>JAGTXR010000296.1:0-574438 GCA_022606575.1 Glossosoma conforme
ATTCACACTTTTATTTTTTAAATATAAATGAAATTATAATTATATCCACATTAACAAAATTCACTCTATTCCCATGTCATATTTTAACATGGCGGTTTTACAGCATAGTTTTCCGGCCGCCATTTTATAAATTATCTAAAACCGCGAAAAGCTAACGCCATTACGTGTATTTTGTTTTAATAAATTTCAAAATGGCAACTTCAGCAGCATCCAGAGTCTGGTAATAAATTTTTGTTCAGGAAATAATATTATTTTCGGACGGCATTTATGAAAATATGGCTTTTAGAAATAACCATAGATCGCAAGCATTGTTATAGAATAAGTATTAATGATTTGGAATTGAATATTATTTCGTCAATATTAGTTTTTTATTTTCAAAATTGTATCATCCTCTTTTTCTCTGCGTAATAAAAAACGAAATATTGAATCACAAATATGTCTCTGTGTACATATAATAAAATATTTTCTTTGATATACTCGTATTATAACATAAAATAACAAAAAAACTAAATCCTGAAACGTGAACGTCATTCATATCAAATCAGCTGACTTAGAGCATTGAAAGACAGAACATTGTAATAAAATTTGTATTTATATTTAACTCAAATTGGCTTGAATTTAATTTGTGTACAATATATCACTAGCAAATATTTTTATGAAACCTCTTCATTTGATCTTGTCAATTAGGAGACATGGTCTGATGGAGTGCATCATCAATGATAAAAAAATATATATGTTGTCATCTGAGAGCCATTTTTTGGAAAGACCTTCCTGAATTGCTGCTTAGTTTTGACAGTCTGACATGCTGTTGAACTTCTTTAGTATATTGTCGGGGTAACGCCCGCATATAACTTAATCAAACTGAAATTTACTCTACTTTATTTAATTTTGTTCCCTTAGAATAATCATAACTTCTTTCTTGACGTTTAAATAAGACTGTAAATTATTGATATTTATTATGTTTAATAATATTAACTCATATATAGTTTGTAGGTACATAGAGCTGTCAATAATGTAGTTTGTACTTTTATGGTTAAGGTTTTTATTTTTCATAGCGTGTATTTCAATATGAATCATGGATGTTTAGTGTTTTTATGCATAGAACTTGTGATAACATAAATATGAAATGGGACTCACCTCGACCGCCTTGTAGTTGGATCTTTCATAACCATGACTTCTGTGATGTCACCGAATTTATTGAAGTAGTCTCGTAGACTCTCTGAAATATTCAAGAAAAGCATTTCGTTCATATTGGTTTCCTCATAACTTTTCAAGTATTCAGCAATAAGTACACAGAGTCATGTACCTTTTTCATTAAAGAAATTAAAAATAATATATAATTATTATTGCAACAAAAGCGTTGATTTTTTTTTTGAATTGTTCATTTTCTTTTTATTTACTAATATAATCATCATAAATCACAAGAAACAAAAGTTTAAATGTAATGACGATGATTAGCTCGATGCTCCCGAGATTCGGACCATTTTGTAGTTAAACACAAACGGTTTAACACAAAATAACTACATAAAAGGAACCGCTTTATGAAAAATAATGAGCGTTATAAGACGGTTTACTGTTTTTAAATTTATAATAATCTTTATTATAATATTAATAATTTATATCGATATTAAAAGTAATAAAAGTAGTATCGATATAAATTAATAATATTATTAATAATTATTATTTGAATTCATCAATCCAAATATATCATCATCAATTATTTTGTATGTTACAAATTAAATTGAAAAATTAAATAGTTGGATAAAATAATGAAATTTAACCTTATTTTAATATGAATTTTGTAGAACTGTTAGTCACAGAAATAAGAAAGCTGTTTCGTGTGCACTGTACGCATAATTATATATTCGCTTGTGTACATTTACTTTTGAGTGTTAAAATTTCTGTAATTTTAAATTACTTAATGTATAATTACATATTTAATATGTGCTAAAAGACTTAATCGTTAATAATAAAATAAAAAAATTAAATTTATTATTTTAACATAATCCAAAAAGAAAATTGGAAAGAAATATATTTAAAAAGTGGGAATTTCACCAATTATAAAATAATCAATACTTCTTTTTAGAACGTATTTTAAAATTTAAAAAAAGCATTTTAAAAAGTATGAGTATTAACTTTTACGGACGCTGTTAATTGCTCACAGAAATTAAAATATTAATTCTGAAAAATTGCAGATCCTTTCAAATTAAACTTGACGCCCGAAGGAAAACTTTCACGAGCTGTAAATTTAATTTTCCGTTTGAAACACAAATAGTCTGGAGACTGAAGCTGTCGCAGTAATTACAAATTAAGGACTAATGTATGCAGCCTTAGAAAACAACGATCTCCACGACTTGGGTCTATTGTAGGAGCAAGTATCAGGAGTGAAGAAATGAACTGAAAGTAACAAATATCCATTACCAAGCATTCGCTACCATTGCTCCCGCGACGTCTTGATTGAGAACGAATATTAGTTTAATTGTTTTCTACATTACATTTCTAATTAAGCGTTCTACTCGTAATTGTTACGTGATTCAATTGCATGAATTTAATTTAAATATACTTTATACTTTAAAGTACTTGAAACACTTTTCATTTAATTTTTGTTTTTGGCATTTACTTTGAGATCCATTTCAATATTTAGTAGATAAATATTTCGTCCTTTGTTTAAACATAGATTACAGAGGATTATTTAAAAATTTGCTGGTAGATCACACTTTTGCCTTCAATGAAGCCTTCATCCGCTTCCAACGTGTATAAGGATACTATTGGAAATTACAGTCTTCCAGCAAGTGATTAAACAGTGATCAGTGTGAGTCAAAAAACAAGGTAGTTTTTTTTTTTTTTTTTAAATAATAAATATTTATTTTTTAAGTAATAAACATTGCCATATGGTTATTTTTATAATTTTTTTGGTAAGTCTCCGCTTTTACAAAATAGTATTTGCGACGGTTACTTAAAAAATATTCATTACAGCTCACAATAGTTTTATTTTTATACCATTTAAAAGAAGAAGAAAAATACGTATGGTTTACCGGTGTGAATAATACGTATATGGTTTTCAATAACCCTCAGAGCAGAAATTCGAGTACTTGAAGAAAGGGTATCTATAGTATCCGAGTCATATTTTTGGGTGATTTGTCAATCACATTTTCTTAAGCTATTGGCCTGACGTTTCCGAGGCCTGGACTATTTGTTCGAGGGGCGGTGTAAGTCATATTTAAACTACAAAAAAAAAAACAATCTTTAATTAAAGTTTAAAATCTTATATTAACCGCCAAAATTGGGCTGCATTTAATCGACTTTAAAATAGATTGTATTATACTCTAGTAAACAAAAATATCAGTTGTGAACAATATTTTTGATTTGATTTGATGATGAAAAATATTAAATTTATTACGAACTTTATGAAAGTAAAATAAAGTGGAATTGCGTGGGTAAAAACTTCCATTCACGTTATAATGTTTAATGACACTCTTCTTTAATTTTGTTTTAATAAATAAATTTATATTAATCCGTAATAGACGCTATGAAAATATATTTCTCGAGCTTCGGTGCACACCTTAGGGGGAAGACATAATATTTCAATTCCAAGCAGAGACTTAGATAGCTGCGAGGAAGCTAAATATATGGCGCAGATGAGGGACGCGATAAATACAACATATGCAGCGACGACCGGCAGAGAGACCGAACGAGCCAAGAGGGGCCGATACGTTCCGGTCCTGCACACTATTGACTGTGGAAGCCAGCTCTTCAAATACTTTATAACGAGTACTAAAAGACGATCATCTCTAGACTCGTTTTATCTGGCTGGCTAACGTTGCTTCCATTCCGGCTAGAGAGATGGCGCATATTATATTAATGGACGGAAGAATTCGCGTCCCGTGTGAAAATATTGATTTAGTAATGTCGCAGTAAAAATCAATCGGACATAAACTCTCGACGAGTGTTTTAAGTGCAGAGATTTTATTTTACGCTTTGATGAAATGTGAAATATTAGCGATTCGAAATTTTAACTTTATTTTTTGTGAAAAATGCGCAGGGCATTCCATTTATATTTAACGTTATGACATCATAACAAACAAAAAAACCAATAACAGCATTTTATATTACTTAATAAAATATTGTACTTGAATTGTGCTTTGTTTTGCGTGTTTATAATCTATATAAAATGTTATTAAGTATCCATCGCATATAAACTTTATGCAGTAATTTGGATTTAAAAAAATATATCTATATGAATAAAATTATAACAGTTTTTTTTGTTGGAATTGAAATTTTAATCAAAATTAAATACGAATATTTTTTTTCTGTAATCATAAATTCTCCTTCTTTTAATAGTTTTGTTCATTGCTGAGTGTCGTGGTCTTTAGAATGCCAATAGTACTATTTTTCTCTATTCTTCCAAGCAGTGCAGGTCAACATAACAGAAGAAGACTGACTGTTCATCTCTGTTAGGTCTATCCACAATTTTGCAAGTCGTCGTCTTACTCATTTCAACTGACAATGTACAACTTTCATTTTCATACTTACAACTCTTTTTCTGGCAACGTCCATAGGATATGTAAGAAAGAACTCATCTTTTAGATCAAAAGTGTTATGTGCATTGCTGTCCAAGGAAACATTTTCAATGCATATTTTAAGATGACTCCTGCATTGACGGTCGAAACATTGAAGAGAAAAATAATTTCGCCTCAAACAGTTCAACCCAAAAGCCATAATTCTAAATAAGAAGTAAAAGCAAAATAATAAAATAAGTTATTATTGTTATTATGAAACTTATTTATATATTTGCAATACTCGCAAAATACAGTCGCTACATACATAAAACAAATTTAACGCATTAAGCATAACGCATATTCTGTCTCAGACAATCCATTATCCGCGGGGAATAGTTCTTTTTTGGTTTAGGGGAAAAATATGTCCCAATGATACTCTGTAATCTTTTTCCAATCGACTTTACTACCCGTGCGCCCCCCACTTGGACATATCACGCCGGGCGTGTGTAGGTGGAAGATATTATCCCGCTCCGGTAGCTAACGTATGTAAGGAGAATATAAAATGCTTGGAGACATCCTCGCCTCTGCTGTGCGCCTTATCCACGCGTAATACGTATGGACGTGGTTTCAGATTAAAGTCGACACATTCGATTTCCTTCGATACCCATCCGCGTCCTCACCGCGGCACAAACATAAATTGACAGTATCAATATCACGTCCGGGGACAGACAGGGCCAGGCTTGGAAATTCAAGACCATTCATCTTCAACAGTATATCTTCAGCGTCAGTGCCATTCATTTACTTGCTACAAGAAAGACGACCTTTTTGACAATGGCACAGTTTTTCATAACCGAAATTGATACGTTTTCTTTCGATATTATTTGATCAAAAGGGAGGCGTTAAATTATTACAAACTATTATATATTTTTTTTAAGTTTTCGAAAAATAAAAAATTTAACAACTTGAACATTTGAAAAGTAAAAATATTATTATTGAATGCCACAGCCTTAGTTGCACATGCTTAAATTTAGACTGTCGTTATTTACTGTGTATTTGATTTTCATTAAAATACTTAACTTTTGCTTTATACACTAATAAATTCAGGTAATCCTCATTTAGTTTAAAATAAAATAAATCTTCCAGAACATTCTAAAAAACATTTTTACATACATCTGACAATAATTTGCTATATATAATCGTGTCGGAAACAACAGGGTCAGATCCTGTCTGCCCAGAAGTGGGCGACGTCGATGGCGTTACTTCTGGCCATCATCAGGTCTTCCTGGGTGCAGCCACTCGGGCACAGCGCACACTCCAGAAGGTGTGACAGGGTCTGCTCCACGCCGCAGTAATTTGCTATTCCTGATATATATTTACAGTAAATATTCTTATACTCGTAAATTCAAGGTGTTTTTTTTTATTTTATTACCTTCTTTAGGCAAACGACAACTTAAAAATTAATATCAATTTGTATATTTTATAGCTAGTACTTACACGTTGCAGTATCATGTAATACAATGTTTTTCCTAGAGATACTGGTTTTATTGTCTTACTAAAAAATCTAATTTCATTCTTTACGTGAAGGCTTAACAGATAAATTATATTTAACCAATATGAGCTTCTTAAAAATAGTTCGAATTTATTGAATACCACCAAGATCATTAAAAAACGAAAAAAATAATGTTATTATACATTATGAATTTTTTAAGCAATGTCAACGTAGAATATAGCTGGTTCGGCCCTGCGAATAAATATTACCTGCTCACGGGAGCTACTTAAGTCATTTATTCAAATTTGTTATTGCAGCATTAATATTTACGAACCGTCTTTTTTCGTACGAAACGAAGGACCCGTAATTTTATGCTGATATAAGGAAGAGTCGTAAAGACCGAGAGATTGGGTCTTTATCGTCCTCTCCCATAGAACCCCCAGCCGCAAGTTGTAGGGACTTAATTACCAGATATAAACGTTAATCAGCCATCGGATCTAGTTATTTCGACTGAGCTGCTGAGATATTAAACTATTTTTATTGCCTCTCAATTTTGAAGGGAATCATCGTAAAAGGAACGTTTTGTTGCTTATTGCAACATTGATCTACAGAACAAGCATTAACCCTCAACACAGTATGTTTGTTTGTGATGAACCAGTATTTTGCTAACTAATCTATTGTTATTAACAATAGATTAATGACGCTTAAATTGTAACCTTAGTTCTCGTTAGATCATCGACACTGCGTGTCGTTAATAACGTAGCTCTTAGGGCCAAATGAGCCATGCCTTCTCACTGTCAGAAAAATCATTCGATTTACCTTGGGACAAGACATGGACAATGGCAACAGCCAGAACTGAGTGGCGGCAGTTTGTAGTGACTATACTAGCATCTTACAGACGTGGAATTTGTAAGGAAAAAAAAATGTAAAAAAATGTTATTACTTATTGTTATCAGCGGTCAGGTTTGACTAAAAGATTAAAAGGTAAAGGGAATACATGAGATTCCATATTATAATCAGCGGGTATTCTTATATGAATAAGTATGTTTATTTAATTTTCTGCACACTTTTTTTTCAATTTTTCAATTTCAATTTTGTTTATTTTGCCTTTCAGAAACATTACAAATTATTTAAAGAAATGCATTTCTTTATTACAATAAAAATACATTTAAAAAATACAATATATACAAAATTAGGTACTTATGATTAAGTACTATGAACAAAGCAATAAAGACAAGCAACAGAAGGTCCCTATGATTATCAGACAGACGAAGCCAATGTTCCAATTTTATCTTAAGACTCTTAACCGAATTGGGCCTCTCTTACGTGAAAAATATCAACATCCGAGGCGTTTGGTTAAACAGTCTGATTTGAGGCATAGTCTCTGGCAGGCTAGTGTTCTCTTAGGGAGAGCAAACAATCTATGCTTCCTTATTCTCAGATATCTATCGGGGACACACAAACCGATATTCATCAAAATTTCAGGATTCCTGAACACGCCACGCAACAGTCGGAAGAAATGCTAACTATATGAATGCTGAAAACATTGAAAAAAATAAAGAAATTGGTCTTCATTAAAAAAAGATGTGATTTTGTATTCGTATATGTAGCATGAGTAGCATTAAATACGAAATTATATTAAGTATAGTAATATTACTTGTTGTAAACAATAAAATGAAAATGTTCCAATTTTATCTTAAGACTCTTAACCAACTCTTTACTTATGGCCATGTACAAAGTGAATGCTCGTAATTATATCGAAAATAAAAAAAATCAACGATATTTCACAGACACATTGTTTTATTTCAATTGAAATATAGGATGCACTTAATGAAACCTTTTATTTGTTTTTACAATTAAATAACGTGAATTAATATTTAATCAAAGTATATTTATGATAACCTTGTGAAAAACTTTATTTCCGATGAGAATACTTCACCGGGCTAAGACGCGATCCTCTTAAACTCGGTAAAATTGAATCTCCGGATTACATCGAGTGCAATTTTCTTATCGATATGATTGCAGTTTAACTAGCAGGTACCTGCATAGCCCCACGACCACAATAGCCAGCATCATTGGACCGTTTCAATCGATTCGAATTAACTAGTTTTGTTTTTTGGAAATGAAACCCGCGGATTTGGCGTTTTCAGCAATTTCCGTACATGGGGGAAGGCTGATTTGCACTTTTGGGCAGGTCGATTGTGGGCGGGAAATTCCCGCCCACATTTCCGCCCAACCTTTCCCGACCACCGCAAGCCCGCCTACCGCAGATTGAATACTCGTACCAATACTATGCGGCCAAACTAATGCAAAATGGATATTTACGCGAAACGTGAAACGCACTCGCGATAAAATATACATATTATTTTAATATCAAACAAATCGCATCGCACATCATACATTCTACCAGTCAATGAATATGCGAATGTACTTCGTTAAATAATTTAAATTTTACAGTTTAACATTTAATGCGTCAAAATGTGAAGTATGTATTTTTCAATTTGCAAGTATTCAATGAATTTTTAAATACAATTTTAAATACTAAAAACAACGCGAATTTTTCGTTTAAGATTTGAATGTTAAAAAATATTTTTTGTGATGAATTGAATTACTTAGACAATAAAAACATTAAAATAAACTCATATTAATTTAACTCTTTAGTGACTAATTACAGTCTTTCAACTCTTTTCTTAGTATGGGCGAGGTCTGCCAAGAAAGTGGATATTGCTCTGAATGAAACGTACCGGGTGGTTACGGGGTGCTTAAAACCTACCCCAATATCAAAGCTTTATCAACTCTCGGGTATTGCCCCAACAAACATACGGCGAGAAGTCCCCACCAAGAAGGAGCTCTCCAAAGCAACCCATGACACACTCCACCCTATGTTTGGGTATCAAAATATGACCACACGGCTCAAACCAAGAAGAAGTTTCCTACAGTCAACAGCGGAACTGGTGATACCTAAGGACACCCTGCAGCTGAACATGTGGAGAAGCGCAACTAAGGGGAATACTTGGATTGCCCCGAAAGAGGACCTAGCCCCTGGACACAACCAGGGGTGGAATATATGGAGGTCCCTTAATGGACTTCGGACCGGAGTATGCAAGACGAGGACACAAATGAAAGCCTGATAGTTGTACAGTAAACTGACTGAATGTGACTGCGGCGTGGAGGAGACCCTGTCACACCGTCTGGAGTGTGCGCTGTGTCCGAGTAGCTGCATCCATGAAAACCTGATGATAGCCAGGAGTAATTCCATCGACGTCGCCCACATCTGAGCAAAGGATCTGAGCCTGTTGTTTCCAACACGATTATAATTCTGTAAAATATATTTTAAATAATGCATATTAAATTAAATTCAATGCCATTTTCTATTAAAAAACTAATAATTGTCATAATATTCAATATTTATTACATTCGATTTTATAATTAATTTAATATGTCAATAAATCTCTACACTGCGTATGACATCTATAGCCATCATGAGCTGCACATGGATTTATGAGCATCGTGTTAAAGCTTTATTATATTACTTTAATATTCGAAATAAACTGAATATTTAATTATAAACATATTTGAGTCAAAACTGTATGTGACAGTCGTCATTTTTGTTTGCAAGGAAAAATATTCCAAACTATTTTCATTATGCTTAACTCGATTAACACATCCACTTAAATGACGCTGCATTCGTATTATATTAATACTATAACTGATATGTTTCCTAAAATAAAGCATTTTTTTTCAATTAAACTAGTTTATTTAAATAATAAAATACGTGAAGTATAATAAACAAAATATATTTTACTATAGACTGACTATTTACTGTCATTCAACTTTGTAAAATATATTTAAAATAATAAATTGGTCAACGAAGAGTACTCCCAATCACTTCTGTTAGGTTCATTGGCCATGTCTTATTAGAAAAAAATTCTACACCTGAAGGTCTACATAGAATTATCGACATTCTCATGCATTAGTAAGATGGCCGCTAATCAAATCAAATTATTCTTACGTCATACCAAGCGCTTATTACAAATATAATATTTTAATTTTTCGGCCTACGGATTCCATTTAACACCATGTAATAATACACTAGTATCAGTAGATCTTTTCGGAAAAATATAATTTAAAAATTAACTTTCGAAGATGATTTAAGTTTCTCATTTAAAATTATTCGAGCTTTATCATCTGTTTAGTCCTCCTTTCATATTCTTTCGTCTTATCACAAATAGAACTAACTGCGGGAGGCTCTGGAAGAGAGCACGGGAGCGTAATCGCATATTGCACCGCACGTGGAAAAGCGACCGCTATGCGACAGTAGAGTTGCCCAACCACCATAAAATTGGAAGTCGGTGGTCCGCGGAGCGCGCGCCTGTTCAAGGTATCTCATCGATTCTGTCCAAAAGTGGTCGGTTCCTCTGATAAATAATGGCATCCTTATCCTAAGGCTCAAAACAAAACAAGGCTCAAAACCTTAAGCTACGATCTTTGTGAATCCGTGTACAACCGATACTTATTTAACCAACGAGTTGACTTATAACAGCTAAGTGATAATTTTTTATTCATAATATTCAAATTTTGAATGTTTCTTTAGTCTTATAGCCGAGTTAATATGAATCGTACTAAGCTGATCAACCATTGATACATTTGGTTAGATTTACGGTTCTGTGAATAGATGCTGAAGTCAGCGATTCATATCAATCCAAACTAGGCATATCAGATATTTTACCATAAATTACAAAATTTTAACTTGTTATATGAATTTTTTAATTTTTATTAGAATATTATTTTATTATTTAAATATTCTAATCTATTTTTATAGATCATTGACTATATTACAATATTATTATAACTTAAATATACATATACTATACATAAAATTCTTTTTTCAACGCGTCAATCCAAGCACAAAAATAACGGCAGAAGCGGGATGCGAACCGCGGACCTTGGAACCGCGGTTCGCATCCCGCTTCTGCCGTTATTTTTGTGCTTGGATTGACGCGTTGAAAAAAGATTTTTATGTATAGTATATGTATATTTAAGTAATAATTTTAACTTGTTTTTTGGACTTTATTATTTGAAACTTAATTTTTTTTAGGATAATGTGAGCTAAAGGTTTTACATAAAAAGCAACAAATACTCCAACACATAAGTCTTTTTTTGTGTTAAACTTTCAAATCTGAAAATGAAGTATGATACTATATTTATGTACACTTTAATTCTGTGTTTTAAATTATTTGAGTGTCTTTACTGTCTAATTAAAAAAAAACAGTAATTATTTCAGCACATTATGAACATAAGAAATACGCAGAACAACTGAAATATGAAAACTGCAATATATATTTAAATTGAATGTATAAAATTATTTTTATTTTTTTAACCTAAAATACTTTCCTCATTTCTAGACCCATATATTAAGCTCAGTAAGTGTTCAAGAAAAATGATCTATGAGAGCGAGTTTTAAAAAAACAACAATACAGAGTAAAGATGTATAAAATGAATTGGAATCCTTAAATTTACAGTTTTAATAAAAAAAACACTTACATATACATATTTGGATTCACATAAATAGCGAAAAAGGACTTGACACGCCCGGCCAATACACCCAGTTCTTCTTAGACGACTTTCCTTGAAGTGTCTCTCCCACGAAGAAATTATCTCGCTCTATCGGAGGCAACGAACGCGTCACCTCTTCGCTTGACATTTTCTTGAAGCGGATATTTCATAGGTAAACTCAACCGGAAAATACTTATACTTCTTTTTCAAAAAAGAAAATATTCGATGATTAGATTGTAAAAAAATATATTTCAATTATTTTGATAAGAGTAACATATTGAAAATATTATCTTCCTATATGTTTCCTGAATTTGCAGAGTTGACAACAGTGAATTTGAATTTTGACAATAATTATTATCATTTATAAGCAAGCTTTCATAATGCAAGAAAAATATAATATAAACTAAAAAAAACTTAATTCTGAGTGACCAATAACATTTTTAGTGCAATTTTCATAAGATCACTGAATTTTTTATGAGAAGAAACTAATATAAAGCGCATACCTTGAATAGGTTGATTATCACGTATCGTTGCTTGAATTGAGCCGCCCCTAAAGTCCAAATGGAAAATGTCGCAAGAGCGTCAAGATCACCCGATATTCTTTGAAAATTCCGATTAAAAAATAATCTTAAATTATGCCTCGTTTACTAAAATGGCCGTCTTCTTAAATCAGAGAAGCCTTACGCCTTCTGGTGCAGTTTTTTTTTTTGGATAAAGGCATGTAAAATGACAACTTACAGAACTGAGTAGCAGTAATTTGTCATTATCATATGTGTTAACAAATAAAATAGTTAAAGAATTAATAAAGTAATAATAATGTAAAGAACGTTGATATCCACTTATACAAAAGGATTACGTCTGTTAATGCGATTGTTTAAATAAGTTTTCGAAATAAACTGCAATTGTGCAATAGTGCAATAAAGTGCATCCGCCTGCGCTCTGAGTGGGCGGCAGTCGCCGCGGCTGACTGCACCGCCCACCACCCAGCCCTTGTTACCTGTCCACAGAGCAAATAATGTACTATAGGAGCGACCGATAGAAAATGGTAAACAGCATTCTTCTAAGTAGTTTTCTGTAGTCTATGTTGACTTTGCGCCGCACCTTGAGCCATTAGATACTAAATTCAATATGACATTTTCTTTTAAAGCATAGAAATGTTTCAAATAATGATAAAAATGAACTAAAGAAAATAATGTTTGCATTTCATTATTATACACTCTTTCGTATTGCCAAGTTATTATGAATTCCTAGTGGATTATTTTGTCTACTACACAAAAAAAGTTCTATAGAATGTCAAAAGAAATCTAAATATTTATTTGCAAAATGCAGTAAATTTTTGATTTTTCATACATAATAATGAAATAATATCCTCACTGAAAACTCAGTTGTTTTACAGAGCGTTTTATTTAATTGATGATATCTTTGAAAAAGAAAATAAATGTTAAAGCTAGTTGATTTGTTTTTGTAAAAGTTTATCCCGTTTGTCTGATCTGAACCATTGACTTGACATCAAAATATAATGCATAAAATCACAGAAAATACAATGTTATTCCATTTTAACGGAATTCATTTACATAAGAGAGCAAACTTATTTTTTGCGAATAACTTCTAAGTAATAAAAATATAGTGAAAACACGCTCAATTTTTAATTAAGTAGAAAATTTCCACGTTTACAAATAAATCAACTATTAAAATAGTAAATCTACTATGAATAATGCAAACATTATATTAGTAACCTGATTAACACTTTGTAAAAACTCTTAAATTGAACAAAATATTTACTACTCGTACTCTTGATGCAGCTTTATGAACGTGATTTGATGCAATCTTGTATTACTAATAAAAATGTAAAATATGTACGATGAATTGTAAAATGTCCACTTTGAAGTATAAGACCTGAAAGATCCTGCAGCTGGTACTGACCTATAGATAAGAAAAAGTTTTTCAAATTGTTTTCACTACAGCAATAAAAATCATGTAATTTTCTGATACCGAAAAATCTGTTCAATGCAATAAAATGCAGTTCCGCCGAACATCTTCCCGTTGCATTTATCCCGCCCGCATTTTCAGGTTCGCGCCGCGACTGCAGTTTTGCTCGAGATAAGGCGCTCAAGTGTTCCCTGGCTCGCGAAATGTTTGACACGAATAAATGAGGACAAATCCCAAATTTCGCAACACGCTGCAATATTTCAGCGACCGATAACCGCTGGCCGGGCGCTGCATTTCAAAGATCGACTGAAACATGGCGATTTTATACTATTATGAACGTCTTTGTGTAAACATTTTACGCTTGATTTAAAGCTACCCGTAAATGTTTCTTTATTTATTATCGTGTAATGTGTTTGCAAAGAATACATGTATTCACATACAAGTTCAAATAACACATATATTTTCGTATATGACATAACTACGAGTAAACAATTAATTTATCATTGTTTTATCGAATATTAAATAAATAGTAGTTTCAGTATATTGTTACTTGTCATTTTAATAAAAACATATTTTTTTACAGTGTAAACTTATTAATCCTACTTAAATATTTCATAAATAAGAGACATTAAACATTATTTCAAGATGGGGACATATATACGTTTTCTTACTTCTCTAATCCTTTATCAAATTAAGATTATAAATTTATGAAAAGCATATTATATCTCATGTAAATAACAATTCGATAGAATGAATTACTATCACATTATACATTTTGTAATAAAAATTTCCCTTATAATTATTTCTGAAATCCAATTCTGATAGTTTTACTGTCGTCTCAAAAATATTACCTAAAGCACCATAAATAATTCGCCAAATAATCGATTTAACAAATTCCGTTTATTCGAGGGACGTATCTAACATTCAATTTAAATTAAATGTTTCATCAATATATCAATAAATAAGGGTGTATCTGTGCAAGGCTTTATTAATAACGTAAAGAGGCGCTCAGTCACGTTACGTTTACTTAGACATCTTCATATCACGCAAAACAGCATTCATATTGGGA
Organism: Glossosoma conforme; assembly: GCA_022606575.1. Lineage (NCBI taxonomy): Eukaryota > Metazoa > Arthropoda > Insecta > Trichoptera > Glossosomatidae > Glossosoma > Glossosoma conforme. The sequence continues at coordinate 14,543 of JAGTXR010000296.1, forward strand.
CTATCGTTCGCCTGGCATCGTTCCGCAAATGCTCAATTCCTTAATTAAGTGTAAGACACAAGCTCAAAGCGTTCCAAAGACCCGCACCAGAACTAAACGACGGAGCCAGCTGCAGAAGACGTTGCCACCAGACAAGAGACGCTCTGCCTTACCGCTGGAGCAACATTTACAATCAAAGCGATTCACTCAACGTATTTGATTTGCTATTTTAACAATCATCCACTGAGTGAACTTTGTCAGCGATTAAACAATGTGAAGTACTCATTAAATTTTACTCTTTAGGTTGTGCGACAGATGATTTAATTGCAGTTTTTCACACGTAATTGTTTTACATTTTAACAGCTGATTCACCAAGGTTTGTTTATGAAAAAATTCCAATTGATTATACGCAATAGTTTTTTGATGGTATCAAATATGTAAAGTAGCTTTTTCTGAGTTTATTTTACGTGTGAAAATATTAAATACGCTTTTCAAACAAAAAAAATAAGAATGGAAAATATGTAGAAACAGAACAGTCATACAAAGCAAGAATAGTTTTAGGATTTCCATAAGAGGTCACTAGAGCCATGATGATTTGATTAATCATATTTGTTAAATTATTCACCTTTGTGTAATTTCCTCAAAATTATAAAAGTCACGTAAATCATGTTTCATTCTTTCTGAGATATTAAGAATAGTATTTGTAATTATAAACTCTTGCGCACACTGAATTTGACAACTTTTGATACTTACCAATATATTCATCGTGTCAGCCAATAGCAAATTTTCAAAACTGACTATCTAATCGTGACCCAGCGGTACTTCCATCAGATACAACAGTATACAACTCAAGCAGTTGTGATTGGCCTTACTCAGGCGGTATCGAGAGATCCATTCCAATACAAATAATGGTGCAACATTGGACGTTGCAGACACGTGCTTATCGTCCGTTTATGACCGCACTTGGGAAACTATCGAAGAGCATCGTATTTTTAGGGTTGTGGCGGTTCAAATGTTTCCAGATTCCCGTGTAAAATGGTCGAGAATATTCCAAATCTGGAAATTTAAGCACGTTTTATGGTCTGAATTTCGTAAATGCTAATATGTAATTAATGCAGCTTTACAACAAAAATATTAATATTTATAAATTAAAAGATTAATTTAATAATTTACAAAAAGTATATATTTTTACAAAAATAACTTTTTGAAATAAATTATGTAACGAAAAGTTTTGTCCATCAAAATAAATCAATATAATAATTTAGGTAAGAATGCTTCAAGTATAACAATATTTCATTCTATGAAAGATAAATATTGAGTAAGGAGTGCATTTTTTGTTGTTCCATTATTTAAAAATACATATTTAATCATATTTCTTGAAATCATAAAGTTGCATTACTTTGGATCGTATGAGAACTACGCTTATAATATGTCAAAATCGTTTTTTCATCCACAATAAATATACCATACTAAACTTGCAGCTTTGCAAGCATATTAGTTTCTTATAAAAGAAGCCATTGCAAAATTTTCTTCAGAAACGAAATAACCGAAAGAAAGTTTACATTTTAATCATGGTGCATGTATCATGCAACGGCGATGCTCATCTCATTTCGGCGAACCCGTACGTCCACTGTATCACAGAAAAGCTCACTGTGGTTTAGAAAGCTCCCGTGGAGGCTACCGTGAAGGTTTCTGTGAACCGAACGCAACTAGAAGACAAATCATCCCGCTGTCGTACCGCGGACCGGCCGGAAGATCCATTGCTCGAGTGTGAGCCTTTTATTTGTGAACAAATCTCTAGGTTTACACTCAGAGGAAACTACGCGAGCTTTCCACTTTCCACTCTCCACTACAACCTCCATCACTTCCGACGATGTGTGTGTGTGTCTCTTGTGTAGAATTTTCACACCGCGCGCTGGAAACGAAACTTGCGTGAAAATGTAAATTTTGCATTTTTATAATGTGACATATCATATCAAATTTATGGCTTTGCGGTAACAACATGATTCTGTTTGTTTGTGGTGTTAAAATATTCTTATTTTTTTAAATCGTTAATTTAAATAACATTTGGTATAAAATGGAACTATATATGTGGTTAAAAAATATTATTTCGTCTCACAATTACAGTACCCACATAATACTTAAAAACATTTGTACATACAAGTATTGTAAAAATGTGACGTTGACAAACGACAATAGCGCGTTGAAAGCTCGGTTCTAACAGTTTATATTTGGATAGGTTAAGAGTTTAAGAAATGGTTTATGGGAAATGTCAGACAAGTCATCAAATTTTCTTACAAAATCCGATCAATAGATTACTTGAATATATCTACCGAGTCATCAAGTTACTGGACTGTTTTGAGCGTCATTCGGTGGATCAAATATACTTTCAGGTGGATACGATTATATCTTGGTACAAAGCATGAACAATTTATAAAGAAAGAACTATTATTACAAACATAAGGAGAAATGGCATGAATTACATATTTGAAAAATAAAATGAAATAGTATATTAAATTTAATGTTAAAACTAAAATTCAGTAGTTATTCTTTTTAGGTGCTTTGAATAAATTTTATGTAAGCTCGTTCTTATTAGAAGAAGAATTCAAATAAAGCGCATTCAATGTACAAAACTTGCAATTCTGAATATACCTACGCTTTCTTTGTCAGTCCACAAAAGAAAAATGACATATACTTAATAAACCCTTTTACCGAAAAAACGTGTATAAATTCAACACATTTAAAGGCATTGGAATTTATACAATAATAGAATAACAATGAAAACACAACGGAGCGCCTTTTCTAGAAATCGTATAGAGAGCGTTTCCTTCCAATTTGCTGCTACATCAAACCCATTTTTCGTTAAAAACAGGTCTTTCCCTTTTTCCACGATAAATATTGCGGCACCTCAACAAATAATATTGCGCCGCCTCTGATAAACCGAAATCCTGTTACGGACCGAAAACGTTTTACTTCGGTACACGACGCTCGGTAAAAAAGGACATAAATGGAATTTACAACCGTTTCGGGGAGGCATAACTAAGATAGATTGTGCAACGTGCATGAAATATGAACGATAGAGAGAGAACAAAACAATCCGGTGGTTACAGCCTCAAGTGCAATTGTGCGGGTGCTGGGGGGTCGCTTCTCTCTGAATGCATAATACAAATTTAAAAATTTCACCCCCGCATAATCTGTGTCGCGCCTCTGTTCTGAAACTCTTCTAGACGTCTCTCTTTTTCTTTTTATGCTGTGGTGAACGAGGAAAATAATGGGATTTTTGTAAACCTCCTGAAGGAGATTAATGATTGATTGCGAAAAAATGATCAGTTGTTTGACAGGGGGTTGAGTATTTTCATTTTTCCCTTCGATGATTTTTTTAATATCGAAAGCCTACTGACGAGTTGTGTATATTTTTGACACATATAATATCGGAATAATTTTAACGAAAATCTGAAAAATGAGTATTTCATATTGACGCCTTTATCATGGAATAAATTAATAAAATTGAAAGACCGATAACGTGTGCCGTATCAAAATAAAAGAAAGATGAAAATGTAAAAAAACACATAGTACCTTATTTATTGTAAGTTGCCATTATCTATATGACATGGTTTCGAAGATGCGCTGTAGTATCCAAAGGCATATTTGGATATTTTGTAAATGAGATTTTTTTAAATAGATTGGATGACTAAGCAGGACGCTCCAGAGGCCTGAAAATATAATAAATTCTAATGGATCGTTCAACCCAACCATTAATATGTGGTTAGCAAACGCACATATCCATGTTATAGTCCGCGTCTCAAAGTGTCGCTAAAGTTCGGTGATAGTTCGTGATCCGCGCTCACAATATGCTGCTGTAAGGCTTAAATTTTTAAATTAAAATAAAATAATAAAAACAATATACAGTAAATATCATTTTTTTCTTTGCGTGTGTGATTATATTGTATTTTTCCATTAGGGGTCCGGTCTCAGTATCACGATGATTGTACAAGGCTTGTCGCTAATGGCGGGCCGGCTTCGTGGGTCAGTGCGTCAGAAAGCTCAGGCACAGACGGCGAATGCAGCTGAGTGAAAAAGCTCTGATAAACGGCCAAGGGAAATGCCCGCCCGGAAAGCTCCCTAGCGACGTATTATCATATTATCCACAAGAAAAGGGGTGGACAATTTTGGCTTCTTTTGCCAGATCTTTGAAAAGAGCATCCTTGCATAGTATCTTAAATTTAAAAATTGTATAGTAAGCACAAGATACTAAGAGACAATATCTTCAAAAAGTAATTTTAATTTGATCTACAAGATGCATTTGAAGCTTTATAAAATATTATAGTGGTTACGTAGAAGTGAATTACAAATGATGTTGTATTATTAGGATAATGCGCAACATTAATATTTTTGCTTTTATGCAACATTACTTTTATGTTTTATTTCAATTTATTATTATCGATAATAGATCTCCATCACACCTTTCATTTACAAAAATAATTTTAATGAAATTCTTAGATTCATCATCCTCAGCTTGCGTCCTTTCATAGGCTTGTTGAACATAGGATTTCTGAAAGTCGATAGTTCACCTTTTAGAGGAACTATCAACACTAATTTTGCCAGTTCTTGAGAATTTTCATTCCCATCAACCGTCGTCTTTTCGGCATATTTCTTCCACCTATGGTTATTGTAAAATGCTCATTCTTTAGATAATATTCACTAATCGAGATAACTTTTCTGATAAACTCATTACCTCAAAGTAATAATAATTAGTAGTCATTTTTAAATCAATAATTTATTGCCATTAATATTTTCAGCATTTACTTTGTAATCCATTGTCAAAATGAAATTGATAAATATTTTGTACCTTGTTTTAATATGGATCAGACTGAGTACTGTTTAATAAATTCCTATAAGACCACCCTACTTGGATAAAGTGTTCATTAAGGACGAAACCGCGGTCGTCCATCAACTGATTAAGCAGCGCTCAATAGAATCTATGTTAAAACAAGTTACGTAATATTTATAAATGAATAATTATTTCGGTATTCCGGCTAATATTTTCTTTGTAAAGTCTTTTGGCTAGTTACAAACCAATAATACAGCAGCTATCCTTAAGCGCATTACTTCGTTATGTACGTTTTCTATTACATATCAACCCCTGCATATGCTACCCTGGTGACATAAAATCACCATGGTCATGCAAGATATATGTCCTCGAGGGGATGGGATTGTTGCCATATGAAAATTCTTACATTCTCTTGGTGTTCCACAGCTCCAGCGGTGCGCTCTCGTAAATTCGAATAGCATTTTCGTTTTAATAATAGTCAAGTAGTCGGTGGTACACAATATCACTGGTATTAGGGTTTTTATCATCCATGAATATCAGTTCGACTTTAAATTAAACCTACTTCCAAATTTTAGTACGTTATTCTAAATAAATATAATTTTTTTCGTTGACGTTTTATTATTATGAATAATAAATTTAATAATAATTTTATTTATTCAGCCACCAGAGCCATAAAAATATCAATTTCATACATATAAAAAGAAAATATAACGTAATAAATAATATTTAACAATTTTAACTACTACTACTCAGTGATTGGAGCACCGGATCCCCGCTGGATGGCCACGTGAAAGCGCATCCAGTGCCCCTCCAACCAAAATAAAATGAAAGATATAATATACTCTCTACCATCAAAATGAAATGGTTTATTTTATATGTGCCACCTTCTCGTGATTACCGGATATAAATAAGTAACCATGTTACAAAAGTATTCGATTACATCAATAAAAACGCTAAGTATGCATTCGTTATCAATTATATTACTTTTTCTTCTGATATAGTCGAGCCATTAGACAGTGGCTACCCGACGAAGTCGAAGAATGTCAATCCCCAATGAAATTTGTGGAATAATTTAAAAATAATAATTTCTTTATTTTTGATATTACGGAATTACACCAATATTTATTAAACTAAAAAAGAAAAAAAAAGGATCTCACAATACAGCGTATTATTAAGGTGTAAGTCTTACGTTGCTAGAAATAGTGCTGATTCAACTGAATATTTTTCATTTAATTTTTTCGGTTCCTCTCCGAGAGAAATGAATAATGCATCCGGTATTTTCAAAGGTGAAATAGCGGCGTCACGAAAAATCCATTAAGATTCCAAAACAATCATTCTAAGCAATGTATTATTCAATTTATTCCGTCCGAAAATAAATATCATACAATTCGACGGAAAATATTCTCGATACTGGCGGAGTCATCCGATGCATATTTTAGTAAATGAATCGCCAGAGATGGTTTATGCATGTATGTAATCAAATATGAAGCAAATATTTTGCCAGCTAGATCGGCTTAGGAGGAAGAGCGGATGTTTTAGTATTGCAAGCGGGAAATTCACATTGCGAATGCATGAAGATATATTATTATTATTTAATTTAATAAAACATGAAATGAGCATTGTATGTAAAATGTTTGTGTATTCTGAATAAACTAAAAGCTCATAGTAGATTAATATTTAAACATCACTATGAAAAACGTTTCTAGTTTATAAATAAGAATGGTTTGGAAACATAACAAAATTTTATGATTTTTGAATTATTACGAATTATTATTTATTTGACAAAAGTTACGACAATAATATGGAATCAAATCAAACGATAATCATCATGTTTTATGGTTCTAAATGCAGCAATGTTTTTTTTTTACAAAAATCCATTCGTTGATAGGATGTATTTTTGTAAGAAACGTGAATTTTACAATAAAGTTATACATATGTATGACAATAAAGCTGTTGATTCTTCATGATCATCTAAAATACTGTACAATTTTTATAAATAATTTACAGTTTTATGAAAACATTTCAAAATTTCGTCGTTCTCAAATGTATTTTATAACAATAAACATGGTGTATTCTGTTAAAGTTTTATATGCTTATATGATCTTGAGAATTGATTTTGGCAGTCAAAAAACTAAAAAAGTATTATTAGAGATCAGATACAGCTTAATATAGAATGTAAAATACGTGTCGTAAACCCATAAATATATCATACATAAATAACATAATTTTTACCTTTTTGATTGTGATAGAATACCTTAAATCTAATTATTTCCATTGAAAACTGTTGTCTTTTTGGGGAAAAGTTACCAGTTATGAGTTGCACCCATGAGATTTCTGTCTGTTCTCTTTACTTTTATGTTGACGTTTTGACTCTTTATTTTATTCTTGTTCTTTTATCAAGCAGAATATAGGCTATTTAGATGGTCTTATCAATACCTACCACCTAGCAATTATCCACCAACATTCTTACTCTATCAGAATTTTCAGCTGCCCATCACAGAAAAAACTGAATATAAAATCATTATTTGAGGCCGATTCTGGCAGATTTCCAAGCCGATAAGTCTGTTTTGAAACTAGCCAGCGACCGGTTTATCTATCAAAAAACCTGTCAACGAGAATCATCAAAACGTCAGGCGTTAGGATATCACAATTATTCATTCGATTGTTTTCGTATTGCCTTCGTTGGTTCGGTTTTGTTTCCCCTGGACTATCCATTAATTTGGACGTTCTTAGCTGTTGGGACGTTCAGAAAATGAAAAAAAATGAATTATGACCCGGAGCTAGAATGTGGTAATATTCATTCAGCCTTTAGGAGTACATACGTAATAAATGTCTTCTTACAACATACACTTGTAAAAAAATATATCATTAATTCGTACTGACATTAATGAAATTCAGATAAATTTTATAAATCACTTAAAATGTTTATAAAAATCTAAGTTTAATATAATAGTATCCTCATTTTTTTCACTAGCGACGATTATATTATTTTATATACCTATATCAGTTTCTCACCTGAAAAAATATATATGACAGTTATATCAGTTGCTTATTGCCTTGTCCCAAGTCACGTCTGCACTGAGAGGTATTCTTTATAAAAATTATGATTCCCGATGACTTGAAAAAGCGGTAGCTATAGTTTTCGTGGCATATAAAAGTGTGCTTTTAATCTCAATATCTAAGATCGGATGATTAGAACATCGCTTCCAAGTCCAGATCCATTTGGTTTTGAGAGATAGCTCAACTCTAGCAACGACACGCATAAAGTGCGGTACTCCATCTAAGTTATGGTTCTCCTCCGATGTTGTTTAACTTCGTAGTTTAAATTGTTGTATTTGTTGATATAGTTGCTCAAAGTCAAGCTTCAATTACATAATGTATTCATGTTATGGTTAAGCAATAAGAAACAAAACTTTTTTGAGGATATTTTGTGTGTTTAATTATATTTAATGAGTGAAAACAATAAAGTCCACTTAAACCAACAATTTAATTAATCATTAGCTGTTTAAGGGTGAAAATATTAAATTAACTAAATATTTACGTTCCAAATTTCGTTTGTTAAAAACAAACATCTGCTCATTTGTGTTTGCATAGAGTAATGAAAAAAATTTAAAAAATGTAAGACTTAAATGAAAATAATCCTTTCCGCTTTAGCGATATAAATTATGATGCGTAAGGCGAACTGGAATACATAATCGCTGAATAAAAACCGAAAAAATACTTTATCGTGAAACTAGAAACAAGATTTTCTTCTGAAGTGTTATTGATAACTGTAGGCTTTCGAACATCTAGGAGAATTATATTCTTAGGTAAAAATAAAAACTATCAGCCTCTTATTTTTTCAAAAATTACTGTCATTAAGACATAATTAACATGTGTATTTGAAAAAATAATAACTATCTAAATTGATTTAGGAAGTTGGTCCTGGGAGTCCATGTAGAAGAATATACTACCATGATATTTGTTGTACAAAGAAATAATGTAGATTAAGATAAAAAGTAACGTAAGATAGAATATAATGGTACGTTAATGTTAATTAAAGTAGTTAATTAATAAGGTTATTTAAAGTAAATATATAATCATTCATAAAGTACGCGCCTTGCTATTTATGCATTGGTATATCCACTGGTATTTATTAAAATTTGATTTATTTCGCTAATTATTTAATGTAAAAACCTAACGATCGTATGAATAAATAAATATAAATGCAGGGAGCGGCAAAAAACTGTCGGTTTTTGTCGTTGTTTTGATTTAAAACCGTCAAGTTTTTTTACCTCTCCTTATTTATTTAAAAATAATACCTCATAAAGAAGATATCACTAGTATAATAAAAATTTTAGGTAAGCCTTATTTTCATATTTTGCATATACAGTCATATTTTTGGTTAATTTGCGTATAATTGTTGAATTCTACCTCATGTTATGATAATTGTGAATGTAAATTCACCCAAAATTAGAGCCAAATGTAATTAAGAGCATTCCATAATACTGAGAAGGTTAAGAACTTCTGCGTTTAAGAGAGAGAGAGAAGGGAAAGGAATAAAACAAAGCTCGTTTTTAATGCATCCAAACTCGCGTCGACTCTAAAGTTTGCTTAATTTCAGTCGTTTGCTTTTATTGTAATGGTCTATCAGGCGGGGCGAGCTGGAAGTGTAATCCGTCCGCGGACTAATGCACCGGACGTGAGATGCCGCCACTCTACAGGAAAAGCTGTCTTTGACAAGACGTGGACCACATTACAAAAATATCCCCCATTAACGGAGTCAACAGAGGTTTTTTACTATAGAAAGAAAAAACTAACAAAGTTTTTTTTTTAAATACTTATTATTAACCGGCGGGTATAGCTCAATACTCAAAGTGTTTGCTTTTCAAGCCAAAAGTCGTGGGTTCGATCCCCGACGGAGATTAAAAAAAGAGACTTTTAATTGATTTCTGAGCTCCGAAATACCCCCAGTTGGTGTGAATTTAATCCGTCACGCGTAAAATGCCAGTCATAGCCTATAAATGAAAATTGGTGGTAGACAAAAGTCGTCCCGTGAAGACTAACCATTCATAGTAAATTACTGTAATAATAAGGATGATGCATGAATCTTGGGCTGTAGTCGTAGCTGTAGTAGGGTGTAGTCTATGACGTGTGCGGATCAACATTCCACATGCAGCGCTTAGCCATATGCACACGATGGTGAGTGTCATAGAATGACACAGATGAGACTTCATAATTACTATCGCCATCTGTCAGTATACTCCTGTATGTGTGTACACTTTTTTATTTAAGATTACGGTATAAAAGATATTTGCCAGCTTGAATCTCTGAAATGTATAGTGCCCAAGCCAAAAGTGGTAGTTTCTATGCCGATATGGTAAAAAGTAGAACTCAAAAAGAAATTACAAAGATTACCGAAATACTTGTAATTGTGAAAGCTTCATAATATCGGTTCATTTGCAATTTATAGCTTATTCTTTTAGATAAATTGAAAGAATAAAATAATTTAGATACATATTTTAAAACATTTGAAATAATAACAAATACTTTACAATATATTTTGTACTGTCAATTTTAAATGGTTTTATTTACTGTTTATTTATTTTAAAAAGGAGTTTGAAAATCTTTATTTGAAAAAAATACAAATAAGGTTAATATGACAATATTTATAGTATTACAAGTAGTTTATGAAAAATAAATTTCTTCTTTAAATTAAAAATAACACAAATAAACAATGTTAAAAAAGGTGAATACTTTTAGTAAGTCACCCAAGCATTAAAAATCTAATGTTTTTGATAAACGAATTGAACGAAATTAATTTATATTTCGTTGATTTTAAATCCAACAATTCTTGGTTTATGTGAGATTTTTTAATGCTTTCACGTAAATACGACATTTATGTGAGCTTTTTAAGCTTAGCATACTGACAAGTGGCCAGTTTTTCTAGTTTTCCCAGTCAAGTATATCTCACGGACTAATGCAGCGGACGTGAGATGCCTCTGCAGCATCTATCTCTTTGACAAGACGTGGACCACATTAAATAAATACTCATCCAGCTTAAAAAGTCAGGGTACGATCCTGACATTAAAACACATTTAACGCTAGTACGTTTAAAATTTACAATGCAGAAATTGATTACAAATATTTTTCTCAATTTATTTTCATATCAACATACACAATTAAGTACCAGCTAAGAACTGTGGAACTACATGAATCTTGTGATTAACAACCATTACGGCTAGACGCTTCGTGTGAAAAGTTATCAAAGAGATCGTAAGTGTAAATTAATTTGTTTCTTGAAGAGATTCAAATTTTATATCAGAGGAAGCAAAGATAGTGGGAAAGAATTATGTATAACACCTGTCTGTGTTGTAAAATAAGAAAAAGAAAAACTTATTTTGTGTTGACACATTTTGATTGTGTAAGGATACTCTTAGTTTTCAGGAGTATGAGGTTTATGAATTGGTGCAATACGGATCAATTAAATAAGTTCGCCTGTGTTCCTTGGAATAAAGATAAGCCGTAAAACATTTATAAAAATCTTTAAAAATAAAGGTACATACGAACAATTTATTTCACGTGGTAAAGTATAAGTAAGGCAAAGCATTGAAAAATCTCATAAGAGTTTGAATTATACGTCAATTAGAAAACAAAACGTGAATTGTATAATATATATTTTTTTATAAATTTTCAAAATTGAAAAAATTACAAAATCTGAAAAAAAAAAAACGAAATATGCAGTCAGTTACAGAGAAATCAATAAATTAATTTTTATCAGTGAGCAATCGCAGGCCGACCAAGCTGAGATTCTCACCATTTTTTGCTCTACGAAGAGTTTTATTCTATTTTTATCTAATTTCTGTAAATAAGACATTTTCCGGACAGCGGATGAAACAGTTTTTCATTTACGTAATTTTCTCACGGCCTCGAATCGGAGGTAATTTTTATTCTGTGGAAAATTAGTTTCTTTCGGAATATTATCTTAAAAGTAAGAGTGACAGGCCGGGCTGAAATTCCGATGAAAAATTATGTAACAGATTACTTAAAGAGTAATAAATCCGTTATAAATTGAATAAGGTAATTTCGACGCAGAAAATTAGTTTTTAATCACAATAAGAAATAATGGTGACATCCAAAAATAAATAATAAACTAAAATAAAAATGAATTTTGTAGCTGTAAGAAAAATCTATGGAATAAATAATAATACATATACGATAAGAATAATTGTGTAGAATAAGAAAATACTCTCTTAGTAAAACTATTTAAACACGAATATACCATGTTCACATTTTAAAGGTTTTTTTTTTAAGTAAAACAGAAGTGACGTTGACAGTTTTTAAAAAAAAAAAGTATTACTGATGAATAAATGTATTAGTAACATGCTTATTATATACACCTCATAAAAAACCAAAAATAATGCTTCGTCTTTGGAAACACAAGAATATATTTTTTTAAATGCGATTCATTTAGAACTCTCAAATGTGATCCATCAAAAAAATGCCGCTTTTTAAGCCTGTATTATGAAGCCTCGTCATTTTGAAATAGTTTTGAATCTTAGCATCTGACAAAAAGCGAATGCAGTAGTATGGTACAAAGTTATGACTTATATAATATATCATTCTCTTATTTCCTCTTAGCTTTAGTGTGGAATAATAAATGGTCACGTAAACATCCTTGCACCTAGGCATATAGCTTCTTTAGGATGACCGCAGAGTCTTTGAAAAAATACTGTAAAATCCTCCAGCCATCGCGTCGCTCTCCTGACTGCGAGGATCGTGCCTCATTAACTGCAATGTTATGCCGAGGACAGCCTTCGGAGGCTGCTAGGGTAAGCCTGGTGGCAAAATCCTAGTTAGAATTCCTGTTAGACGTGCTCACACTATCACAAAATTAACTATTATAATGTAAAAGCTTGTTTAAGTTTTACTTAAATAACTAAAAACTTACAACAGAAGATTGTACAAAAATGCTTAGTGCAATAAAAATAGTTAGCACGTGTAGTAATAATAAGAATCTCTTTGATTTAAATTTAAAGAATGATAATTCATCTTTAAATTGATATTGAGTTTTAAATTCTTAGGGGTACGAGCAAAACAAATGGCGTGTGTATACAGGTACACGTTTAACCACTTCACATTCAATGTTACCGAGTTTTAATAATAGTAATAATAATGTTAATATTTTAAATATACAATTGTGAAAGATTATCAAAGATAGATTATCAATTATCAAACTGCTAGGTCATCTGACCAAAAAATCATAAACAGTTTGTTTTCTGACGCACGTTGGGAAACGCTTTTGTGTAGATTAAATTTAATAGAAGCCACAACAATAAATAATATACGAAATCAATTAGTAACTAATGCTTACTGGTATAATAATCTAAGTTACGCCACTGCAAGCATACCCACTATGTTTTCTTCTTCAGGACTTGGCTTGCAGATCAAGATGAAATCTGCTGGGGCATAATATCCACCAAATAAGAGACTTGTTGGCACGTTATTTGTTACCCTATAGTAAGAGCCGCAATAATTTATGTAAGTCAAATCTGCAGAACAAATTAAGCGTAGCCATTATAGACATTAATTATTTACTGGTTAAAAAACTTTGAAAATTCTTCAATCTAATCGTAATTAGATTATACCAGACTCTAGGGGATTTTGGTCATCTAGTGACTAGAGGACAAATATCATCTGATGATACTCGTGTACGTAATTGTTTCATTAAAAAAACACGATTGGAATAAGAAGGCAATCACACATCAGTAATAATAATAACAATATATCTACTATATACAGTCATTAACCATTGATCTTATTGAAATAAATCATTTTTCATATTATGCTACTCCAACAAAGGAGCTTCTAGATCACATTATAATTAAATACAGCAATCTTACTTTTATTATAACAATAGCATGATGTTCAAAGAAAAAGTAGTACTGTTCTGAAGGATAACTACAAATATAAACTAATTAATGCAATAAGACAAATTAAAAAATGTGACGGACTAAAGTATCTAAATTTGAACTGTACAGGCCATAAGTTCCATGTTTGAAGCAGTTATGAAATATAATACTAAAAAGAATATCACATGATATTATTTAATTTATGTCAGTAATATTTTTTTCCATATTATTGATTATAGCTTGGTTTTGTAAAAATAGGAAATTAGTATGACAATATTGTTACTTGATTGATTAATTTAACGGAAATGCTCTAATAAAGCAAACGGTACATCAATTAACAAGCATGAAAAATAAAACAGAAAATGGAAAAAAAAACGGTTTTCAAAGGATTTAGGAAATCACTGCCAATAACAAAAGAGGAAAACGATGTGAAAAAAAATACTATAAATTCTAATGAATATGTTAATGTTTTTTGTACATATTCATTTATGACCACTAATACGGCACATTACATGATAATTTATTTACATTTTTATTTCCATCGTGAAAGAACATCATCAAGTATTCAAATACGAGCGGACGAGATGGAATTATTAATAAAGAACACGAGAAAGATCACAAGACGACAAACTTTTATGACATGTTAAACGTCTCTATTTTACGAACTGAAATATTCATTAATTTATGAAAATTATAACCCGAGTAGCATTTGAGTGTGACGAAGACTCACATGATTCTTTTATATCACAGGCTTTCAACATTTTTATATTGTGGCATTTTAATAAATGTACATTTTCAATTGCAATTCATGTTGAAATTTTAACATCTAAAACATAAAGAATTAAATATGTATTCGATGTCACTAATAAATAATTAAATATAAAATATTAGACCTAGTTCATTTAATTTTGTTTTTCGATAAACGCTGTGCATAGAGTATTTATCCACCAGTGTATCTTCAATCATTATACAACACATCGGCATTAATGCATCGTACACAAATAACAATAACTCGTTCGTCAAAGAACTCGCTAAACATAGGTGGTGTTAATCGCATAACTTACCAGTTTTAGATAATATTCTAACATAGTCATTCGTTGGGATAAATACTTAGTTTTACACAAAACTGCTGTTATAGAAACTTAAATATAAACTGATTAACAAGTTTCACTGCAGATTGAATTTGCAATCTTAAGTAATATTTCTGCTATAACTTCTCGCCTATAACTCTCACCAAATTTAGTTTGCTTATCATTTTTAGATACACAAGTATGTACGTTTAATATATATTTTTTATTAATTTGATACATACATGAAATTTTACATCAAATTTCTCGCATCGCAATTAGTGTAGGAAAAGAAACGGCAGACGCTGGGATTCCAATCACGAACTATGCACCGGGACCAATTCTTCCACCGGTGCAATCGAGCAAATTTGAAGTATTTATATTATTAATACATTCGTATTAAACAGATGTCGCTTTGATCTAAATTGAAAGTATGTCTTTTTATATAATTAGGATTCCATACATTTTTCATATATTCACGGGCATTATTATTTTATGAACGATAATCTTTTTTATTTATTCTTAAATATTCAAGTTACTATATAATTGTAACAAACTCTAAATCAATATAGATTCTAATACAATTGTAATTACAAAAATATGATGATTTTTTCCTTTTTTTTTCAATCTTATTGATAAAAAATAAGCTAATATATAAAAAGCTTATTTTGTTATTATACTACATCATGAGAATACAACTGTAATCCGAAGCTCGAAAATCAGTGTAAAGTTCACAAAGTCAATAAAGTGGTCAAACGATATCAGTGTGATATTAGTACTTCTTTTACGATTAGTTTCTTATTAAGCATCATTTGATCCACGGATTGGAAGCCTGTGCTCAACATCCATCCACTTTGCATTGAAGCACATATTACGCAAAATTGCAAATAGCATATAGAGCCAGTGGTGGAGCGGCAAAAGACGCAAGAAGAAAGATTCAGTCCCTAAATGTGTATATTATCGTTGGCTTCCGGCCAGAAGACGAGACTTCCCGCCTCCAAAGTACTGGATATTACGTCGTACGTGTTGGGAGGCTGCGGAGGAGGAAGGCTGTGGGCAGCGGTAGACGCTGGTGCATCCTGAAGTGGTAAACGTTAAACTGTAACCAAACGCTAGAAACATTGAAGAGTGGTGTGACACTGAAAAATATTTTAAAGATATCCTGTTGGATATTAAAAATATTTAATTTTATATTCGTACATGCAGGAGTATACCGGTAGACGGTGATGCATAAATCTCATTTGTGAAGCTTGTCATTTAAATAAAGATTAATTCCGTATGCGGAGTGTTGATCCGCAAAAGTCTTAAAAAAATTTAACCCCGGAGACTCTCTGTAAATATGTGGTTTTCACGGGACGATATTCGTCTACTTTTAATTTTGATCGATATGTTCTCGAAGACATTTCTTACTACAATGACTACGTACTCTTCCTATTACTACGTGGATATACTTATTTTACGTAATTCTTATATAGAAATAAAATATGAAAAGAAAAAAAAAGCAATGATCGTATGATACATGTATTGTACGGTTCAAGCAAATTTACGAGAGCCAGAGCTGACATGTGACGATACGATGACTATGGCGGCTTACAAAACTTTACGGCTGCAATTTATGATTACCATATCCCATCTCTAGCTTGAGATGGGATATGGAATGATGATGACGATTATGAAAATTAAATAGAGTATACAATTATACAGACAATGAAACTTTTTCTGTATCAAGTTGTGTAATAATATTTGCAAGAAGTCCAGGATATCATCATTATTTATAAGTCTAAGTATATATATATATATATTTTAACTATACATAAAGTGAACATAATGGTTTGATGTTTATCGACATAATTATTGTATACGTAGTATTTGTAAAATACTTGTTGCTACTACTGCACTAGCTACGCAAGCCTGAACTACGAGTAGCAACGCTGTTTTGTCGTGGGAAGCTCTCCGTCAGTGACTGACCACCAGGGTTCCCATTGTGGGTGATATCACAATGAGGCGTACAAGTAAGTTGTGAACCTAATTCACGCACTTCCCCGGGGTTACCCGCCCTGGCGCACTTCCTGCGAACTTCTCCGATTCACAACTCCATCAACATAATGGATTATTTTATTACCCCTAAGAAACAATGCGCCCATTGTCCCAGCCATCGCTTTCCACCCCATTCCAGGCAATGTGCCCATGACTTAAATTTGAAATGTTGTATTTGAAGGGAGATGATAATATTTCCATCATAAAAGGTATATTTGATGTTACCTGCAAAGGTGGATCGTCATGTCATCATATGTGCTTACATGAAAATATCTGCTCTAAGCAAAAACAGGGATGACATCAAATTCGTTTTTTTTTTGTACATTTTTTCCGCATCATATTTTCCTAGCTAGCTTTATGTTTTTTTTGTAAAGTGAGCTTAATCATTATTATCCAGTGATATTATTTAATTTTAATGGTTAAATTTATTTTCGTTAT
This sequence comes from Glossosoma conforme, assembly GCA_022606575.1. Lineage (NCBI taxonomy): Eukaryota > Metazoa > Arthropoda > Insecta > Trichoptera > Glossosomatidae > Glossosoma > Glossosoma conforme. The sequence continues at coordinate 31,786 of JAGTXR010000296.1, forward strand.
AGTCTTCTGTATTTGTACTAATTAATTCGTACAAATATCAATAGTATAGTCATTCACAAAAAACTGAAGGGCTTCAAAAGTCCTTATTAGCTTGTTGTGCACATGGAGCAGGATCTTAGGTGTGAGGTGGTCTGCAGGTCTTTACTGTCACACAATAGTGACTCTCCCTGCCGAAGCATTCCCCACCGCTCGAGGTTGTCCTTTGTTCATCCAACTCCAGTTCTTATTCTGTTCAGGGATTTTTACAAAATATTATTGTATTTAATATATGAATACTAAAAAATACACGCATCCAATATACGTGGTTGCGCATCATAAAGGCTATTGAGGACCAAGGCTCTCTCCAAGTACTCCGTGTATTTTTTTGCCATTACAAAGAAACTACTTAAATATTATTTTTAAAACCGAGTTTTACTGCCAACGCGTTAAATCGACAAACAAAGCCGTGTTGATAAACTTTTCATCCGAAACATTTACTCGAAACCCTTCCCCTTTTCGTGCGGGGTTCCGGGTGGGGGGCCTTGCAAATTGTTATCGTTAAAGGTGTTCCAGAATTAATAATTCTCAATTTACATTGTAGGGGGCGCGCGTATTAAAATCCTAAGGCCCGGGCTCTGTGTGCTCTGCGGCCGGGAAGTCAAGCCCCGACCCGAGCAGGATTCAAACCAAGGGCCTCGTACTTGTGGACGAGACGAAAAAGCTCAACACAGGATTGTTTCATGTCGGGAAGAATTTTAAGGCAGTGCTCGAATGACAAACACCAATGACATTTACATATAAGGTTTGTTGAAAGATATATTACTAAAAATCTTTGTGACCTTACTAAACATCCCTCAAATTATCAAGGTTTACAAAACTCGTATTACTTGGACTTTTACGAGCTTTAAATTTGTTTTCATTAGATAATAAATAACTCTTCTAATACCTTGTCAACCCATGATAAGTTTCAGTCCATTGAAAACATTCTATTTGCGTTGTTTGTGCAACGTAGTTATTTTTAAGTTTCATTTGATTCGAAGATGACCTTAATTTGCTACCATTGTGTCAATAAGCCAGAATAACCTAAGATAAAATATTTAATAGTTTTTTATCATCCATTACATAAGTACAATAATTCATATGTACCCATAATTTTGACTTTGGCATCTGGGTACATTAATGTTTCCCGATACCTTCAAGGGCGAATTCTCGAGGATTTCAAATGAAGATAGCTTTTTTTTCAAGAAACATATGTTGAGTTTAGTAATAAACATTTTTTTTATATATACAATAAATAATACAATTTTACTGGTCAAATTAAATAGAACTACAACGCATAGCAGTTACTACCGAAGAATGAATATAAAAGTATATTTTTTAACACATTTTTTTAGTAGTGCAATCAATGTAAATAAAATACTACATAGTTAGGTGACGAGTTGAAACATACATTTGAAAATTATGTTTTAGGAGTGAATTTTCATCGAGCCCTGCATATATTATAATTTTGCCCCACTCAGGCAATTCCTCTTACTTTAAAGGGGAAAACATATTGCGAAAATTTTAGGCTCTACCGTCGCAGACTGTTGACTGCTTTAAAATAATTTTATTTTATTATTATGAATGCAAAATTTCGCCAAGAATTTATTAAATGAAAGAGAAACAAAAATTGTTGAAATTTATTCAAAATACCAAATGGTTTTGAACAGAAGCCAATGTCTGATGTATTTAATAAACTCTTATTAATTATGAATTACTAATTAATGTGTACATAATATTAAAATCCTTCTGACCAACATTTTCAGCATTATCTGTTAATTAATTTAATCGATTGATAATTATCCTTCATAATATGTTTGTAGACTAGAGGTGGTCTTACAATAGATATTTCTACATAATTACCTGATAATTTATTAAAAAGGAGTAAGAAAAAGTAACGATTTTCTACAAATTTCACATGGATGCTTATTTTTATGACAGTATTTAATTGAATTAATGAGCAGTAATTATTTAGCAAGCGGTCAGTAATAAATACCTTTGTCGGCGGTCATAGCTCAATGGTGAAAGCGTTTGCTTTGCAAGCCAAAGGTCGTGGGTTCGATCCCCGGCGGAGATTAAAAAAAGGATTTGTAATCGATTCCTGAGCTCTAAAATAACCCCGGTTGGTGTGAATTTGATGAAAAAAACCTACAAAAGTAAGTAAAGGAAACATTTGGCAGTAAAAATATTCAATCGGCAGTAGAAAACTATTAAATTGGCAGGAAATAATTGATCAATGGTTTTTAATAAAAGGTTAGGTTAGGCTCGGTTACCATTTGTATGGGGTAATTAATAATACAGTTTAGATAATTTTTTACCAATATTGAATATATTACTGACATTTTAATTTTATAACTGAGAACATTCATACTGACATAATAGATACTGCCAATTTATTTAGCCTACTGACGATTTATTTTATTTTCTGCCAAATTGATTTAACTAACTGCCAAAACCTTGAATTAGTTACTGAACAAATAAATACAGGCCATTTAAGCAATATGCCAAAGCAAGCAGTTTTTTTTAGTACAAAATAACTTTTTATTTTCCCTAAATATAACAAATACAAAATGGTGTGAAAATGTATTAAATGATCAATTAATAAAATAAAATATAATAAAACCGGTGATTTTTAAACTGGATTAATATTATATCACACTTCACAAAATGCAAATGAAGTAAATATGTCCTTAATAAATTGAAATTTCAATTAAAAAATATTTTCAAAATAAAACGATTTATAGGTGTTTTGTGTATTTAAGATTTCTTTGGTAGAACAAAAAATGTAATCATCAAAGAAAACAATGTTTTTGTTTCGCAGCATTGTTCGCCCCCATTCAACATAGAATATAAAACATTTAAACTTTAATGGGTTCATTTGTCAGAAATTATTTCGCCACAGAATTTATGGAATATGTTTCTTTATGAAGGCTGGATTCTTTAAAAAATATATTTATTATTTGGTTTAAAGGTACGAAAAGTATAATTGTAGCTCAGGGCGGTTTTCACCTCGAATACTTGTTTTGAATTGTAGGGCTGTGTTCTTCCAAAGCGCTGTGAAAATTTCTACCCCAACGAGGTGTAAACAAGATGTGAAAAAACGATCTGAAACGTGTAAGTTCATTACTTTTCATTTCGTTTTTTATATTATGTGATTTTGTAAGTAATTCTAAAATAAATATTCTGTTCGTGGAATTTTCGGTTATTATTTTTGCTGTTTTTTCGTTCTAATTTTTTTGTACAAGGTACGCAATTTTGACGACACATGTTTTGTTGTGAATTAAACTGTTTTTATTATGTTTAATTTCAAATGAATACAAGATAATGATTTTGAAAAAAAAACGATAAGATATTATTGAATATTCATGCTTTGATAAAAGGGTTTTCAGAATCATTATAAATAGCATGTTACCTGATAATAAAATCGATGACACGCTTAAAAGTATATATTTTGAGAAGAGATATATGAAAGTTTTTTTCAGGTTCAGGTCAATTCATTAGATAAAATTTGAAAAATATACGGGTTTTCAATTTAATTTCAATGTGCATTAGTTGTCATGAATTATCATTTAAGAACATTTTTTTAGCAAAAGTAAATGACATTTTTTTACAAAAAAATACATATTTATATTTTTTCCACATCCATTTCATATCTAAACATACCGTCACCACAAATTGTTGCCACTCAGTTATGTCACCTGTCCATTCTTAATATCCATGACATCTTTGCATCTGAATGTTCACCGAGGGATACATTTTATACCCGATAACCTCCAGTGCAGAAGTCCTCTTTCTTTGATTTATAACTACATACTTCGAAATACTCAAAATACACTTTGGTGATTATGTTGAGTTAATATCTATAAACTCATATATCCGTTTTTAGAATTGTGTACATATATGTTTTATATGTTTATACATTTTTTTTCAATATAATATTTCATTCGTCGTATGAGTTGCGAGTAAATTTTGGTAAATGTCTCAACACAGGGGCGAGCAAACAAGCAAGCCGGACAGAAAGTAATGGAATAGTTTTATTATTAATTGGGTTATATTTCTTTGGGCGTAGAACGGCGGGAAGGCAGGCTGGGAAAACAATAATTATCCATTATTACCATTGGGCAGGTGTTTCTTGTCGCTTATAAAACTTTCATCTAAGAACGAAAGTACTCGGCGGCCGGGGAAAGGCCTCGGTAATGGCGTAATATACCGTCATTAGGAAAATCAATTAAGCTTTTAAAAGCCGCCATAAATCATGCTTCGGGAGAATCGATGGGCAAGGAACAGGTCCACGTGTTTGACAAATGATCATACGAGGAATTAATGATAGATTACGCAACACAGCAAAGGGATTTCGTTGGTATTTTTTTATTTTATTTCATCGCTGACATTAAAATATACTGTCAGTCATGAAAACGTTGTATTTCTGTTTTGTTTTTCTCTAAACGCATCGCTCATGACTGAACGTAATGACAATTGACTTATTTTGAGGAAAGAAGTTTCATTCACCTTATCAGCCATACTCACCAGGTAGGTATTTAAGTGAGATTTTTAGTTACAAAATATAAATATTTCAGTGATATTTCCGAGAATAAAGGTAAAAAAAACACAATTTAACAACGATTATTATATATTTAACTTCATTTATTCACTTCCAAATCCCCTAACTGGAGCATAAAATCGTTACGAGCCGCCGTTATAAAACAATATACGAGTATTTTAGAAAATGATACCCCATTTCGTCAATAAATTTATTGTAAGGTATTTTTTCCTTCATTTGAAACGGTCAATATTTATATGTAACTTTGACAACATTGACGTTGAAACAGCTGTCATGTTGAAATTACTAATTTCATATTCAGCATTCAATAGATGATTTAAAACAGAAAAGGGCAGTATATGTAAATAAATGCAGTAACTGATTTTAAGCTATTATGTATAATATATTCTGACTTAACTCGTAAACTTACTTAGTCGTATTCGGCTTAGATTCTCAACGCTATGACATACAAAGCTTATCTATTTGTTGTTATCATAAAGATACAATTGATGATACTTTATGCTCATTAATGTTACTGAATTGCTTGTGAATTATTTACATAGTATAACAAGTACAGATTCAATGTATGAGTGTTTTTGTAAACAATTACTTATCGCAATTTTTAAAAATATTTTACTTCTCTTTGTTAAACAATTATATATTACAGAATTAACTGCGACAGCATGATTTATTTTGCCTTTTTTTTCTTATCGCTTAACCAAACAAGTGTCGCGCAAACGGAGGAATGGGAGGATTATTATAGTAGTGTGTTGTGACTTGCAAATTAGCCCTGTGTTGATCGCTCGTCCTTGGCTCGGAAAAGGCTAAGAAATTTTCTCTTGGCGTCGCCTTATTTGCCTTGCCGTTGTACGGAACACATTAAGTAACGGCCTTAATTACCTGACAATACGAATAGGCGACATATTTCCAGCCATACCGCGATACGTAATTACATCCGAGCCAGGTGTGCCCAACGGAAATAGCATGAGTTTCTTAAAGAAAATTGGACAAACGTTGTAGTAAAGAAATTGAGATATATATACTTGGTAATATATAAACCAACACGTACGTTTAGCAGAAAGAAGTTTGACAGAGGGACATTTGGCTGAACTAATATAATATTTTATCGAACGGATATTTGGCAGAACGGACAATTGACCATATAGATATTTGACATAAAGATGTATATAATATATTGTGTGAATTATTTGATTGCTTTTTACGTATTTAATATAAAATGTTTATTTAATTACGAGTTATAACATTTCAGAGAATGTTTTGAATTTTATAATAATTTTAAGCAATATTTTATCACATTGAATTAAGGTCATTATATAATATTTTTCATGTTTATGTACATTTTATTACGTAAAAATAATTCTACCAAAAATGGCTCTATGACGCTCAAACATGACGGCTGGGCTCTGCGTTCGGGAAATATTTTTAGTGTTTGTGTGCAAGCTGAAAGGATTTCAAATGTGCACTGATCGGTTATTTGTAAATATTAAGATTTTATGAAGAAGGATACACAGATACCGTAAGAGCATTCCAGGGCTTACCGGTGGCAGTTTGGAACCATTTCTTTGAGTTCATATGAGTAGTAATAAACTTTACTTACGACCATGTTCTAAAGATTGACGTAGTAAGTGAGTGTGCTATTATTTATTATTTTGAATATGTTGAGAATACCTGCATTAAGTGATGCATTGGCTCTCTAGCGGGTAGTACTGTGACTAAACACACGTTATGGGCAAACAATAATTCAATAATCTAAAACCTTGGGTGATTATCGGCAGAGCACTCGGGCAAACGTTCACTGAGTTATGAGCAAAAATGAGTCGACTGGAACACGCTGTTTACATGGCAATTCGAAGCAACGCAGTTGTTTTGCATTTATATTAAGTTGACATATCAAAGAGGTGCATTAAGTCAGGACGACAAATATTGACATTGCATATTGCAAGTCGTAAATTGTCACTCGTTTGTTGTGTAAGCATATTTAGAAGAAAATAGTTGAAAAATGTTAGTCTACTTGTTTGGCAATAATAGTATTATTCATGTCTATCACGCATATAATTTATTTACGTAAAACTAACTTATGCTTTTATCATTCACTTGAGATCTATTTGAATATTAAATAAATAAATATTTCTTAACATTAATGTAACAACGCTTTACACGGATCACACTGAGCATTGTTTTATCACTTACTGGTTTCATCAGTTCCAACGTAAGTATGCTTATACATAATGAAACCTTCATTGAGAAGGAAATTTAAGTCTTAAAAAACAGTGCTCAGTGTGATCAATCTTAAAACTAAGGTACGAAACATGAATTTATTTTATTTCGTAGAGCTTATTACTTAATGATTCTTTGTGTAACTGTAATCAAAAATATATATCCAAAATTATTATATTTTTTTATCTTAAAATTCTGTACACGTTTTGCCACATTAAATAAAAAAGAGGCATTATCAATAGTGGAATATGATTTAAGTAACAATGAGAGGCGAATGTGTATCGTGTGTGATCCTACGTGGACTTTCAAATGCAGATAAGTCTTGATACATGGTATTGGCGATGACAGATAACAGAACAGTGTGTCCGAAATTAGTGGTAACTATATGCTCCGGATAAACAACGGAGCTGGAAAAAAATAAACCTAAATATTTTGAATTTTAAATTGAAAGTAACACAATTTACGTAATTATAGTACAAAATATTTACTTTGATATATGCACGTTTAAAATGCATTTCTGTTTTCTTTGCCTCTCTCAGCCGAGTACAGATAAACTGTTTGGTCTCAACGGACTTAAATTTTCATTCCCGTTTTTCCTCGCGAGTGTATCTCTCGTACACCTGGACCCAGGTTACATCCTGGTCCCCGCCCAGGCCGAGGTCCACAGAGGCCTCTGGCAATCCGTCAAGCCAAATTCCGAATGGCAATTTTATGGTAACGATTCAAACGGTCCGAGTGGATCGTTATAAGAGCGGCACGGCCCATTGAGTATTTTTAATGGCTTTCCAATTTGTTATTGACAATTAACTTGTAACAAAGATATACCGTCTACCCCTCGAGACTCGGGGTGAAATATGTTAATTCGGAAGCTTAGTAAGTTTATCAATTTGATTGGTGCCTCCATTTTTAATCAATATTTTTATTAGCTGCATATTCATTTACAATATTCTTTTGAATAAATTGCAGAAATATAAAAAAAATACATTTTAGTGAATTTCCATTTTTTTAAATGACTAGTTTTTTTTAGCAAGTAAAATTTTTCTTTTGAAAAAATATATATTTTATCTGATTATTTTAATTTTTATTAGAATATTTGTAAATACTTTAAGTTCTTTATAGATAATTTATCCATATCAATATTTTATAAATTGATACACACATATTGTGCTGTACATAGAACAGAACTGAGCTGCATATATCGTGGTTCGAATCCCAGCATTTGCCGTTTCTATTTCACCATAAATTGATGAGAGAAATTTGACGTAGATTTGTATGTCTATCATTTTTTTTCAACTAATTTGATTGAATTATTCGAAGTTCATCGGATACTATAAAGTTTATAGTATAAACGATTTATACATAATTATGACACCATAACCTCAGACTTTGTGGTGGAACTTAATGTATGCCATATACTCCAGTTAGGGTAGCAAATATGGTGATGCTAATTATATTGATTTAAATAAATAAATTGAGTTAACAATGTTAAAAAGTTTCGCACGACATGGCATAAAAATAGCCGAAATGTGTTGTGACTGTGAGCGTTTTGTCAGAGGGTTTTGTTTTTCCAAATGTATTCCCGACTGTAGCGGGCATGGATGGCCTTTACAAAAATCAGCAAACGAAGCATTCAACTTATGTGTCATTGCAAAGTTTATCACGCCACCAGCAGTCGTGCAGTACGTCTCTCTCTTTCCCAGGGCAGAGGTCGTAGACTTCTCTCTCTCGCTCGAGGAAAATCGCTCCTGAAAACTGTCAGTTGCAACTTGCACTATTTTGCATCTCGCTCCGACGACCGATCGTCTGCCGAAAGGTGAAATGCAGTTTATTTTTCAATGGCAAAAATACCTGGTGATATCGAATAAATAACAGATAAAGGAAAATATTCACTATACGTATATTTTTAATAATTGATATAAAGTTGAAGCATTTTACAAAATTTAAAATATAATTATATACCTGTATAAGCAAAAAAATGTATTTATATATTTTTCATATTCTCTATTTTATAAATATCTTTATAAACATCACAAGTTTTATTTAAATGCGTTGTTTTAATAAATAATGGATTCAAAGAAAAACGGCGTAAAGAGCCATCACGTAATATTTGCATGTACTCGTTATGTCAAATATGCAGCAGAGTATTAATAAATTTAATGTTAACTAATTCACGCCCAGCACAAGTAGTGACACAATACTGAACGTAGAAAACAATAAATTGTAACAATAAAAAACATCTGATATGAACTCTTATTTTATGAAGCTATTTTAATGTTAATTAGCAATCGCCTATATTGAATACTATGCGGCTAATCTTTGCATTGGATACAAAAGTGAACATAGGTACAAGTTATTTGTAGCGACATGTGAAACATTATAAATTGTAATAAATATAAATTATTTAGATAAATACTGAGTGATCATGCAATATTTTCTTTGGTATAAACATTTTTTTGTGCAAAAATTGTGAACACAGGTACTAAGGAGAAGCTTGATAAAAACGTGTACGATAGCGTTAACTCTATTTTTTTGTCATATAATTATATTACCATTAATTATTTAAATATTTTGTAACATATTTTAAACATGGATCACACTTAGCATTGTATAATTAATAGCTGGAAGACCTCAGTTTTACCCTTAATGAAAACTTCATAAGTTTTCAAAGTGTATAAGCATACTGATGTGAAAATATATTTTAATTATAGGATAAAAGTAAGGGGGGATGGGTGAAGCTTAAGGCAAGTGTCTAGACCTGTGGAAGAAAATATGTAATTTTGCTTTATTTAAAAATATGTATAAATAATTTCCAATTAATTGCTGAAAGTATAAAAAGCATTAATTTACAAGGTTTTTCGTTAGGCCTACAAACACTGTATCGGATATGAGCCGCCCAGTGCATGTCGCAACTTTAGTGTTTTCCCCCTCTGGCTTGCAGCGCGACGATGTTGTCCGCTCACTCTCGCTTTTGCTCGAACGACTCTATTGTCAGGCCAAAATGTTTTGGCCGGAGTCCACGGGCTCTTAAAGTTCAAGCAAACATAATACCGATGCATGACCTCGCTGTAATTATCGAGTAATCTATTACGACGGCACCACGGCATGGCGGGATCTGAAACGCATTCAGCAGAAGACTGCACAAAACCAACAACAGCATCCCATAACCACGAATGTTCCAAGCAATCAATTGTAACGATTACAAGTTACATTACAGTTAACATACTAAAATTAAATCCAATATTGTATGTATTTATGAAACATATATTCAGCATCAAGGATTTAGTCCTTCGGCTGATTTTACCAATGATTTTTTATGTACTTGAAAACCATAAACTTTTATTTATTTTTTCCGATTTGATATATATATATATAACGATCAGTAAATTTACTTTCAATCGCATCATTTGGATGCAAGCGTGTCAGTATGATATTTAGTGATTGAATTAATTTAAGGATTCAAGAAAGTAAGTCTATGTAAATCTGGTTTTTGCATAGATTCCGATTGTATAAAGGACTAAACAGAGACGCTGGGACAGCACTTTTAAACCATGAACACTGAACAGTATATATTATGAAGAAATAATGTCTTTTATAAGCCATTTATCACTTGCAAATAACTAAATCAGCATACAAACACAAAATATATGTATAGCATGCAACGTTCATCCATTACATATGACAGTTATTTTGATCTTCGACGCGTTCTTACATTTGAAAATTCACAGTTTTAAATTTATTTCTGCAAAACATTTAGAACAAGGGAACGAATTCCAATTCAACCTCTACTCGTTCAAATGCATTAATAATTTGAATGAATGAGATTGTTAATTGAATATAAAAGCATAACTATTTTTCATGGAATAAAAAGAAGGCATCTCTCAGCGTTTTGACTACATTTAATAATTCGCGCTTTTGACTTAAGAAAGAATTAGAAAACAGATTTAATATAAAAATAGTTTTGATTTATATTTTCTGGATCCGCCTCTGTTTTGATTCATGTATATTGGCCTAGCCAGCCACTAATAAGAGAACAGTTCCTGTTGTATTTTTCGGCTAATTGTTCAAAGCCAGAATGATTATAAAATTAATTGGTCAGTCAAGTGAATGAATACTGTCGAGCGTCCCGGTCAGTGAAATACAATATCATTAAGAACACAACGAATGATATAATTATAATTAGACATTCATCTCGGCTGTATTGTAATAGTCATTGTATTGTACACAGTACAAACAAAACTAGTCAAATATAAATTCAGTTATTTTCGGATGGTTTTATTATATCATGACTTGGACTTCAATTACAGACAAGACAGTAATGAATGCAATAATTGATAAGCCTTACTCATTGATTTTACATATTACATAAAGCCATTAAATTTTCAGTAATTTTTGGTTGAGTGACATTATATTCTTATACTCAAAATGTTATAACATCGCAGGTAGATTTTAAGAGTGATTTTTGAAAAATATTTATTAAACCTTACAGATTTACAGAATTATTGTCAATGATATCATAAACAGTGATAACTCAAATATACATATAATATACATAAAATTCTTTTTTCAACGCGTCAATCCAAGCACAAAAATATTTTTGTGCTTGGATTGACGCGTTGAAAAAAGAATTTTATGTATAGTATATGTATATTTAAGTAATAATAATATTGTAATATAGTCAATGATCTATAAAAGTAGATTAGAATATTGAAATAATAAAATAATATTCTAATAAAAATTAAAAAATTCAGTGATAACTCATTTCCGCTGAAAATTACTTGTTTAAAATAAGAGCGGTTATGACAATAAGATCAAGTATTAAAACCGCTCTGCTCTAATTAAATGCACACTATTAATATATTTATTTACTAAAAAATAGTTAAGGAATAATATGGTTTTATTTGAAATTGATTCATATTTATGCTTTCAGTTCTGCTGAAAAAAAAACAAGGTCCACTATACACGTATATAATGTTTTGGTGTTTTTTTTTATGTCTTTATGCCTATATTGTTATTTTGTATATGTTTTTGCATTTCTAGACTAATCTCCTTGATGAAAATCCATGTGAAAGATTGCTTTTAATTTTTTGACTAAAAATAAATCAAATTAATAGATTTGTTAAATTAATAAATTCGGTATGCATTTCAAGATAAATCTTCTCGTTACGGGTACATTTAATAAATCGCATGCCATTTGTACGCTAAAAATAAAATTAATTAATGAAAGTCAAGCAATTTCGGTACGTTTATGAATTGTGCTGATGTTGAGACCAGAATGTATTATAATATGACTGTGGCCGGGGCATTGTTTCAGAATGGAAACAATCAATTAGCTTTAAAGCAGAGTCTGTAAAGCTCAATTCTGAGATTTAACCAGCACCTCGGTGTCGTACATGCGAGTCTCAATTTTATTTATTGTCCTTCGGACCGTTCGGATATAAATTAAGCTCTTGGGCAAAATACCTTCTGACGCCGGTCACCTGTCTGCTGACAAAACACTCTAAGAATACGCATTTAGCAAAATATACTAATAATACGTATCAGTTAATTAATTGGGCATGAATTAGTAATCGAAAAATTATCAATATTTATTTAATAATGATCTTACGTTCAAATTGAGTCTCCATCAAACTATAAGATGCGTGAATGACGTGAATGTTCTTTTAGGAAGAAGAAGGCATCATCAAAATAATAGGTGTCATAGAACTCAAATAAGATTTCTTCATCACCCAAAAATTGTCCGAAGGATATTTAACCTAAGAACTTTGACCAAAAGACATTTAGACAAACAAGCGCTTGGAATAATGATTTTATTGAATGAAATATTGATTTAATTTAATTCTTTATCAATGTTATAATTTTTTGGAATTGTAATTATTGTATAAATGTGCTTAATCAAACGTTAATTGATAATTCTTTACAAAAAACAGTTTTTCTTATAACCAACAGTTTTAAATAATACAGGGAGGGGCAAAAATATCTGATGTTTTTTTGTATAGTCAAGTAATCAAACCGTCAGATATTTTCTAAAAAAAATCTGACGGTTTTCCGTAAACTCAACTAATTAAACCATCAGATCTTTTCTCAAAAAGATCTGACGGTTTTCTGTAATTTAAATCAAACTGCCGGATCTTTTTGCCGCTCCCTGTACTAAACAAAGTGGTGAAAATTTCTTTTCATAAATAGATAGGAGAAAAAAATAAACGATTGACGTGAGATTCATGCCGCAGATAGTAAACTAATTGAAAAAAAAACATTTATTTTTTGTGTTTGTTGATTGTTGAGAACTTATAAAGACTTTATTGGCTTTTTACGAAACACAGAAGAAAAAATATTTTAAAAATTAAAAAAAATCGAAGCGAATTAAAAAAAAATCCTCAGTATAATTATCACAATACGGAGAGTTTGATTGTATATATCTAGATAAATGACTCTAAGCAGAAGGGTTGAAAACGAGACCAAAGAAGAAAAATGATGTGTACTTAAAGCATATCAACGAAGATCATTCGTTAAGACACTTAATGTGTTTTGCCAAGTGTCCGCGGACGAGAGTACAAAAGTACAATGCAAGCAAGCGGTCCGAGATCCCGTCTTGGTTCACAACATTCGACAACAGAAATACATCATGCCGGCAATTCGAGTTCCACAATGGAGTTCTTCATTTCATTTTGCGTCTATTCCAGGATGAGCTGCGATGAGTATGAGAGTGTACAAGAGAGGTGCGGAGCGATGAAACATCGCAGATAAGTTTAAGCGAGGAATTCTTAAGCGGGCATTTGAAAAGTTTCATTGTTCCCATCACCTCGCCGCTCTCGCCCTGAACAATAATTGCACTTGAGGATTTCAACAAATTGCTAGACAATATGTTGTTCCCAGTCGCCTCTTAAGTTTACTCCTCATTTATAATTAGTTAAGACTAACGGATCTCAGCAAATAGTAAGATTAACTCCAGTTGTTCAACGCAACATCGAGGTGAACTTTAAACAATTGTGTTACACAATTACTGCTGTACTTTTTATACGAATGAACATTATCTTTGTCTTTTTACAATACATATATCGTAATGAATATTTTCTTTTTAAATTTATATTACGATTGTGACAAGAAAGTTCTACATACAGGTGTAGTATTCTGAAATTTCGTTTTGTTCCATGTTTAGGTAGGTAATTATTATTACCGTAGAAACCGAATAACCATATATATTTACTATACGCGTAAAAACATAGCTACAAAGCGCAATAAATACAGTTTTATTTACCTTATAGAATTTGAATGTTTTGAAAGAACGAATTTGCGCGCTTTTCGAGATATAATGTGTAGGTTATCCAAAGAGTATTTCACGTTTTTCTTAAATTGTACGCATACAACAATATTAGATTATTATCATTTTAATATAACTCAGTGTCTTTAAGTCAAAAAATTAATAACTTTGTTAATGACAGAGATACAATTAAATTTATTTTGTTAAGAAAAACTTGCTAGTTTGTCGTCATTAAATCATTCATCGTCCGGAGACTATTAAGTTATTATTTGAACAAATAATTATCTTTTATAAAATCATTAAATATATTAATAAATTAACATATGATCGAATAAATGTCTTAATTTTATATTACACGAGAAATTTAGATTTACATTTTATCGATAATCTTGTGCAAATATTTACTCGTAAATAACTTCACACGATAGCTAGTATCAGACAAAGTAGTCAGGAATGATTGGTCTAGTTGGCAGAAGGCAAGCAGACAATCAGACGGGCGATTAAGCGAGATCCTCATCAAAACCCTTGTAGTCCGCATGCTTTCTTGGCCGAAGACTGGTAAAGGAGTGGAGGATGCATCATCACGGATTAAACATCAGACACTAAAAAAACGCGAGACCGCAGTCATAGTATTTACGTATGTATCCTTCCCAAAGCGTTGAGTTTTGTTTAACGAGATAACCTGAATTTTGATTACATATCATAATACATGATATGCTTTTGTAATTATGTATCAAAATAACTTTTAGTCAATATTTTTGCAAAAAATAAGAATTATATGAGTGCATGGAATAAGCAATGATGCAAATAATACTAGGTACGAAAAAGTAAGAACATATAACACTTTTTTATCATTTATATTACTTTATAATGTAATATTTGTTAATGATATGATAAAAAATATTAACAGGCGTGCCTTCAGACGCATAGATAAAAAAGCAAACAAAAGCATAGCTGAAATACAATATGTGGTCATTTTAAACATGATAAACAATACAATTTTAAAAATGATAAAAACAGGTGAAAATTATCTTTTCAATATAAGACAGTATTTCTTTATACCCTGTTATTAGGTTTAATTTTAATATTTTTTTCAAGTAACAACATATCACAATTGACCCTGTATTCTCAACTCCACCTCAATATATTTTATATTTACTTTATTTTGAACATTACTACAGTAAAATATATCTGTAACATAAGGTTCGAAAATCCGTGTAAAACTCATGACGGCTATAGACGTATTTATTTTCTCTATTCATTATTTTTTTAAGCATTTAAAATAATTTAATATGTAATTTTTAAATTTAAAAAAAATAAACGTACTCGTTAAATGAGTAATATAATAAGTAAAAAACATTTTAAATAAAAATAACGACCCTTTAATGCATAAAATATTATCACGACTTGTATAGAAAACTTAAATTACCCTTTCTTTTAAAAATGAGACTCTTCATATTAAATAATTAATCAATATAGTTAGTTTTTACTTTGTACATTATTGATACTACGAGTATCAACCGGTAAGCCAGACACTTTATTATTCTTCAAGACGAGTAAAGCAGTACACTCAAAGCAGCGCTTTCCAATTATTTTCGATTATTTTTACACTATAAAAATATGCTTTAGTGTCATTGAGAGCAATATTTTGTTGAAAAATAAAAATAAAAACGCTTCGTATTAAGTATTGCAATTAACATCATAAGAACGTGTATTATCATTTTTACTTATCAAACCATGAAACTGTTCTGAATGTCAATTTTTTTTTCAGGGATACGATTGAAGAAATAATACTGTTCACTATGTGAATGTATTCATATTGTTAGCTGAAAATAGTTCGGTCAAGAATAATATGCATCACGGCCAAATACCGTCACCAAGTTAAATTCGATTTGACAGAAGTACCGTTCTATATAAGTTGAACCGATGGTCGATGACCACGTGTTAAATCAGAAAGTCATAGCATCCAGTCACTAGCGAGTGGTCTTAATTTGACGCAAGTAGTTGGCTATGAACTTATAATAAATTTTATAATAAAATGAAACAATAAAAATAAAAATTATATCACTTTTTATATCCGAGATACTTGACTGAGACTAAGAAATGCATGACTTAAAGTAAATCAATTCACAGATTGATACTATCATTAAATAAAAAATGTAATGTGCGACGGTACGCTTTTTATTTTATTAAGAATAAGGGTTGATTCTGCACTTATAACAAATCGTCCAGGAGTCGGAAGCAGTGGACTAATTATTTATATTCTTAAATATAAAAGAAGGTACGTATCTTCTCAAAATATTCCTTAAAAACTTCTATAGCTGCCATTTCTGTAAGTCCCTGAACTGTTGCTCTGGAGTATCGACAATGGCAACTAAAAGAACTGAGTGACGGCAATTTGTGGTGAATATATGCTACAGATATTGAATGGGTTTAGGAAGAAGAATATTTTATCGCTTTCTACATGATACATGTGTGATTATTTTCATGGGTTTTATGTCAAAAGTTTATGATGGAGAGTAGTGGTAACAATTATTAGATATGAAAGAATATTTCCTGAAGATTGAATGGCCCTGCTTTGTGCTATGGAGCGGATCACCGCGGTCACTCAAGTCACGACATGCAATATATTTATTGAATATTTAATGCGATCGATACGTTTCGATGGCACAAAGCGGAATTCTGTACAAACATCAAAAGCTGAAATGGATTATTAATAGCATCCGTCGGCCGTAGCAAAGCATTATTCATTCCCTGGCTCAAGTACGGGATGCAATATTCATCCTCGAAGGAAACGTATACATTGCCACCGTATGCACAGGGCGCGTGTTTGACCGAGTGCACCCATTAATTCTTTAATATAATTAATAGCTTTATATATTGATAATAATCAAAGTATGGTTTTCTTGATACACAATACAGTCCACGTTCGTGCGTTTAGCAGAGACCGTTAAAGAGCGTCAATTATGACATCATGAGACTTTTATTTTAAAAACGATGAAATAACAAATTAATAATACGTTGAAAAATTACATATTATTTTCTTCATTTTCTATGTTTCAGCAACGTCAAATTATTTCGGCTCGATCATTGTGATAGCTGCTCAACATAATGCAAAAAATATATGAAAACGTTATTTATTTCACATTTGCATTATATATTTAATGTGTAAGTTATAAGTAACTTATAAAAGGGCCTATATTTATTTGCTCAGTAAATAATTTCAGGTTTTAGCAGTAAATTTAATCGGTTGGTATTAAATAAAATTAATTGACAGTTGACTTAATAAATTGGCAGTATCCACTATATCAATATTATTGTGGATAGTTAATAATTGGATAATGGGATTAAAATATTCAATATTGGCCAAAATCAATTTTCAACTGCCAAATGATTATTTTTACATGCTTTTTTAGGTACTTATTACTAACCGCTTGCTAAATAATTACAGTCCATTAATTTAACTATATACTGCCAAAAAATGGTTGCCTTACAAAAGTAGAAAATCAGGAATCGTAACTTTTGGGGTTGAAGACATTATCAAGGTTCATGATTATCTTTTTGACAAAAATTATCAACCTCGAAAATCACCGCTGAAATAGCGATCAAAATATCAAAGAGAAGAAGAAAATCACTCCATATGATGTCAAAAAATTAAAAATAAATATGCAAAACTGATGCAGGAATGTTGCAGTATCGCTATTATATAATATTGTACGAGTATATGTAGGAAAAATTTGTTTATAAATGTGAGAATAATGAATTTAAAAATAGCTTTTATTTTAATTTAAGTAAAATTCGTGATAATCTTCGTGAATTATGAATTATTACCATCAGTTGTATATTTCATTCAAAGCTATTCATTTAAAAAGAGAATGAAAAAATACGATTTCTCTTTCGCGGGATAGGAAACATAATTTATTGTTTCATGTCTGAAATAAATTATTTTTACAATTATTATTTATTAGTTACCTAAAACTTTCACATGAAATATTTTTCCCACACGCGTTTCCCCGTTTTCGTGAAATTAAATATTCCGTAAAATATTCAATCACGTCAGGTGGGCTTTTATTTATTTACAGCGACAAAAAGTTACGAAATATTGTTCCAACTCGGAACTTTCATGAGTCACGTACTTTAGTCAGTGTTGTATTGGACATGTAATTACTTTGACATATTTAAAAAAATATTTTTAGAATCAAACGCCAAGCAGATGGTTTATTTTTGATCAACAGCTGTGCATAATTTACGAATATTGTTAAAATGCAAACATTCTTAGACATTTTATGTTTTATATATCATGATAACTAAAATTTAAGACTCCAATCTTTTATATATATTCATATGTAGACCGACGACAAAAAAACTTTATAGTCGCAGATCTTATTAGATCACAGATGTTCAGCAACATTGGTCGTGGATCAAAAATTTTGATGGGTAAATGCTGTTTGCTTACCGCGTGTTGTTGGTTGGGTAGAGCTACTTCCTAGAAAAAAAGACAGGTCAAGGGAGCGCCGGGGTAATCATCCTCTCCATCTCATTAAAAAATCTGATAAACAAACACCCACAAATGTTTAGGATATTACAGCGGCCGTTTCATCAAGTCCTCGGTCGTCGTGAAGCTTATCTGTTCTCAAAAGGATATATTATATAACAAGCGCCGTGTATAAATAATACGTACAATTCAAGTAATATGTGTGAATTTCTCGACTCGATGAGGCGTCCTAAGTTAAGGAATGGTATCACGTTGGGCATAAGAGCTGTATTGTATAAAAAAAAGTATATTTATCTGTTTCTTGAAGAGTTCCAGATTGTAGGAAGGAGAAAATACAGACGCTGGAAGAGCATTCCAAAGCTTACCAGTGATATTAAGGAATTAATTTTGAAAACTGCCAGTTCTTGGTGGACATATATAAAGCGTGTATGGATGTTCGGTAAGTGTAAGACGAGTTTTTCGATGGTGTTTGATATGATTTTTTTGTTTGTTATGATCAGTTGTACAAAATCTACAATTCTAAATTTCATAGTGATTCAATGGTTTAAGCGATTCTAATGTTAGATGAAATTTGAGTATTAAAAGTGATTATATTTTTTATTTAATAGCTTACGCCTTCCATCGGCAGATGACGCCGCGTGCGATCAATATAATATAATACGGGCTTTTAAACGTTTATAAAATGTAGAGCTCAATTAAAACAATAAAAGCCCCCGAACGCCATCTATGAGAGCGAATGAAGGGCGCAATAAATATCCCGCATTCAATTTAAGTTTCATAATAAATACAATCTCGTAATCTGTCGCTCTCGGGCGGGTCCTCGTAAAAGAGTCTGGAATTCCTAGCGACAGAAATACTTTGTTCCAGAAGCCGCCCAGACTCGTAAACGTTCACTCTTTATGCCCCGGAGCGGGATACTGATAATGACAATAGTGATTGTCAATAATAATTGACAATAATTATTACACGAACACTGTTTACACCGACAATGTGTCAATTAAGAACCGATCATTAAACGCTTGAATTATTGAAAGTAAGTTTTTAAAAAAATCTTCGATAAAAAGCGATATGATTCCGTGATGGTTGTAACAATTTTTTTGAAGTCTTCTTCTTCTTCTTCGTGTCAGCGACGCCAAATTATTTCTGCCTAATATCTGACAACATCAATAGCCCGTGTGTTGCCCAGCATTAGGTCTTGGGATGTGCAGCTTGTTGGGCACATGGGGCAGAATCTTAGGTGTGAGGCAGTCTACAGGTCTCCACAGTCATACGACTGTGAATCTCCCTGCTGGAGCATTCCCCACCGCTCGAGGTTGTCTTTTGTTCTACCAACTCCGGTTTTTAATCCATTCAGGCATTTTTAGGTCCTCCAGTCAAGGTTCTTGCTATCTGGGAGGCCTTCCTTTGGAGTAACGAAATCTTCTGATGCGATTTGTTGCCAGAGCTGCAGTCTCTCATTTTCAGGGCTGGATGTTTTTGAAGTGCATACAGGAAAGAAAAACCGGTCAATGCCAGTGGCCTCTATGATGCTCAGTCAGGATGACTGGTCACTGCTTGCGAGAAAAAATCTATTGTGATTGTATGTGATTGCAATGTATATGATGTTTTTTTGAAGTGAGCAAGATTGTATGGAGCAAGAAACACAGATACTGGAAGAGTATTCCACATCTTACAGATTTTTTTTTTATCTAAATAAAGCTAAGATAATACTAAGAGTATACAAAAGAAAATGAGAAATATATTTTGACGTAATGTGAAAGAATGGTATGAGGCTTAAAAATGTTAGGTTTGTAATACTAGATTGATATAAATTAAAGTAAAACCACTTTTATTATCACTATTATGGGTAAATTTCAAATCCAACGAACGTGTTAAAAAAAAAAGTTTCTGATTCAGTAGTATTAAGGTAATTAACTGACAATACTTGGTGAAACTGCATAGTTACAATCTTAAATTAGTTTAAATTAAAAAATTAACAAATTAAAAAATTTATTCTTTTATTATTATAGTTTTGATTCACATATTTTTTAAACTATTACATGTTTCGACCTCCTTGGAATTATTGAAGACGGTCTCCAGGGAGGCCGAAACATGTTATCGCTTAAAATAAATGTGAATCAAAACTAAATATTTTTAATTTGTTAATTTTTCAATTATAATATGTTAAAAGTAATAACTTCTGATTCAGCTTAATATTTAACAACCAACAATAAGGCAACGTTGTTGTTTACCCTAAAGTTGACAGCTTAAATTACTCTGTTCCGAGAAAGATAAACGTTAAATTGTAAGCGTCAATACTTAGTTGGCATATTTGTTTCTTTATGCAGTTTACAAGCAATTAATGGGAATACACTGTAATCTTGACGCTTCCCAAACTTATTTGTCTTCCGAAATGTCTGCAGCGAGGATTCCGAATCACGAATGCAAGAAAAGTGCCGTATAAAGTTACAACAACTTGTTTTTATTTCCCGGAAACGGCGACTACCATAAACGCTTAGAGCGCAGCCTGCAGGAAATGTGAAAATGCCACTTGATTACACTTTTTAATGCGCCTTGATCTATAAATTTTCCAGGGATGAAAATAAACGAACTCGAAATGATTGGGCGAGATGAAATCTTTTAATTGAATTTATTAAGCATCAGAATTTTTCACTTTCCTCTTCATTACTCTTTTTTTTCTTTTTTTTTAAATAATTAATTTCTTTGTTTTTACATACCTTTATTTTCAAATATTCAAGTATTATCATTAATATATATGTATCGCGTTATAGACGTTACATCAAATTACACCAGGTCTCGGAAGCATCGGAATTATTATCCAATCTCCTTAAAAATAATTATGAAAAATAACAACGAATCATTTGATCATTTGTCGAATACTGCAGGTACTGTTTATTCTAGTCTTTTAGGCTGATAGGTGAACTTCTGGGTGCAGAAATTTCTTTGGACAAAGCTTAGAGAGTGGTGATGGTGTGATAACTGATATTGTGGCTTTTGGGTTTATCTGTGTGTGGCGAATTTTTTCTATCCGATATTTCGACCGCCATTGCAGGGGTCTTCTTCAGGGTTGATGACTTTGTTGTGAGTTGGTCAGGAGGTAGTTAAGCCGTCAGCCTAATGTACCTCCACGAGTGTCATGCCGGGTAATCGTGTACGGTGGGTATGTTCTAAGAATCGTACCTCCACGAATGTCATGTCGGACTGTGATTGTCCTTGCTTGTCTTTGTAGGTTTTTGAGTATGTGCTAGAGGCGAAAGCCATGCTGTTTTGAGAATCAAGCCGTCATCCCTGTTGATGTTGATGGGATGTCTTTTGATTTCAATGGCTTCCCTTACTAGGCGTGCATGTTTTTTGTTTCTTTCGAGCCACGATTTCGGGTTCGAATGAAAACTTATGTCCTGTGTCAGCCAGATGCTCTGCCAGTGCTGACGCCATTGGGTGGCATATTCTGCACGATCTCTCATGTTCGCTTACTCTATTCGCAATGGTTCATGATGTTTGTCCAATGTACACCGTACGGCAAGCCTTACACTGTAATTGATAAATTCCATCGCTCTCTAAAGGAAATTTGTCCTTGACCGGTCTGACACACTCCCGGATCTTTGACGACGACTTGTGTATAGTTTTTATCCCAAAGTGTTGTAGGACCCTGGCGTGTGTGATAACTTTAAGGTATATATGTGGTAAAAATAAGCACTGAATATGTATAAAAATTAGGTGCAGAGAGTTTTGAAAACTAATTTATAAGTATTTTAGTATAAAACCATTACTTTACTTCGAGTAAATACTTGTAAAATAAAAACTACTTTCAAACATACTAACATCCTCCTCTCTTTCAAATGGTTTGTTATTCTATCGCTTGAGGATAGGATGAGGAGCAGGTCAGCAAACAAAAACATTATTTTAGAAGCACATTGATTATATTTACTTTAAAACTTTACAAGCTTCCGGCCAAGCGGGATGACATGCCACTGTGGCCGTAATGCAAACTTCTCGATCGTTAACACATAACTGACTCGTCCAGCCCGTGGTCGGTCACCTGTGCCGTCGGTGGCAAAACTTTATAACTAGTCTTAATATGGCTGACTCATAAATGTATGGTAAGCGACAAATATAAGAGACGAAGGATTGTATATCGAGGTTTTCGGTACCAGTTAGCAAGGGCTACATCGTGCTGATATCAATACATACTATTACTCAATAAGAACCAGTTTACTAAATAAAGAAAATGGTATTGTAAGCACCTCATCAAACACATCATTCTATATTTGCTACTTAAATGAACATATATTTGTCACAAACTATCGACATAAATCTCTATCATCCGCCATGGTTTTCGTCTCATTCCTAGTCAGCTCTGTCTTTCAGTGCTGCGACGAGTATATTCTATGTAAAAATTTTGACAGATCAAGGACGGTGGTAAGTATCAAACGTACAGCTTGGTCATTGTATTTATTACTAAATATATATTCATCTATTGCTTTTTGTTATGAAATCGCAAATTTTAGCGATGAACGCTTTGAATAAAGCATCAGCAATAGCTCGCGCAAAGCTCTGCGATCAGCCTGGATTATTTAATAATGATTATTTAAAAGGAACAGAAGCAATCGGTATAATGCGGACTGTGAAACATGCAAAAGCACTCAATCCGCTTCAAACCACCCGGATCCGCGTCGGCGAGCTTTCAGGCAACGCCACCGCGGCGCTGGCGTCGCCGGCCAAAAGTTCAGGTAATACGGCATTTTTTAAATTATTAAACTATTTAATATCGGTATATAATATTTAATAAATGACGTTAATAAACCATTAAAGAATATGTACTTTCCCCAAACATGGTTATTTCAATGCTGCATCATATCAGCAACAAATATGATGTAAATATTTTCACAACAATCTGAAATATGCCCCAGATACTGCAGCTGCTGTCTCAAAAAAACTTCCAGGCTATTGCCCTAGCGGCCCTATTTATAAGAAAATATAAATTAAAAACAGTTTTTGTTATGTGCTGGTGGATATCAAAGGTGTATTTTTTTAATCAAAAATCTGTTAAATTACAACTGTGATACAAGATGTCTATTTGTATTAAATTTGTAAAAGTATATTTTATATTAAATTTTTGAAATAAAGATTTCTTTCAATTTTGATATTTTCTGTGACAAATATTAAAATAATTAATATAAATTAATAAACGTTTGTCGTACCGTAAAATTGAGAGTAGTAAATAAAGTAACGTGACATATTTTGAGCCGTAAGATTATTTTTTAACATTTTTTTTAAATAGTATCCCAAACATTTTCCATATTATAAAAATTTAAACTGTGATATCATTTCCGCTCTCCTAACTGGAGCATATGACATTCATGAACACCCGTTCAAAGCTCTGTCATTATTTTATGTTATCAACTTGACAAAGAATTTTAATTTATAATTTAGTTTGGCATTTTACATTTTTACAACCTTTATTTTGCGGTAAAATTTTCATTTTTATTATATAATGTCAACGTTCAATTTTAATATAACTTGCATTTCAGAGACTTCAACGAATCAAACGTGAGAATAAAAAATATTCCTCGAGAAAACTACTCCCTTTAATACATAATCGATGAGATCCCCGAGTGGGAGAGAGAGAGTGAATGCAATCGGGATGCTGGAAAATACTTTGAGTGGGAACCAAATTGAATGCTGGATCGCATAATAGAATATACGGAAATTAAAACCAGCTATCTTTCAGGAACACTATTCCGCCAACTGTTGACAGTAATGAAACTACTGAAATCTTCAACGTACGAGTATTTATTCATATATTTTTAATAGAGATATTTAAGTACCTTTTAAGCAGTAACAATTGAGTTTGATTAAAACATATTATTGAAATTATATCTGGCATTCATGAGGCTGTATGGGAGTCACATTATTTTTTTGAAGCATGGCTGCGAATTCCAAACATTGCGTATGGAATTTAAAGATGCTTCAACGTTTTCAAGGCGGCAAGTGAGCTCATGGCATGGGGTTACAGCTTAACTAAAAAACGAGGTATGTTTGCTTAGGATTTTTAACAATATCAGTTGTTTAGCCTGACGTTCGTGAGTTCTGCGACACGCCTAGTTCTTAAGCGTTCACCTTTCAAGTGCGTTACGAGTATAATTAGACTAACTAAACTATAAAAATTATTTTTATCTAATGTAAATTATCAAAATTATAAAAAGTGTGATCATCAATTTTATCGAATTTGAATTTTATATAAGAAAAATGAACACAGTATAAAATAATTGTTCAAATAATTTAACTTGAAAACGGTAGCTCGAATAATCTGTAGAAGGAACAAGTTAAGATATCACTGTGCTGCACAGGTGTATCGCAGTGACTTTGTTCTTATGGAATATAGTAAATAAATATAATATATTATATAAAAGTTGGCTTATGATTTTCGTCTGGATTTCTCCAAAAATACCTTGCAACGTAACAAATGGCGATGAAATACGCTAAACTTGACAAAAAAAAATTCAACATGTAAAATAATTTATATATATACATATCACATCAAAGGTGGTGATTAATTAACACTTGTAATATTTTGAATGCAAGTGCGGTAACAATAACTTCTGTTTCAATATCCACAAGTAGAATTTAACTGCTTTAGCTAAAACTCTATAATTTACTATGTCTGTAGGAGCGCACCAAATGTCAATACAATTATTATTGTATCCAATAATTATTTTACATTGTCTGATCAATTACTAATACGTATTATAAATAAATTATGTGATTTTTTTATATTTATATTATTTTACAAAAAAAGTTTAATGTAAGTTACGTTCAAAAAATAAAAATAAATATTATAGGTTATGTTGTAACATCCACACAATAATAATATCATTACTTAAATATACATATACTATAAATAAAATTCTTTTTTCAACGCGTCAATCCAAGCACAAAAATAACGGCAGAAGCGGGATGCGAACCGCGGACAATATCAAGAAGGTAAAATTATCCATCAGTAACACAGGTAAATGATTGGTTATAAAGTCCGAGTCGGAACTATAAGTCATCCATTCAGTCTATAGTTTGGTTCGAAGTTGAGTGGTACTTACTAAAATAATATTAAATAATAATACATACTTTGAATATATACTATAGCGACATCTATCGTACGATGCTAACAATGATATAAATACTAGTTTCAACGCAAGTCAGTCTAGGCATAGCAATGGCGCAGTTCGCTGAGCGGTATGAATACCTGGGCATAGTTGGTATGAATACCTGGGCATAGTTAGTTTCCAAGGTCCGCGGTTCGCATCCCGCTTCTGCCGTTATTTTTGTGCTTGGATTGACGCGTTGAAAAAGAATTTTATTTATAGTGTATATTTAAGTAATAATAATATTGTAATATAGTCAATGATCTATAAAAGTAGATTAGAATATTGAAATAATAAAATAATATTCTAATAAAAATTCATATAATAATAATATCAATACAATTGTTATAAATAAGTAGTTTAACGCTGTGTATCCATTATGCATTTTACAACAATATTTTTTTAAGTAACCAAAGCGAATAATATTTCAAAATTTTGTGAAATATCAATTGAAACAGTTTTAACGACCTGAGAATTAATTGTAACAATAGCGATGGAATAATATTCGAAAGCATGACTCATTAAATAGAAAGTAATTGCCGATTGAATAAAATCATTGCTTTGATTTTATAGTATTAAAATTAATTCAATCAAATCAAATCAAAACACAAAGTTATGAAATTTTTTTAAAATAGGCTTACCAGTCATGTCGAATTTCAATTCCATAGAAGAAAAATGCACACGGTAAAACTAATAAATGCTTAATACTGTTTACTTTCAAACGGTAGCTCGAATAGTCTGTATATAGAACAAGTTAAAATGTCACCTTGTTGCACATGTTAGACTATTATATATAATATTAAATTTAATTTCCAAGTTTTTAACAATGTATGTTAAAAAAGTTTCTTACGATTTAACGTATCAATTGGCAATGATGTACGCTTGATACACAATGTTATATAACACAGAAGTTAAACGCAATGTGATGATTTACGAACACTTGCAATATGCACAATATTAACGCAAACACAACCACTGTTTTATCAATTTTCACATGAAATATTTATATTTTTTTCATAGTTCTCAATTTCAATAGTTCAAGTGAGTTAGGAAACAAATAACCAAGTTTACAACAAATTATTAAACTTAACGGTTACATTAATCACAACACATATTACGTGATGTAATTTAATTACAACTGATTAATTTTAGCATTATTTTTAAAGGAAATAATGATTTAAATGTGCTATTACGGTGAAATAAAAATTAAAGTTTTAGGTAATGTTGGAGCGTCCACACAGGTCTAATAATATACTAGTTATGAAATAAGCAAAATGAATGTTCGGTCATTCAAGACGTTATATGCAACAATAATTTGATACACTTAGCCGAATATTTGTTACAGCATATTATTAAATATTAATTGAAAACATAATAATGATTCGAAGTAGATAAGTGTGAAAATAACAATGGATTTGAAAATTATGACTCATAATATTGAAATTTGTTTTTGATAAAATGATTCAGCGGGTATTACTAAAAATATTAATAGATTTTAAATACTCCCATTATTTAATTAATTATAATTTGATAAAGGAAGAGTCTCACGTTAAATTTTTGGATTTTGGATTGAGTAGCTACAAATTTTGATCGATGTGTTATATTTATAGAACTAAAAGAACTGTCGTGGCGGCAATTTGTGGTAAATACGATCTAATAACGGATTTAGGATGGTGTTTATTATGATTTATTTCTTGACATACAAGATAAATATATATCATCACCATCACCAATCCCAATATCCAATCCCCTAACGAAAGCATGTGGTCGTGTACCCCTGCCGCCACAAAGGTTCTGTCAAAGCCCGGTGTTTGAAGGAGCAGTTTGAACTTGTAATGCTCTCCTGCGTTATTCGAAGCTTATCTCCCAACAAGGTTCACTTTCACAAAGCGGCAAGGCAATAACACATATATTGTAGCTCGTAATAAAATACAAAGCTTGATTTCGTGATCCAGAACCGTCGCAGGTTGAAAATCAAAAACGTTCAAATTAGATTTTCGCTCGAGTGTGACTACAAATGGCATCCATAATGCAGCGGAAAATTGCATTGCAATCAACTAATTTTCCGAGAGAGTGCGCGACACGTCACCCGGGGGTGGGACGCCGATAGTCCGGGGCCAGTCAGCGGGACGGACGACCGGCAAGGCGGACTAATATGGAGAACAAACAATACCTATTAACAGACACATCCGAACGCGGTGCCATACAATCGAGTTAGTCCGATTCAAAAGTCAGTTAGCTAATTATCAGAGTGAAATCCGGCGGCACAGGCAGATAAGTGGATTACCGGGAGGATGCAGGCGCTACACTGGCGTAGACGAAAAAAAATATTCAAAAAAATCGTTTCATTATATTTATCGATTTAATTTTATCGATTCCTTTTATTTATCTACATTTATACTATCAGTCATTCATTGACATTTTGACGAGTCATCGAATGTTGAAAACCGAAACTGCGTGTCAATGGTTGGATTACAACGCCCCTTACAAATAATATATTAGACTAAAAATTACCCAAAGTTTGCCTCGAATACTGCAGCAGTCCTTACAAGTCCCCGGGTTTCTGTCCTGGAGGTGATTGAGAATCCAATATGTTCCCAAGTATCCCTCCAGTAGCGGATATATTTTTGGACGTAAAAGAGATAGTAGCTGGTGACAGAACATACAGTGGTTGCAACTTGTGGTGATCATATGTTGATCAGATATGAAATGGATATGGAAACAAACTCCATCATCATAATTATCATTCGATATCTGCTCCTAACTGGAGTTCCGCTACATTGGCTTAACAATTTGACGACTTATACAAAAATAAACGCTCCCTAGTCGTAGTATATGATCAACGAAAATTTGTAACCAATCACTTATTAATATACCTTAGATCAGTGGCTCTCAACCGGTGCACCGCAGTGCACTGGTGCACCGCGAGCATGGTGCAGGTGCACCGCGAAAAAATGGGTAAAAACGATAAAATCCGCAAAATAGTGAAAACCGAAAAAGTAGTTGGCAAAATTATGAAGTCGACAAAAGGGTTAATGTGATTTCGATTTAGTCGAATCGATCAATTACCTGCATGTTGTGAAGCAGCAACAATTACGTTTGGTGATGAAGCAAAAAAGGAAATTATGATAATTCCTCCTTCAAACGATAATATAAAAAAAAATTAACTATGTCGGATTATATTGAGAAAACAGTTACCGATTCACTTTCCAAACGACATTTTGCTTTACAAGTCGACGAATCGACTGACATTAGCCACAGCAGTAAGGCACAATTACTAGGGTTCGTTCGTTTCATAAATGAAACAAAATAGTAAATAAATATCTATGCTGCAAAGAACTTACCGAGCATATGATTGGACAAGAAGTTTTTGATTTTATTTCTTCATATTTAGATCAATTTAAAATATCGTGGAAGTTATGTGTAGGAATTTGTATAGCTGGTGCTCCTTCAATGGTAGGCTAAATTAAAGGATTTGTTACCCTTGCAAAGAAAAGAAACCCTAATATTATATCTACGCACTGTTTTTTACATAGAGAATCATTAGTGTCGTAAACATTACCATCGGAATTAAAACCTGTACTAGATAAAATTGTAAGTAGTGTGAATTTCATAAAATCAAGACCTTTAAAAACACGCATATTTAAAAAACTTTGCATTTCTATGGAAGCTTGCTTTTTCTCACTGAAGTCTGGTGGTTATCTAGGGGTAAAGTTTTATCTAGATTCAAAGCACTTAACAATGAGTTATTAATCTTTTTTCGAAATTAAGGTACAGATGATTTTGTTAAATGTCTTCAGAATAATGATTGGTATACTAAAGTAGCATATTTAGCAGATATTTTTAATGACTTAAATAACGTTAGCACAAGCATTCATGGAAACAACGAAAATTATTTGTCATCCATTGACAAATTGTCAGGATTTAGGAAAAAAATAACTTTTTGGAAAAATCGAATAATAGAAAAAAAATAGATATGTTTCCTTCACTCAACGAAAACATTCCCGAAGAAATTATTTCCGCGATAATAGATCATTTCACTTTATTGGAACAAAATATTGCACACTATTTTCCTTCTTTAAATATACAAAATTATGACTGATACGAAATCCATTTGCTACAATTGATACACCGTATTGTGGATTTTCATACGCCGAAGAAGAACAATTAGTCTCATTGTCGACTGACCGCACTCTAAGAATTAAATTTTCTGAAATGACCATGGAGGACTTTAGGATTTCTGTCCAAGATGAATATCCAATTCTTCACATGAAGGCACTGAAAAATTTATTGCAGTTTTCAACATCATATTTATGTGAGCTTGGTTTCGCAACAATAACTAATATGAAAACTAAAAAACGAGAAAGACTTACAAATTTAGACGAAGAATTGAGAGTAGCTATATCAAATATTCAACTAAATATTTCTGATATCTGCAAAAACCTATTAGCTCAGGTATCTCATTCATTGATTTTTGATTGATAATATAAATTACATTTTATCAATCAGGGACGTCATTTTGGGTGGATAAGAGGCGGGGAGTAAAATGACCCCTTTCTAGATTTCC
The DNA here is from genome assembly GCA_022606575.1 of Glossosoma conforme. Lineage (NCBI taxonomy): Eukaryota > Metazoa > Arthropoda > Insecta > Trichoptera > Glossosomatidae > Glossosoma > Glossosoma conforme. The sequence continues at coordinate 62,041 of JAGTXR010000296.1, forward strand.
TTCACCTTCAAATATTAATACAAATATTTTTAATAAAACGCGTATAAATATAAATTGTTTCAAAGGAATAATTTACGAACTAAATTTATATTCCTTTTTTTTTATATATAAGTTAACTTAAAAGCAAAATATATCAAAAAAAATGGATGTAATTTAGTATGGAACTATTATTTATTTTAAATAAATATGTAACAAAAATTATATCTACATATTTTTTTGACCTCATAATTCTTGTGAACCGCCATTTTTTTCCATGATCAAAAGTGCACCGTGACTTCAAAAAGGTTGAGGACTACTGCCTTAGATACTAAAGATAAAAATATAAATTCAAAATTAAAACAATCAAATAATAAATAATCTTAATAAATGTATGATTAATAAAATAAAGCACTCTATTAAATGACGTTGGGGAGTTTTAATTTTCATGTAGAGAAAAATATTTTATTAGTTCAACTTTCCATCTATTAAATTTGATACAATAAATTATATATTTAAGTGTTGCAACCTACTCATTGTTCTATTTAAATGGGATAAAGTAAATGATGATTATGGATAAAAAGAATAATGATTTCTTGTTGATTATTAATTTAGAGAAAAAAAAATCCCAAAGATGCGATTCAATGTGTTTATCTGTGCGAAAGTCTTATGCAGATTTTTTTTCAGCGACGCCTTTGTTCCGGTACACTTGTCTTATTAACGCCGCTAGTATTATAACAGAGATTAGAGCCTAACTTCTGAAAGCGGACGTTCTGATTATGACCGGGAAAAGGCTTTAAAAATCTCCCGTGCGCAGGTAATCAGATTGCTATAAATGCGCGATTTGTTGCATGTCCGAACACGTTTGTCTACATTGAAACTAGCGCCGGGAATAACAACGAGCTTTATGGAAATAATCTATGAAAAATAAAGGTGAATGAAGCTTTTTGGCACTCGCGCACTGAAATGACATTTTCGCTGTTTGCGCATCGTAACAGAGAACAAATTCATGGCACAAACAATCTCGAATCCCTAATCTAATTTCTGATAAATACTTTCCGGTCGGAAGGAAATTTTATTTTTAAGTAAATAAATATACTTGTAAGCTTGTGAATAAATGAGGACTGATAGAATAATAATAAAAATATACATACTTTGAATATATACTATAGCGACATCTATCGTATGATGGTAACAATGATATAAATACTAGTTTCAACGCACGTCAGTCTAGGTGGGGCAATGGCGCAGTTCGCCGAGCGGTATGAATACCTGGGCATAGGTTGGTTTCCAAGGTCCGCGGTTCGCATCCCGCTTCTGCCGTTATTTTTGTGCTTGGATTGATGCGTTGAAAAAAGAATTTTATGTATAGTATATGTATATTTTAAGTAATAATAATTTGTAATATAGTCAATGATCTATAAAAAGTAGATTAGAATATTGAAATAATAAAATAATATTCTAATAAAATTAAAAAAAATTAATAAAATAAATATACATATTTTTAAAAAGGTATTAACTAAAAATTTATCGTAAAATCAATTGTTTTTCTCTCAATTTGACTCAATGTATGCGTTTATTGTGTCTTCAACTTAAGGTGCATCTTCAAAATAAAAATTGCGGGATAGAAATTTTGCTAACCAATTTTAGCACCGCGGTACACAGTGTATATTTATTTTATGATACTTAAAAAAAATACAGTAAATGCTCCTTTTCTTTTTTCATATTTCAAATGGTACCGAAAACTGCTGCATAAAATGAATTATACTTTTTCAAAGGCTTTGCTATATTAACTGTCGAAATATTCGTATGTGTGAATTTTAATGTTAAAAAATACAATTTAACTTTCTGTTGGCAAAAAAACTACCTAACAACACGATAAGTACACTTTATTTTGTAATAATATTACAATAAAAATATACTTTCTTTGATCTTATAAACATTTTCATTCAATTTCTGGCCCTTTCAATGCGTAACGTTTACTTGTTCAATACATTTAATACAGCCGTACAGTTTCATGCCTACTGTTCATATATCACATGAAATTTGTTTGAGCTTAAAAAAAAAGATTTTCAAAAAAAAGCCGGAGGTTTAAATATTTATCGCACTCGTATAATGTATATCTCCGACGAGAAATTAAATAATTAATTACGAAGCAAAAAAGCAGCTATTAATAAATCTCCTCGTACACACATTCAATGTATTTAATTGATGATCCAAATCCCTGAATCTCTCGTTCCGCACAAAGGGAATCCATTAAAAAAATACCTTTTATTTTCATTCAGTAAACATATCTTTGAATCGAATGTTTTTAGGCATACATTTCCAATTTAAAAGATAACCGAAATTCGCCTAAAACAGCATGACAAAACCTTTTTTGGGTTTAAAATTAATATTCACATATTTTTATTGTTTATTTTTAAACACTACATACTTGACCAAAAAAAAGTGTTTCAAATATGTACATCACTTATACACCTCAGTATTTATAATGTCTGCGAATTAATCTATCACAAACATCACAAACCAATGCAACCGTATAAAATAACCAGTGGAAAGTTTTAATTGTAGGATGTTTTGAGAAATGACGTAGTGAAGGAGCAGACTCGCCAGTCTTGCATTCTACAGTCGATCAAGAGACGAAGGAGAAACTGGCTTGGGCATATTTTTTTAATACCGCAGGAAAGCAGAAATTGCAGATATGTTTTTTTTTTTTATGTAAGCGCATGCAGGAGAGCACAACCGGTCAAGACCAGTGCACTCTATGACGCTCAGCCAGGGAGGCTGGACGCTGCATGCGGGAAACGTGTGTTGTGTTCGTGTTTGCGTGTGGGTTGGGGAGATTGCAAGTGTATATTTATCTGTTTCTTGAAGAGATCCAGATTGTAGGAAGGAGGAAACACAGACGCTGGAAGAGCATTCCATAGCTTACCGGTGGCATTAAGGAAGGAACTTTGGAAGCTGCCAGTTTTCGGTCGACATGTATTAACCGTGTATGGATGTTCGGCAAGTGTAAGACGAGTTTGTCGGCTGTGAGTGGGTGCAGGAGGAATTAGTTCTTTAAGTTCCGAAGAGCAGCGACCGTGGTAATAACGGTAGAAAAGACTAAGAGAACCAACCTTACGTCTGTGTTCCATTGATTGTAGATTATATATAGTATAGTAGTCAGTTCACATACGTAATTTCGTAGATTTTTGCGGGAAGATTTGGGATTTTATCTTTCGGATAGAGCCGTGTGTTGTGATTTTATTACTATCTCCAATAATTCGAGTTCCGTTGCAGGACTCATCTTCAAGGTTGTGAATGGGATGATATGATGTCTTCAGGTAAAACTATATACCTTTTTTAGCGTCATGTGACATGAGTGTGTCTTACGGTAACATACTCGTAGTTGTTAGCTAAATATACCTCCACGAACTTCATGTAGGATGTGGTGGATGGTCTTTGTCTGTTTAGCTTTTGGGCATATTCCAGAAAGTGTGCTTAAATATATGCTTGGTTGTAAAGATCGGATTATAAAAGTCGTTAGGTATCCTGGAGTTTATAATTTTATGTCAGAGCAAGTTAGGTATCAAGAGTTTTGGTATCGTGCTTTCAGTTTTGCGGAACATACGGCCTGTAACTCATTGCCTGAAAGTATGAAAGGTTAAAACGAAATCGTTCTTCAGAAGCAGACTCAAGACCCACCTTTTTACGAGTGCCTAGAGAGACAACGAAGGTTTTTGAAATGATCATTTGGTCTTACACTTATAAAAGCGCTGTATAAATCATGATATAATATTAATAAAAATGGTGGCAATTAGTGACGGTCAAATGGGTATGGAATGATTATGATATTGTAAAGACTTATTGTAGCATTTCAAACCGCATGTGTGTCGCGGGCCATAATTTGAGCATCGCTGTCTTTCATGCCTGGACCTGCCGCAGCGATCACAGCCTCTGGCGTGCGATTTCGCAAATCAATACAAAACCTTGATGGATGACACTTAACAAACTACTCTAAACCGAACCTGAATAATTAATACCATCATTTAGTTTGATTAGCTGAATTTCGCCCACCTCTGAGTTAATAATAATGATAATAACTCTTCCAGGCTAGGCACACACAGCACAGACCTCCAGCAACCATTATTTGTGACGTCACTATTTTTATGTATACTCTCGCTTTTAATCACATAGCCTTTCATTTAAAACTAATTATCATTTGAATTGAACTAACGTAATAAATTCACTGAAACCTCTAGAGTTCGGTTGTGGCCTAAATCTAGATGAACCATACTAGCGTGTACCAGTAAAAATAATAGTATTATCAATTTACAGCGACCATCAGAAGCGTAGTTTTTAATTTTGTAGCGTCTTTGTACTGTATTTTACATTATTATAGTATTAATATATTATGTTACATTAATTATATATTTTTAATCATTTTGCGGAAAACAAGTTTTGTTCGAGGCTCTGGTTTGACGCATTTGGTTAATACCGCAGCGCCGACGCCCCTCATTATAAAATGAACGGATGAAAAGCTGATTCGTTTGGCGCTAATACGCGTCAGAAAAATGCATTAATGTAAAAGCTCATGCAAAATGCTTTTGATAACATTACAGTGAAACTACTTAATGTCGTGGCTTCTAGTAATATGAGCCGGTTATGTGTAAATCAAAATATTATATTTATTCAAAAGGTAAAAACAATTTATTTACAGTTATTTTAAGCATTACAGTTATCAACATTGGAGACAGGTTATCTATTATTTCATCCAAATATTATTTATCATAATGTGTCAATGAATATCAAAACTAGATTAATCTATATTGCGTATATTGCGTTTTGATAAATATAATTTAGTTATTTTTTTACAAATTAAAACATATGAATAGATTAGTAACATACTTAACTATTTTATTATTATTTTTTATTTAAAATATAAATAAATTATAAAGTCCAATTGGAGTTCAACTTCAATTATTGAATTTAGGCTCCAGGAAGTCCGAATCATGTTATCACTTAAAAATAAATATGAAATCAAAACTAAATGTCTTTAAATTGATACTTTTAATTTAAATTGATATAAAGTTATTGTTATACAGTTTCACCAAGTATTGTTAGTTGATAACCTTAACGTTAAATATTTATAACATAATTTTAATAACGTCATTCTTTATAAACGATAGACTGAGAATGTACTTAGTGAGTGCAAAATAATGAACTTCAATTATTTTTATGTGATTTTAATTATTCATGATCCTAAAAAAATATATATTAACAGTTGGTCAACCTGATTAAAATAAAATCCAAAATGCATTTATTAAAATCTTCTTTTCAGTTTTTCTCTGATGATTTCTTTGTTTCCTTCTTTAAGTTAGCGCTTTGCATATAATATAAGTTATATAATAAATATAAACAACAATATTTTACGAGAGTATCAATTTAATATCCAAAAATCCATTCGTTTGGTAATAAACATTAATACTGCAAAGCACTGCTTAATACATTCGCATCACGTAAGCCCACAAGTCATTTATTAAGCCAGAGGTTAGTTAATGCTCCACGATACTTCGCATGCGCATCGATATATTAACCGGGGTAGGGATTAGGCGAGTGCCCCGGGTTCAAATCCCGATATTTATTGCCATTTTTCTCCAGTCGGGTCGCAGTGTTTTAATTCTCCATCACCTATCTCCTGGATGCGGACTTTGCATCCATTGCACAAATACTTCAGAGCTATGCTTTTCAAATATTTTATCTGGAAACTCAACTAAATTAAAAAATATATAAAAAAATGTAAAATATATAAAACACTATAACAGTATAAAACCGATAGACAGTGATGGAGAAATGTTATCTGAGGATTCTATTATGACTCTCATTTTTAACTATGGCTAAGCGTTGCATGTGAAGTGTTGATCATGGAATACAGCAGATACATAGATAATCCATTCATATTTAATACAGACATACGAATTTACAGATTACATCATCTTATATAACATTCCCCTCATCAATAAATCGGAGAAAAACAAAGGGCATTATACGATATTTAAATTCGATTTATTGAGAAGAGAAATGTCATCTAAGATAATGTTTGCTTTGAATTTGTATGTGTCTATCACGTATGGAATATTGGTGTGATTCTTTAAAGACTTATAAAATATTTGAATTTGAAACACATTCTGAAAATCCACTAAATAAATAAATGATGTATGTTCTACATTTAAAGAAACTTACTGTGAATGGATGGCGCTAACGGGACGAACGACTTACTTCTACTAACAATTTCAAATAATAAGTTATGACTAGGAGTGTATGCTAGATTACTACACACGTAACGTCAAACGGTCATGGTGAAATCATACCTGTGAACACCACAAATGAGAAGTGAAAAAAAAGGCATACATCATATAATGAATGTCATTTTTCACCATGGCTTAGCCTTGTATGTGAAGTATTCGTCCGCCAATATTATTATTACGAGTTAAAAAAAGTTTGGATGACACTTTGAGAATCACTGCTTTTAACTGTCCGGCTTTTATGCTCATTATATAATTCACCGATTCGAAATCTATTTTCATGGCATAAAATCGTTTTATGTGAGTGCTAAAGTTCTTTAAAAAATAAATATCTTAAATACGCTTAACAAGAATAAATATTTAAGTTGAATAAATAATGAACATATTAATCACCTGGTTGAATAAATAAATATGTACTCGTATTTATAAATAAATGACAAGGTTCTCTTAAAAATATTTTGTAAAAAGATGTAAAATTTCTCAAAAATAAATTCATGTTAATCATGAAAAGTGTACTTATTTTGTGTGTAAAAATATGAACCTTTTTGGTAAACCTTTTAACGCTTAAGAACTTAACCCTAAAATAATTATGCTGCCATAATTATTATTAAGGACCTGTTGCTTTTCACGATTAAAAATATTGTTTTGAAATATAACTTCAGAAGAGTGCTTTTTAAGCCCGGGTTAAATATTTATTGTTGATATATTTCACGTGAGAGAGGCCCAATTCAGGCACGAACTCCACGAGTTTCTTTGGAGGAATGATTTGTTATCGTCTTCTGTTTGATGAGCATTGGGACCTTATGTTGTTTTTCATTATTGCTTTGTTCTTAGTATTTAATAATAAGTACCTATATTTGTATATATTGTATTTTTTATTTTATTATTAATTTTGATTGTACTTCAGTAAATTTTTTTTTTTTAATTTGTAATGTTTTTCGTACGTGAAAAAAGAATGAAATTTATTTAGTATTTAATCCCATTTCTTTACAGAGCTATTCGCATGACAGGTACGCATTTTGAATAGTTCTTCTTTTAAAGATAGATATAGTCATATATACTATTTGGAGTATAAGATCATTATTAAACATCAGGAAACCATTATTCCAATATCCGTTTAATATTTTGAACATATGGCCAACACAAATTACCGCCACTTAGTTATATTAGCTGCTTTTATCCTTCGTTCTAAGACATATTCGTTTATGCAACTGAAGGTCCACTTGGAAGCATATATGATTATTATTATATTAGTATTTGTAGAGCGCTCTTTTATGACCGAATGATCATTCCAAAAGCGCTTCTTTGCCTCTCTGAGTAAAAAGGTGGGTCTTGAGTCTGCTTCTGAAGGATGCCTCCGCTTTAAGCTCTCTTATGCTTTCCGGTAGCGAGTTCTAGGCCATGATTCTCGTCCACCTCCAGAGCATAAGTCCAAATACCATAAAGAGGGGTAGCTGTAATTGGGTTTTTAAATAATCCGATAGGTTAACCCGATGCTACCGAGGCCTGAAAGATTTTACCTAAAGTGCGACTCAACTTAGATCTCTTACAACTAAAATATATACATTAAAAATAAACGGTATCTTTCATTTGTTAATGTTTATAAAAATTGCCTGTTTCCAATCGACATACATTAACTGCGTATGATTTTCTAGCAAATGTGAAATGGGTCATATTTTTGTAAGTTGGTGCAGGATGAATTAGTTCATTTAGTTTAATAGAGCAGTGGCCATGATAATTCACTAAATGAATCACAAAAAATTACCGGCAGCGAGGACTCACTCATCTTTCTAGCGCGCAACTTCCATGGTTCTACAATATACGCGAACTACGAGTATGGCGACTTTAGAGAGAAACTCCAAAAAATCCATATTATAAGGTACAATTTTTTTTAGGCCGGTGTTTGTTGTTGCTTATCAAAGTCGGTTACTTGTACAACGAGGTAATGCCATAAAAATAATATCTTGTGAAGTGCTTCAAATACACAGGTAAAATGTGACCTACAAACAGGGCTTAAAAGCCCAAAAAAAGCAACTACGTATGTTTTCCAAGGAATAGAGCTTAGAAACTAGTGTCCTATAATATGATTGAACATTAAATTTCAACTTTTGCTCACTTTTAAAGTAATCGCTTTATAAATACTTTCATGATTAAAACATCCATCTTGTTTGATATAAAAAAAATGCTTGAAATAATTCACTATTTTGGGTTTATTATTTAATAGTTTCTCTCATTTCAGCAAGTCATTTATTTTGCTAGCCGGATAAGCAAAATCTCAGAGAGTTCTGGAGCTTTGTCTGACGGCATTGTGCTAGTCACTCCATAAATAAATTAATATAATGTTCGGGCGTGGGGCCGTATACCGAAACGTAGCGAAAAAAGCTCAGAAGCCGAAAGTAGGCGGTGAGCTTCAGAGACGGGTCAAGGGACGGGTAACTGGAGCTTTTACCCTTAACAAGTAATCTAAGCGAGGTTGAAAAAAACTTCTCTAATCAAGAAATAATGTTTCTTGAGTATTTGACTTTCGTTTGAATTATACGTAATATCATGAATTTGTATACACACTCAAATCTACCTCTATATTTTAGTTTCTCGTCAAAAAGGATATAAAAATTTTACAGCTTGTTTTTACTTGAAATCGTTAGATAAGGCTCTCCAAATACCATATACGGGTATTAACTATAAGCACATTAATTTCTTTAAGCTACACAGGATTTTTTCATAGTGGTTGTCATTATGATTGGCAGTAATTTTGCTGAACTTAGTGATGCGGTATAACATGAAAATAGGGGTATTGAGTGACAAGATAATAAACAAGTTAGTTTATGACCTTAGTATCAATATGAACAATCTTTCTGAATAGTTGCTTCTTTTCTCAAGCAATCCTCTAGAACCATATAAATAAACAATTGCAATCAATTGAGACCTCATCACACAGTTGTGTTACTTGTCATTCATTCTTAATTCCTTGTGAAAAGAAATCTCCACTCATACTTGAGGAATTATATGGTTTCAAGTAGTTAGCCTGCGGACTTGTAGATACGGTTGCTGTAGTTTGCAACGCATATTTTGAAATTTATAATGAAATAGGATCATTAGCTCGACACATCTGAGGCCTGAAGCATTTGTTCCTATTGATCATCTAAATTTAACCAATGATACATAGTAAACAATAGATCTTCCATGTCCAACATTGTGTAACTTTGGTAAGCAATCAAGAATCTCACTGTATGTATAAATATGCTATTATTTTTGGCCCCTAAACACACCAACGACTATACCATGTTGAAAGTACTGATTCTTCTTCCAATCATCAAAGTTAAGAAACATTGGGTAAGGATAGTACTAAAGTCCTTAGAAAAAAATATACTCGTTAAAAAAAACTTCAAAGAGCTTTGAGTCACTAAGTTGCATATCTTAAGATTACTAGAAGCTTATTAGTCGTTTTTGGTGTGCTCTTGCATGCGTTTTTTAGGACAATGTATGTCTTAAATATCCTTGCGCCGGCTCTAGGTTATAGGATGATGTAGGTGACTTGAAAAAGTGCGGTCTACTTGCTTGTGTGCGGCTTCACAATGGAGCAAAAGAGGTATCGGACTGGGCTGTATCTCTCATTGTGGCTGGAGTCAACGCGGGGCCAGCGGGTGATTGATGACGCGGTAAATAATCGACCACAGAGGCCGATAAGGGACATTACGCTGGGGCCGCAACAAAGGGGAACCAAATGGGGAGCATTTGTTCCCTGATTGACCTTCCCGATTTGCACCCTCTCGGGTCTCTCTCGCTCTCTTCGGCATTACAGAAGGTCTCGCTTACTTCTCCTAACGTGAGGCTATAAAGGATAACCGCGAGAAAATATTATTCACAGAAGAAATCCGCTGTGATTTATTTTAGACTACTTTTTATTTGTGCTTAGTAAACATTGTTTTTTTTATTTAATATGTATTGTACAAAAAACAGCAAAAATACTTTGATGAGTACAATGCCGTTATGGCGCCGTTCTAGAAAGCCATCGGGAACGATAAAAATCATGTACTCAGCGAAGCTGCGTCAGGCAGAGCTGACATGAAATGAAGCAAAGACTATGGCGGCTGATAAAACTTTGTGTCGATGGTTCGTGACAGTCCATGTACTTTAGATAAGGGGGCGGAAATGGTGATGATGTTATGATGCCATTATACTAGAGTGAAAAGAAGCTGCTCACAAAATTTAAACGAATACGAGTTATGGAGTAAGTGTATATTTTTGTAATGAACCCATTACAAAAGCTTCTTTTTAGTACTTGAGAAATTTAATGTATCTTTTATTCAAATTAAAATATTCTTAACTTTATCGTTATCAAAACATGAAATTCAGCAGTTCAAATAGTATATAAAAGTTAACGTATTCTCTTATGTCTAGTTTAGTTAACCAAAATAGTGCCTATGATAGTGTTTTTTTATTTTAAAAATCTTTTGAGTATAATTGTAGAGGCATTCTTGCACATTTCTTTCAAAAAAATATTTTTACGGGTATTATATTTTTAGAGATATTTTTTTAAAATTTAATTTAATATATGGACACTCATAATGCAAATTATATAAAATTATAATGTACCTTAAGCGTTAGAAATTAATCACTTTCAGTCAAAAGATCACCTTCTCAGTATTCCGTAATTATTTTCGATTTTACAGAAAAAAGAGAAAAATCTTATATCACAATTCTTTTCCGGGAAATCTACTAGATGAAGCAGACGGCCCGGGGAGGCTGTTATTCTTCGATAAGTCCGAATGCCTTGCAATTTGATTTATGGCGGGCACGGTTCCTTATTAATAATTTATATGAATATATCAGAGTGTGACCTGAAAGGTGTGCTGACAAGCTCCTCTTCTTTCCTCACATCTTCCAAAACCACCACAAGGCCCAATCGAAAAGTGAAAACGATATATGTCGGGTCAAGGCTTGAGATTGATCGATCTGATTAAATTGACTTACCAAGTGGACGGTTTTATTGACCGCTGTATTCAAATAGGGTTATAAGGTCTCTTACCTGAAACAAACAAGAAAATATGCATCAATTATTGATGAACCAAAAAACATATCTTCTTTTCGTAATGAACTATGCATGCAAAAAATCGTATTTAAATAAAGTGTTGTCATTGTACATCTGGATGTTACGAATAGAGTAAGTTAACAATCCTTATCATTTTTATTAATTAAGAAGTGTAAATTAATAAAAAGTAAATGAAGTTACTAATTTAATATTTTCATTTAATATCTAGATTCTCAGTATATTACGTGCTCGTAGCCATGCATTGTTTTTGATCCCAGTCGAGGCTTGTGGAGCTTCAAGCACTCAATTTGGTACAACGGGAATGTCGCTCCTAAATGGCCTACCAGCACACCTCGATCCTTTTCTTACATCCTTTTCCTCTTTTGCCGATGGTATTGTTCTCCTTGATCTCTGTGATCTTTGACACGTGTCATCTTCTTATTCTTTTGTGTTTTATTTTTATTTTTTTATTATCTTCTCTATTTATTGTATAGTTATGTATACTTATTTTTCTATAAATATTTGTGAAAAAAAAATTGGAATTTCGAGTCTGTAAATAAATAAATAAATAATAAATAAATAAATACTGTTATTTTAAACACAGTAATTTGAAAAGGTTTCTTTTTATGTAAACGCATTCAGGAAAGCACACCCGGTGGTCAAGACCAGTGCACTCTATGACGCTCAGCCAGGGAGGCTGGACGCTGCATGCGGGAAACGTGTGTTGTGTTCGTGTTTGTGTGTGGGTTGGGGATATTGCAAGTGTATATTTATCTGTTTCTTGAAGAGATCCAGATTGTAGGAAGGAGGAAACATAGACGCTGGAAGAGCATTCCATAGCTTACCGGTGGCATTAAGGAAGGAGCTTTGGAAACTCGACATATATTAACCGTGTATGGATTTTCGGCAAGTGTAAGACGAGTTTGTTAGTTGTCGGTAGGTGCAGGAGCTATTAGTTCCTTAAGTTCCGAGGAGAAGTGACCGTGGTAATAACGGTAGAAAAGACTAAAAGAACCAATCTTACGCCTATGTTCCTTTGAATGCAGGTTAGACGTAAGAGTGTCATTGTTTATCAAACAAATTGCTCTTCTTTGAACTGAGTCATTTAAGTTTAGAAGGTATTTTTGGGCTCCAATCCAAAGATGATTGCCGTATTCAAGGATAGGTCGGATTTGTCCTCCTAATAGAAGATGAAGTTGTTTGTCGTTGAAATACCGACGTAATCTATATAATACACCTATTTTTTTGGAAGCGAGACCGGCTTTACAGTTAATTGACTTATAATATTTGACATTATTCGAGATTGATAAACCAAGCATATTTAATTACATATAATTATTTACATTAAGATTAATGCAGGAGGCCAGGACGTTCAATAGTAAACAGACACAGGCTGATGATGATAGTGAATTTAATAACATTGGTATTAAGTAAATAACGTCTAATTTGTAATTTATTTAACTAGACCACTATTATATAGAAATTATTAATTTAATGTGGAAAACGAATAAATAATATTACAATCTTATCAAACGCAGTGATATATTAATTTATTTAATATGTTAATATCTACATAACTTTTGAAATAAGCAAATTTTATATTCATTACTGTAAATTATATTTTTTCTTACTTCTATACATTACATTTTACACTTTAAATGACCTTTGGTATCGTAATTTTATTATAAATTAGTAAAGAAAACAATTATGATTATTACTTTTATCTACTTCACGGGTGTCCCTCGAGTTATGTCTCTACTCGGCCTTTCTATCCATCTCTCTCCTTGTTTTTTGCAATGTTCTACATCCGTTATCTCCGATCGAGCTCATCTCTCACTCCAATTTTATTTGTGAATTCTTGGATTAATTTGGTGGATAATTCGATAAACCAAATTATTCTATTATAGTTAACCAGGATCAAGAATCAAATTTCATGTTCAAAATTGGCTGAATATATTACTAAATAATTTAATCGTATCTGAGACGAAAATTGTAGGTAACAACTGATATTCAAGAACAATATAGTACAATCTACCTGTATATTATTTGTGGTGTAAACTCTCATTAAAAAATCTACAAAACGTGCCGTGTGGACAAAAAATGCAGAAATTATGTTATGAATATGTACACATTATTATTTTATGTTTAATTTCGCAGATATATGTATAAATATTTAAAAGTGTGACCCGTAAGACAGACCTTTAAACGAGAAAAATGTTTTAGTCTAGCAATATTTAAAAAAAATACTACGAAAATTGGCAAAAAAGTTTCCTACACATTTTCAACCCCTATAATTCAATGCCATTATTCAAGTTCGAAGTATGCTCTACGTAGCTCTAATAGGAAGAAGTGGAGCAGTCGCATTAGTTTTAATACAGTTTTGATAGATTGGTTTCAAACTGTATGCCTGGGCGCACGGCAAACTTTTTCCATATAAAAGTACCGGGTCAAAATATTCCTTTATTTGGTTTTGTGATTTTTTTCCAAATATTCTGTTCAACATTTTTATCATACTCGCAGGGAAAAACTTTCCGTATAAATAAATGTAGGCAGGATATAAGTCAAACCCATATATCAAAGAAAAACTAAATTTTAAATAAAGATTTTTTCTTTGTCTATGAGTCAAAGTTGGAAATTTATTCTTATCAACGTATTATTTTAAATAACTTTTTCACTTACGATAACAAAGATCAAAAAACGCGGTAAGTAAATAAACTATTAGGTGAAAGTTTTACATAATAACTCCTTGAAATATGATGATCCATCTAAGATGCAAATATATTTTACATGGAGTGTCATTTTTTTGTTTGAACAAACTTCATTGTATGAACAAACTAAACACTTTTATTTGATAAAATATATAAATCGGTTTATAGAGTACAATAAATTTGAAATAAATATTATTTAATAAGAAACTAGTACCTTTTTCAAATCATTAGCGATCTTTTATATATTATGCTTTCGAAAATAAGATAAATATTAAAAATAAACATACGTTAAAGATTACATTTCAAAAATAAGTACGCATTATTATTGCATTTAATATATAAAATGTGTTCTTGAATCAACTTTTTGTGGTCGTGTCACGACCTATCGTTTCCAGACAATTCGTTCTACGACTCATCGGTAGCTACGTGTGGCGCACTAGACGTCTGATGCACTGGCTGTCTCGCCAACCTAAACTAACCAAACCTAAGGATTTGTCCAGTAATCGTAGAGTACAGATATCTATAGGTCTCGTTAATGAAATAACTTAAAGTATGGTTAGGTTAGCGAGACATTCAGTGCACCATTTATCCCGTGCACGAAATGTCCCATGCACCAGACGTCCAGTGCGCCACACGTCGTTACTGACGAGTCGTAGAACAAATTGTCTGGGGACGTAATGCGGCGGAAACATTTGTGGTAGATGAAGTCTCGTAAGCACCGCTCATAATAAGCAGTATAGTTCCCTTGAAAATGGATTATGATTGAATATCAGGATGTTGTCTAATGATCAACACTTATTCACCCTTTTAATGGTTAAAGTAATAGAAACGAATTATGAAGTCGGACAAAAAATTGTAAATATTTATATGTAAAAAATAATATAATACTTATATATTCAATAGAATATTATATTATTCTATATTTTCTCTCTCATCGCTGTGGTTTTCCAGTATCAATGTCGTGAATTTTGTCCATGATACATTGATATATACAAGCGACCTTAATAAATTATATATATTTTTGAATCATGTTCAAATCCTTTAAAGCCTATAACTCACACTGCTAAATGTTTATTTCAACACATTACGCTTGATGGGGATTTGAGAAATATAAATTTCGGCATTTAGATTTATATGGGCGATATTTTACGTCTGAGCGAATGTCACAAAAAAGTTTCGCATCAAAACTAATGGCAGATTATTATTTATAGCGTAAAACTGCTATTCGGTCGTGTGTGAAACTTCGATAAGATACAGCGTCAACGCGCCGCGGAAATACAAACATGCCACAAAATACAAAAAAAAAGTTATTTCATTTAAAATATCTTTGAGCACCAGACATGTGGTAGGATCTCATAATAAAAATGTATAAATCACCACTTGACTGAAAATGCAACTTGCACAAAAATTCATTATGTACTGAATTATAACGAGTGAATTTGAATTATTATTATCGTTAAAAGAAAGCTTGTCCCTTGATAATAATCTGCTACATGATCAGGTATGTTAATTATATAATAATAATTAGAGTTTTTCTTATCATAAATAGTCACCAAAATATCCGTAAATAACTAATATAAGCTTTAAATATCAGGACATTTGGTCGCAAAAGGATTGACATTTACCAGAAAGACATTTGACTGAATGGACATTTGGCCGAATCAACATTTCATCATTTTCACTGAGCTTTTATTCTCACGTAAGTTTCGTTTACACTTTTGAAAAAGTATTTATATTAAAAATAACATTTAAATATTTCTACGTTCTTAGTAAACCATTTAGTTAAATACAAATGAACGTTTGGGCAAATATCTATGCGGTTAAACTTCGTTCGGCCAAATTTTCATCGTCCAAATTGTCGAAATGTTCCGACGTCAAGTTTAATTATTTTTAACAGCAATTGATGCATTAATTACTAAAAGTTTGATAATTATGTAAAATTTTATACTGCAGTGATCTATTTTTATATAGGATAAAGGTGAAAAATTGCACATTTTTAATGCACTATTACATATCGTAACCATTTATTATCAAAATCACTAAATTCAAAAAATGAAATTTTTCAATAACAAAAAAATATAAATTGAACAAATTTCTCGAAGAGTTAGAAAGCTTATCAGGTTCATAAAAATGGTATGGGACATGTACTCTTGTAATCCAGTTCAAATGCTCATATTTCAGTTTCCTATGTCTTCATACACAAGGCACGAGTTGCCGACCTGGTGGGCATACGCAGGTCTGATTTATTGTTGAGACACGTGGTCCTGTGCCTTGCACGCGCCAAGATTTAGCTGTTTTCCGTGTCGATACGATTTTATAGTTCATTACTGCGCTCGATTCGCTCTCGAAAGGAATGATGGAGAGAGCTCTCGCATGGATACGTTTTCGCACCCTATCGACAGGAAATAAACTTTTATGGCAGCATTAAATATGCGTTTTTTCTATGCGTTGTATCTTTTGGAGTTTTGTGTTTCTGTCTTCACAAATACACATCGATATCAAGCGGACAAGATGAAAAAAAAACTACGACGGCACTAGAAGTCTCACTTATTTATTTGAAATCAATGAGATATTTGCCTATCGATGGCAATTTTTATTTTTGTTGGAATGCTATAATAATATTTTAAAATTAATATTACATTAAGAACAGCGTCATGCACGTTATGTCTAGTATCAACATACGTCAATAAAAGTACCTCATATTCTTGAAAACCATAGAATAACTGACATCGGAATATGTCACTGCTTGGGAAAATAATATACAGCTGCATTTATTTACTTTTGCATGTTAAATTTAAAAGTAAATTTAATAACTTTCCAAAAAAATCATCCGAAATCTTAAATTTTGTGTTAAGTGAGAAAACTTTTTCCTAGTTTTTATCTTAGTAATTGACATTTATTAGAATTTATATTAATTTACATGCTTACCCCAAATAACTATTAGCTTATATCTACTTTCAGAGACTTATAGTATTAGTATATCATATATTCTTAGGTTTTCACGGCCAGATTTGGCGCTGTGGATTTTAGGTTTAGCCATGTGTGGTGAATTTCTACTAACCAATATTTTGACCGCCATTGCAAGAGTCATCTTCAGGGTTGACGATTTTGGGCGACAAAATCGTCAAAATTTAATTTATGACAAAGTACTCGTATTTTGACTTTTATTTTAACCCAAATTCTAGTAAAAAAAAAAATATATATACATATCGTATAATATAATATAATGTTTGGCGGTCTGTTAAAAAAAATCTGTCTTGCGCTTTTTTTAAATATTCCTGTATGTGGCAATTTTTGACTCTTTGTCTTTGGTAATTGCAAGAAAAGGTAGTGTGGATATTGTACATATTTTCACACGGAATTATACAGTTTATTCATTCAAAATTACAAAAATCTTTTTTTCGTTCAATCTTAAAATTTGTATGACGTTGAAAAGCTTAACAATAATTTGTTATTTAATTTCAAAGATAATATTATGTGATTTGAACATTATAAATAAAGTACAACTTTTTAAACACATTTCAGTGTAAAGCCCTTGCGCAAAATATTATTTTTTGGGATTTTATTACGTGAAGGCATACATAGAGTTAAAAGGATTCAATATAGGAGAGAGCGTGACATTGCTTATGAAATATTCGTTTCCCATAAAAAAAGTTTTTCAATATCTATTGAAATACGAAAATATAATGCGGGGTGAAATGATGTGTGTCCGTATTAAATACTTTATTTATCATTGATAAAAGTTCAACTTCACTCCATGTTTTATAATAATATGAATAGGCTCCTTCGGAAATACATTTCAGGCATAAATGAAAATAAAATACCTTTAGATGATACAAAACTCTTTTCAGCTAAAAAAAAAACAGAAAGAGTACAGTTTTATTTAAAACTATTTTTAATCTATCAAATAACATTTAAAAATGTATTTATTTGAGTTACAATTTGTTGTAATTGTGTTTTTTTTAAAATATCGAAAGATAAATTACTGTGTAAAAAATGTATCTTTTTATATTTGGTTAAATAAAAAAATAAAAAAAAAATATTACAATTATTGATAACAGTCAATAAACAACTGAAATTCCCAACCTTTTTGTACCGCAATTTTCCAAATTAAAAAAACTAATCTTCACCTCAAAAAAAAAAAAATTAATTTAGTATTTAACGAACATATTCACTAGTAGTATATGCTTAGTTTATAAACCGTATAAAGATCATAATGTTTAAGCATTGATATTGATTATTGAAATTATTTATTTGCGATAGATGGTTTCATAGTTATTTATATACATCATATTTTCTCATTCATAGATTATTTTTCAGTTAAAAAAAAGTACTCAGTAAAAGGATAAACCTTCATATTTTAAAGTACATACAGTGTATATATCCTCTAATTGTATTTAAATTTTAAACTGCCATTGTGAAGTTTGTTTTTGACAATATTTGATGTAAAGACTTTAGGCGATAAACTACAATATCTGATTGTATTTGAAAAAATAATTAAAAAATGATATAAAACATTAAAATATAATAACAAGTAAAAATATAAATATATAAAAAAAAAATTCACCAAACATTGAAACAATACATTAGATACTGTCTGAAAAAACTGTTTGAAAAACTGAAAAAAGAAAATGTTCTAGCAGTGGATCTGAAATAAATTTATGTAAATAAAATAAAATTGAAATAAATATATCGATACAATAAGATGCACCATTAAATTTTACGGTATTCCGTATTGATTTGACATAGAAAGAGCCGAAATACAATTTGGGGTTTTTTTCTCAATCCTTGTTATAGTTAGTTATAAGGAGGAGACCCTTTGCTTAAAAATTCAAGAGGCGCATCCAGACCGACCTTAGCCCGGATGCTTTATTAGTCTATGGGCGATCACGTATGGGGTCTATAGCCGCCATACAATATGTTAGCATTTTTCGTACCTTTTAAGGGTTCGAATCCCTATCTTACCTAATTCTGGCGGATCCTGCAAGACTCTCGGATCCATAAAAACCCATTCCACTGATACTCTGCAATGGAATTGTGTCAATAGAACTACTGAAGTCAATACTATAACGTAAGCATCTTGCAGCAGTATCAACATATACGAATAATTCATGTTTTGAAAAAAATATATACAAAACATAATGTTTAATTTATATGCAATGCATGTAAAAAAATATTTAGTTATAATATTTCATTGAGATCGCTTTAAGCAAAAATGAAGGATTGTTATACCTCTTTTTTTAAGTACATTTAATTTTAAAATACGTTAACTTATTTAGTATTATTAAATCCTAAGGAAATAATTTTAACTAGTTGTAGGCATATTATCTGGTTTTACGTAATATTGTGCTCAAAGCGATCTCAATGTAGAAGGCAAAATATTTATCAGGCATCTGACATGACTAAATACTGAAATCAGCTCGATATAGCCATTGCTGGCTAGTGCTGAAAGGCTTCGATAAAAATCTCTCGCTCGTCGGACTCGCATGTGTCGCCATATTGTTTGTTTAACAGGTCTAGTTCTGTAGATTGCCACTCTGTTAATTGTCTCCCACTACGGGCGCCCAGTGGCCAGTCGTGAGTTGTGTCCTGTCTGGAATCTGAAGCAGTGAGCTCCGTCTCGGACAGCTGACGAAAAGTTTGTCAATCTTTGTCGTAAATATATTTTAATGAGCTTCTTAAAAACGTTATTTTTGTCATATGGATTTATTTTAATTTTTATTAGAATATTATTTTATTATTTCAATATTCTAATATTCTTTTATAGATCATTGAGTATATTACAATATTATTGTTAATTAAATAAACATATACTATACATAAAATTCTTTTTTCAACGCGTCAATTCAAGCAGAAAAATAACGGCAGAAGCTTTTTTCTACTTGAATTGACGCGTTGAAAAAAGAATTTTATGTATAGTATATGTATATTTAATTAATAATAATATTGTAATATAGTCAATGATCTATAAAAAGTAGATTAGAATATTGAAATAATAAAATAATATTCTAATAAAAATTAAAAAAATCCATATAATAATGTCTCCTTGAGACAATATCAAGAAGATTAAATTATTCATCAGTAACACAGGTAAATTTATTGGTTATAAAGTCCGAGTCGGAACTATAAGTAGTCGTTTCTCATCCATTCAGTCTATAGTTTGGTTCGAGACCCTAATGGTACTTACTAAAATAAATAGACTGTCGGAAAGTAATAATATTAAGCTTGTGAATAAATGATGACTGATTAGATAATAAAAAATAAAAATATACATACTTTGAATATATACTATAGCGACATCTATCGTACGATGATAACAATGACAAATACTAGTTTCAACGATAGTCGGTCCATACATAGCAATAGCCAAGACGGCTGAGCGGCATGAATACCTGGGCATAGTTGGTTTCCAAGGTCCGCGGTTCGCATCCCGCTTCTGCCGTTATTTTTCTACTTGAATTGACGCGTTGAAAAAAGAATTTTATGCATAGTATATGTATATTTAATTAATAATAGTAATTTTTGTTGTTCATCTGCTCCTCATCTATCCACCACGCGTTTTAATAACCATACCGGCGACGAGAAAGTCGTATCTTTTAGTAACGGGGATGTTAAGACGATAAGCCATACAATACAAATAACGTCCTAGAGAATGCCATCATCTCCACAGCCAAACTTTATCATTCAAATTTTTAAATAACAATCATAAGTAATATTCTATGCCCGACCCATTGAAATCATAGACATTAATGTATTTTCAAGTTAAATAATAACTTATTACACAGGTTAGTGAATTCGAATGCGCCAACAATGCCTTACACAAACTAGCGGGGCACAAAAGAAAATTCCGCAGCAGTCGGCGGGAACTTGCGTAACTTTCAACGACGGTGGCAAAGTTCAATTGAATATATCTCAAAACTGGAATAATAATTAAAACGTTGGTTCAGACTTTGGCGGGGTGGCGCGCGAATGTGTCCCTTACGGTCCGTCGCCATAGAGGTCGCAATCACGTGCGTGGACGATGGCCTATGCGACTTTGGAGTTGTTTCAGCAGAGGTGAGGTTCTCAACTAAGGTGACTTCCTTTTAAATTAAATTTTCTTTCAAAAATCACAATTGTACGCTCACTGTCATACAACACAATATTAGTATGAGACTTTTGAGTGTGAAAAATTATACTGGTTAAAAATTGTTTAGAAGCATTCGTACAAATAAATATTTATTACATGTTTCAAAGTATTCATATCTTTATACCAATCATTATATTACTTAAAGCTCACGATGAAGTTGCCAGTGTTTAACCCCTTTAAATTAATATAACTCTTGGATGAAAAATGTGAATTAATTACTTGTCTTCTAGGCTTTAGGTATAAAGTACAATATTAAGTCATTTTTTTTATAATATAACTAGTGAGTTTTTTTTTCTTTTCTTTATTTTAAATATACATTTCTTACATTGATTTTTATTTTACATTTTGACCCCACTAACTCAAACTGCATCAAGTTTATCTGCGGGGGGGGGTTACTTCTTCGATTGATTTTTGTTAATGGGTATACTAATATGAGGGTCGTTACAACACGTTAAATCACCACCATGTTAAAATTTGACTACCAATCAGTTCTGTTAGTTTCTATTTTACATGCCCCAAGAAATCTCTTCAACCGAAAGTACGTTCGGAAACATGTTTTTTGATAACCTCCAAGGCGGATGCTGGGAGACTTAGAAGAGACGGCATCACTAGTATGTGAAGTTTTTTTCAGTGATTTATTATTGGGATATTCTAGTAGATTGATCATGACACAAATCAAACAATGACACGGCGTTATCATCGAATAATTTTGTAGCACGCATGGCCACCTCTTTATTAAGATGATGCTTCTCAATGTACAATGAAACAGTTTCCCATAATTTCATCATTTCTCTTATTGCTTCAGAAGATTGTTATTCTGCTACTTCGTCTTTCTCCAAACTTTCCTTCATAACTTCTTGCTGTTATGAACTTCTTGTGGCTTTTTCTTTGGGTACATTTTTGCAAGGGTTATAAAATTTTGCACAAAAAAAATACAAGTAATGTCTGAACATCAACCATATGTATCATGGTTAGCGTCTTAGAATCTACAGATGAGAGTTCAGCTTCACTATTACCGTCTGTCGGTATTTTCCTGTATGTGTCAGTTTCTTAGAATCAGCTGGTTACCCCAGCTTACGCAGACAATAGATCGTCGGCTCGTTGGTATTGGTGGTTCACATCGAGCCGCTATCGCCGCTCCGCATAAACTGCACTTTGCCGGGGAACGGAACACATCTGCTGGCTGCGAGATAAACTTTATCTGCCCGGTGCAGTTTGTTGCGACTCGGTGAATCGCTGCGACTAGTCAGAAATTGTGCTTTCTTAAGGTGACAATTGATTCCAACTTTAATGAAATCCTCCAAGATGAATCTGCGCACTCGCTATGGACGTGGTTTGCGTCCGTGATTTTCAAACGCCGTCTTATGTTACAATAAATATGATTGTTTTACATGTGCTCAACAAATATTGAATATTTCTTACCTTTTTCAACATGAATGTCACTAAGAATTGATTATTCACATGATGGTTTCCTAAGGTTTTGTCTTCGATGAGAGCTTTTTCAGTTCCCAACGTGTATAAACTAATGGATGAACTAGACTTCATCTGCCTCACACCCACATCACACCGGAGGACAGTTAAGTCTTCTTGATAATGCCCTCATTCAGATTATAATTGGTAAGCAACTAAAGTCCAGTGAGAGTCCCCTCTGAATAATTGTGGCCACAGCACAGAAGTGCTAAAAAGAAAGAACCCGTTAACGAGATAGAAACGCATTCACTGATTGTAAAGAGATGTAAAAATACAATGCATGAACTAATAAGACGACTAATAAATCGTTGATCAATTATTTGATTTCTAATGTTTTACTCACAATGCTTGATATTTTAAAACTCATGCCGATCACACATGCTAACTTTCCATCTTTAACATCTTTGTTTTGCGATCAACGTTGACAATGAAACCAATATATAACATTTATTAGAATTATAATAAATTTGTTTAACAAAAATTGTAACCTTAACGTTATCATTGTTAATGGCATACATTATTTGATTTATAATGTTTTACTCCAAGGTTTGATTTTACCTATTTTCAGCTTGATATTTCTAAAGAACTGTCTCAGAGAGACGATCCTGATGGATCAGTCACATCATGCACCATGATGGTCTTCTTCGCGACATTGTGAATTGTGTTTGAAATGTGATTTTTGGGGATAGAAAGTGCAGAGGGCGCCCTAGACGGAAGTATTTGCAGCAAGTGTTGGAGGACATGAGTTGCAGCCCTATATTGAGTTAAAAAGGGTTGCTGAATATCGAGAAGATTAGAGATCAATGTGCAAAATTTTGTTGCTGCTAATACTGCGAAGAAGATTTCTAAACTAAGGCTGCTAAGCTTATCTAGAAACCATATTTATTTCGGATCCGTAGGCCTTTCCTTTAAACAAAGTGTCTGTACTTGTATTTTCAATTGATAACCTTATTGGGGTAAATAAACCAAGAATTGATTATACTAGTTTTTATAACCTATAACGATGATTTGATGGTATGTACTAGTACGTGATTTAAATACTGAACAAACGCAGACTTTTCTATTATAGTGACACCACGTTTTTCAATTAAAAGTATTCATGTATAAAAATAACTATTATACGAATAATTGAATCGAACATCGCGTGGAATCAGCCGAATATGCTTCTCTATAGAGCGGCAATTTATATTTCTGTTCGACGCTGGAAAATATCAATTTAAAAACCGGCCGGGCTCGTTTTTATTAAAACTAATACAATCTTCGACAGAAGTTTTTGATGTATTGTTATTTTATTGCCAGTGAAAATCCATTGACAAAGAATACAATCACTGAAAAATCATGAGCGAGAACAACTAAAGTACGAGGAGATACTAAAAAGTTAACAGAAAGGCTATTGAAGAAAAACTTGTTTTGTCGATGTATGGCAAATCATTATTAAGGTCAGCTGGAAACCAAACCTGAGTCTATATAATTACTCCCGAAATATTTTCTAGTTATCCTTTTAATTTGGGGTCTTAGTTATTTATATTACACTTTTAATTGACTTTTTCAATGTTTTCAGCATTCCCTTTGAGATCATTAAAAATAATAAATATTTATTTGTTTACCTTGTTTTTACATGGATCTCGTTAGATATAGCCTCTATTTATGAAACTGCAGTTTTTACTAACTCGTAGCCTTCCTCAATTTATTACTGTCAAAAGACAAGTTGTCATAAATACATATTTTTACTTTTATTTGAGACATATGGTCGTCATCAACTGGCGCATCAAAGCTCTGTCAACAGTCATAGTTCTCTATTTCTCATCAACTCCGCCAAGTACATTATATGTATAGTTCTCGGTAGATTTTGCCATTTTTAAAGATAAATTGATTTTGATAATATTTTACACGTCCATTTCCTGTTTTGTAATTATACATTTTTTAAATAAAATGTTTAATGAACCTAAGTAGTTTGACTTTTAAAACATCAACTTTTCATTTATCTTTATTATCTTATCTTTTATCTCTAATATTTTTTTTATTTATTAAATATGTAATGTTAATGTTATTTTTCGACAACTCTTGGTGAAAGTAGATTATTATAATTTGGTTAGTCAAAAATGTCTCTGTTCAGTATGCGAAAAACGTACAGTTTTTCAAATTAAAAGTGTTATTAAATAAACATATCTTATTTCATATAAATTTAAAATTATACTTTTTATGATTTTATGTATCTGTTTATGTAAATTAAATATGAAAATATTTTTTTTATATTTGTTTAAGAAAGTATTAATTTAGTGACTATTTTAATGGAACTAGTTTTGAACTCCAATGGTCTAAAATTGAATGGAATCAAAAGAATGATATCAAATACTAATTCTCTTAATTCCATTCTCGCAACTCAGCAATTGGTTCTCTCAAAAAAAAATCACATAAGTACATTTCGACGGGTGATTTGAAAATTGGACGCGATAGTAAATATCCGTGGAGCGATCGTTGAATCCGTCCGAGTGTGAAAATCCATCACTGAATAAAAATTCAAATCCGAATAAAAAAATCCCCACTCCGCTTCGGCTGATTGAATCGGATCTTATTAGTGCGCTCGCGATCGCAGGAAATTAAACGATAATATTTTTATGGTGTCCCGAGTAAAGGAGTCCGCTTGGTTGCCCCCCTAGGAGTGAAAAATCTGTTTAAATGTCACCATAATTAGATTGTTGTACAAAAAAAAAAACTAAAAAAAACGTATATTTTAAATTCGTTGGTAACCATTAGGTGAAAGAGAAAAAAAACGAAAATCAGTATCAATAAAAATTAATATGTCTTATTTATTGTCAGAGGAATCTATATGTTTATTTATTATTCAAAATAACTATCATTGTAAAATAGTCCGTCAAATTGTTTGATTAATATTACTTAAATATACATATACTATACATAAAATTATTTTTTCAACGCGTCAATCCAAGCACAAAAATAACGGCAGAAGCGGGATGCGAACCGCGGACCTTGGAAACCAACTATGCCCAGGTATTCATACCGCTCGGCGAACTGCGCCATCGCTATGCCCTGTTTGATTAATATTATAACGTACTGCAAAATATGGTGTATTTTCTCTTTGCTAGTGTCCATTTTTGACGCGCGCTCAAACAAAAGTGAGACGACTAATCAAAAAATTGGCTGGAAAATTTAGTAGTAAGAAATCTCATATTTTTAACACCATCTAATATAACCCGCTTGACCTAATACAACCTAACTAAAATAACTAAAACTATCGATTTGATAATGAATATTTTTTAAAACACCTAATATTATTTTAAGCACCTAATTCAAGTAAATGTTACATATGTACACATATAAATATATTTAAAATATTTTTTGGGAGTATGGAATGTTAGTAAATTTATATCTATATATATATATATGAGTGAATATATTTTACATTTAGGCTCCTCAATGATGCATAAATTAGTATCTCGTTAAATCAACGACTAATGCTTATGTGCACAAAGATATATGTAATTTAACTCTTTTAATTAATGTCTAATGTCAGTATGAAATATATTTATAATTAATCTTAATATAAAAATAAATAATACTTAATAAAAAATACGCTTTATCCCCATGTGGAACTTTTGGGGTCGAAACACTAGAAAACATTATAAACAAAATAACATAATAAATATAGTAAAAATAATATGAGATAAGCTAAAAAAGTGTATAGGAATAATAAACCCTTACGTAAATTTTATGTATCCTAATACTTTATTTCCAAAGTGAGTGAAATAAGTATTTTTTACTCTTGTTTCTTTCAGTATCAAAATTTAATCTAAATAAAATTTATAAATGCTGTTTAAAATAACGCAACGTTTGCGAATCCTTCATCACTACAACTT
Organism: Glossosoma conforme; assembly: GCA_022606575.1. Lineage (NCBI taxonomy): Eukaryota > Metazoa > Arthropoda > Insecta > Trichoptera > Glossosomatidae > Glossosoma > Glossosoma conforme. Next base: position 88,521 of record JAGTXR010000296.1, read on the forward strand.
ACAGAAATCTTAAAATATATATTAAAGTTGGTAGTTAAATAAGTTCAGTTAACGGAAAACGAGTGTAAATTGAATTTAAGATCAAATATTACTTTATTTCAGCACAAGCTTAAGCACTTCAGCGAAAATAGAACGAAATGAGGTGGGTAAATAAAAAGAGTACGAAAAATATTAAATTCAATTGCTCCGCTCGAATATTAAGATTTTATCGCATTTTAGTGTAAAAAAGCTAAACAAACCGGAAATTACGTTCTAAATATGTTACGTAAAAGGTGCGGTTTCTTACTAATGGAATACAAATGTACCCTAGATAGTGCAGACCTCATTATTTATGACTATGGTGTATAATACATGCTCACTAAAATGAAGAAATTACCGGATGGGATTCATTAAGTTTTCATGAGAGTTGGATATTGTATAATTACGAGGTTTTAGAGTAAACGTCATTTGATATTATATAATCCAATTAGAGAAATTAATAAAAAAAAGCGACGAACAAATAAATAATTTGAATTTGTACGTCTGACGTTGTTTTTTTTCTAATTTATTGATGAGAAAAATGTCATATATGGTGTTTGCTTTAAATTTGTGTGCATAACAATTGTTAAATATTAGTGTAAGTGGATTATACGTGATTAATAAATATTTAAAACACACCAAAATTACACCAAGTATTTTACAGTTTCAAGTCGTTTATTTGAATTTCTAGTATATGTTAGTTTAGGAAGAAGAATGTGTTTTACAAGTACAGCAAGTTTACAGTTTTAATGGTTGATTAGAATATAAAATATTACAGCATAAAACAATCACTCGTTTTAAATTTAATAATGTATTAATCATTTATATACGAGTTTATTTTATAACGAGATATTTGGGAGATAATATCAATACGTCACCGATGTGTTGTCATTTTTCAACGAAATATCGTTAAGATGGCATATTTATATGAAGAGATTTTTGACCACAGGCATCATAGAAGGTCAATTTTAGTCTAATAGATGCTTGGAACTTTTTAAAATTGTAAAAAATTTACCACTTTATACTTCGATATGTTCAGTTAAATGCTGTGAACGATTTAACATAATATAATAAGAGTGAAAAACGCAACTCAAAAACTATCACCAAAGGGTGAACGTTCTTACAATTGAAGTGTCAGCGATCAGGAAATGAAAAATTTATGAATTTTTTATGCAGATTTCGTTAAATATCTTAGAATATCATGACGTAGGTGATGTTTATTATTTTATTTTCTTTAATTTGGTATTATAATATAATAATATCGCAATCTTATATTATAATATTTTTGCGAAGCTTTTCGTCTTCTTAAGGGACAGCTTGCATTTTTAATAAAAATTACCTTAAGCGTGTTATGCAGGGCGCAAAGACGATAGCTCTCATCAGAGGCGGCGCAAGGAATAACGACATGTGTATTATACTTCAAAATATATTTTTATAAAAAATATGCCCAGGTAAAACATAAAGCCATACTAAAAATCATTCGTTCATCTTATCAATTAGATACTAAGTAGCACCTCCTTTTTGTCATTTTAACTTCTCAAGTAGTGATTATTATTTTTAATTAGCACATTTAATTAAAAAATCTAATCATTAGCTGAAACGGTTACGATTAATGAGTAAAAAGAATTCATGTATTGTAATGAATAGGTTCTCGTATTATCAACCTATTCTCTTATTAGAATATATTTACTCCTTGCTTTGAGCCTCTCACAATTTATTGTTTTTACATGAAACTGTGATAGAGAAGTAATTGAATGTATATAATACATACGTAAAAACAGTTATCATGAACTTATAATAAACTTCAGTATGATTGCAATAAAGTTTCTTACGATTGCTTTTTTATTATTGTTAAGTAATTTTATTTGTATGGAATTGAAAGTATGTATGTAACAAATCAAACAAAATTTGTTTCAATTTGTGTTGCGCGGTGCTGACATTGAAAAAAATGTAGATATAAAAACATTAATACATCATACATATCTGAAGAAAAAAGTCCAGTTCCACTTGGGAATATTTACGGTTCTCAATAACCTCTAAAGCAGAAGTCTGAGTACTTGAAGAAAGGGTAACTTTAGTATCCGACGCATATTTTTGGATGATTTATTAATCATATTTTTGAGAAAATCGGGTGATGAGCCCGATGTTCCCCACTATTTTTTCTCAAAGAGCAGCTCAACCCATTTCAATCTAACTAAGAAATCGGAATACAATATCATATTTCATGGCACCTGCATTCTTGTCAAAACAACGAGTATCCACTACTACTACGTTTTTATCGATAACCTTTTTAAAAGCTTCGTTATGTGTCCATAATGTTGTGATTATTTCAACTATATCTGAAATGTAACATTGACACATAATAAAGTTGCTTTGTACTTTGAATACGATAAAAATAAAGTATTCTTACTCTATGTAAGGAAATGTTCAAACCACTTATATTTTACCACGCTTTTCTTGTGGTGGACGACTCTGGTTCTGGGCGTTGGTATCTAGATGGGCGGTTCCCTTAGCTGCTTCATGATGGGGAGCATTTTAGTATGCGAGGGAGATTTATGTCACTAGCCGCCACAGCACGTAATTTAACTTAAAGTCTTATCTATGAAAAATGAGCGTTTAGCGTATGAGGATCTTGTCGGTTTTTCATATTCACACCTTTCGGACTCTGCAATTTATTGTGAGCTTAAATATAAGTAGCCTGTTATAAATGCCACGACGTGCGATTATATATAGCACTCTCCAGAAAAATAACGTACAAATTCACCTTAATTTACATAATTCTAATGCCATTAAATGTAAAAAGTATTTTTACAACAATATTGAAATACAGTAGTCTCACATATGCTATATGTACTACATTTTACACAATATTCATACTAGAGCATATTTATTCATCATTCGTTCCCCTAACTGGAACATACGGTTGTCACAAACTGCTGAAATCAGCTGCCATATTCCTTGCACCAACATCCGCCGAGTACATTCTGTACATAGTTCCCGACGCCATCCTAGGACGAACTGCGTATTTCAATATGATACGAACGGTGGAAAAATGATGACCTATAATTGTAATAACTATTTTACATCATATACTCTGCCAATAACGTTATATACTCGTAGAATATTAACATAACAAAATAACGTTTTTTATTATATTTTTTATCATCACTATTTTTAGTACTAATACCATTCAAAATAATAAATTATAGTTAGTTATAAAATCATAAAATTATTATTCTAGAATATATTTTCAATAAGATTTATCTTCTAAAGAGTTTATAGACCGAAAAAGTTTATTTACGGTAATGATCTTCATATGATGAATCGCTTAAAATTTACCTTGAAAAAGTCTTTTTGTTAAATTGTATCTTTTTTCAGTAAATACGTACATAAATTTGTATTTGAAATTTTTCGATGTGTAAAGTAGATACTATTGATGATAAAAAGCGCATTACAAATTCTAAGTAATGAATCTGCAACCAGCTCTACACTATGACTTTTCATGTTTTATTTATCAAAAGTCTAGCCGGGGATCAATTTACAATTCACGGAAAGTGAAGGTTAAGTTTGTTTTTTGAACATCACAAGAAAACCAAAAAAAATACACATCATTATTAAAATATCTGTACATGCTTTGCTAAAAACATTGGCACCTTTTGCATTTATTTTTGCTAATATCATATACGAGTATATGTACATAGTATATGTAGACAATTTTTAATGGTTTTAATTTAAATTTTCATTATTTTATTTTTAATCGTGTCTGACTACAAATTCATTGCTTTTTATAAAAAAAAAAATATGATATTAAAAAGTAAACCGTAGTACATTTTTTATACAACAGATACAAAAATGTATTCGGTGGAATTCCAGAAACTGACGCACGAACGGGTGAATAGAAGTGCATGTTTGTTATTTATTATATATTATAAACATATTATATATTTGTCATATCTGGAACGGAAACTGGAAGAGAAGATTAAATGTATACAATACATAAATAAAAAAATAAAAAATTTCACTTTATTTGTCGCAACTACCTACGTAACGTGCAAAATTTAATAGACTCAACCATTTGACTGTTGGCGTTTTTCAGGTCCGGATTAGGGAGTACTGGCTTTATTTAAATAACCTGGCCAAGAGCTCACCTCCGTAGGTCGTTAAGTAGATCTCTCAAAGAGATAGATGCTCGGCGAAAATTGAAATTATTAAAATGCTAATGGTGCATTTGATTTATTTACCCTTTAATTTTTACCAGCTCGCGCCAAATCGCAAATTTTCGCGCAAGCGTTTTAAATTACTTTATCGGAACGAGAAAGTCATGGAAATATTTTATGCAAATCTTTTAATCCAATTTGCGAAACAACGCGTTGCTTGAGCAGTAAAAGGTGAAGCAAAGTAACAATAATAGATTAGAAAATATTAAATTATTTATCGTAGATAAGATATATTACATTGATAATAATAAAATATTTTATGATGTATTATGAATTAAAAAAATCAATTTTCTATCTATCTTTTTTATCACATGACTTTTTAGAAGATTTAAAACCATTATACAGCAAAATGTCTAAATACAGAAAAGACAACTTGATATTAAATTTTTAGAATACGCAATAACTAGAAATAGCAATACTAGTATTACTGAAATTGAGATTCTGAGCTAATTTATATTTTACGGAAATCAGTTTTGAAAGGATAAAAAAATGTGTTTTATTAATTTTATTGAAAAAAAACTTTACAAAAAACCTTCTCTTTGTCGTATCTACTTCAAAGATCTAGCATATGGCTATCGCAAATATCAGGGAACTATAGTACACTACCATGTCATATGCAATGCCGAATATGATCTACATTTAGTACGATCAGATCAAGAGATCTTTTAAAAAAAAACGCAATTTGTATTAGTATACAAAATAAATCATGTGCTTAAAAATATATTTTTCAGGAAAAGCTTTAAATTGTGAGTGTATATTTTCGGTGCATTTTTATTTCAAGAAGACACTGAATGAGAACATTTAGTGTTTCAAAATTTGTCTGGGAGGTATCGTCTTTATAAAACTTGAAATGATTGTGCGGCTGCCAAGGGGCCGGGGCTCAGAAATATAAGGAGCATTCGACCGCATTGAAAAGTCGAGAAGCCTCTGCTCATAAATTACCCGCCCATAGAAAATGTCACCGTGACTTTACGGCGGCAATTTCCCATCCGAAGGCGGGGGCCGAAAAAGGAAGATCGCCGACGCCTCGGACACTTAGTGAGAGCTAACAAAATCTTATTTCGATTGGGCGGCAATCAGAATGCTGTTGAAGACCGCACGTGAGGAGCATAGCCAAGGAGGAGGCGGTAGACGGCGCTGGGGATGGGCGGCGGGAGACCCGAGGAACTGCTCCACAGACTGCGGCGGGAATTAAGCCGGTATTGAGAAGCCTGAATGGCAGTCAGGGTAAGGGGTTTCGCTGCTACAGGGAAACTGAAATCACAATTTCTTAGTATTTAAAAAAATATATACTTCACAAATATATTTTCATTCTACTCGTAAAAAAGATCATTTAGCTTTATTATTTTTATGAGTATTATTTAAAAGTATAAAACAATTATTGATTACTTCAAACATTGCTGCATCAAGTTAATCACGTGATCTTTTATTTACGATTATCATAATAGTGTTATTTTCTTTAAATTTATAAATTATAGGTAAATTTATTTTTTCCTATTGAACTGACCATTTATTCTTCTAAAGAAACTAATATGGAATTATTCTTTGTAATAGAATATAAGTTGTGTAAGTAAAATACCACCTTTTTGTAACTTGCAGTGACCATATCTTCCAGATATGGAAGTATAAGAAAAAGGAACGGATTACACTGCCCTCCTCATACCAGAAGAAAGACAAAGCAGTCTACTTGATGATGTGCTAATTCATTTTACGCACTAATCCAGTGGAATACCCATGTTGTGGTTACTGAAAAAAAGTAATAAAGTAGAAGAACCCGTTAAAGACATTAGAATCGCAGTAACGAATTCTACGAAATAAATAAAAAGGGGCTTCTGTCATAGCCTGATTGTGCTCTTGAACAAAAATTAGTTAAACAACGTCCTCATAATGACTAAAACTTAACAGTAACTGAATCGCTACTATAATATTACTCATCACCTAAAGGATACTGAATTTCAGCGTCCTGCAGGTAATGAAACCGCGGCCCGTACGCTCTCAGTTCGTCTTACCTCCGGACCGGACGCAACGCCGAATCCGTATTAATAATTCAGGCGAGATCGCCCAAAACGAATTGCATGCAAATTTGGCCCCTGCGTAAGTTGGCAGTGTTTTGTGATGGAAATGGACCCCAGTGTGTGCGGCGAGGGGCGCGGGCGGCGGTCAGACCTTAATGGAAAGGTCCGCGTCAATCGATAAATAATTCATGCGATGTACCAAGACTGTTACTGTATTTGTTTGAATAGATTTTGACAAGGAGCGCTTAAATCGCCCCCGTATCACGGTTACGTCAATGTGATTCCAAGAAACTTATTTTGTATACGAACCTTACCAGCAGGTAAATATTACTTTTTTCCTAAGTGATTGCTTATCAAGTTCGAGTTCGTAGATTTAATCACCGATGATGTTAAAAATAAAAGATATATTTTAAAAATATTTTGAGGTTTGTTTATACTATATATATAATAGTGTCGGAAACAACAGGGTCAGATCCTGTCTGCCAGAAGTGGGCGACGTCGATTGCGTTACTTCTGGCCATCATCAGGTCTTCCTTTGTGCAGGTATTCGGGCACAGCACACACTCCAGAAGGTGTGACAGGGTCTGCTCCACGCCGCAGTCACATTCAGTCGGTCCGCTGTAAAACTACCAGGCTTTCATTTGTGTCCTCGTCTTGCATACTCCGGTCCGAAGTCTGATAAGGGACCTCCATATATTCCACCCTTGGTTATGTCCAGGGGCTAGGTCCTCTTTCGGGGCAATCCAAGTATTCCCCTCAGTTGCGCTTCTCCACATGTTCAGCCGCAGGGTGGCCTCAGGTATCACCAGTTCCGTTGCCGACTGTAGGAAACTTCTTCTTGATTTGAGCCGTGTGGTTATCTTTTGATACCCAAACATAGGGTGGAGTGCGTCGTGGGTTGCTTTGGTAAGCTCCTTTTTGGTAGTTACTTCTCGCCGTATGTTTGGTGGGGCAATGCCCGAGAGTTGATATAGCTTTGATATTGGGGTAGGTTTTAGGCACCCCGTAACCACCCGGCTGCACTTTTGCGTGTGTTGATGTTGTTTCCGTAGTAGAAGATATTGTGTAATTCATTTTTCACAACAAGACAAATTGGTCAGGTTTTTCTTATACAATATTTGTTAACATAATAAATAAAAACACACAGGAAAGCAGCAGCAGAGGGTTTTGCTTCTCTATGATGTTTAACAGAGTCGATTGAAAGCTGCGAAGTGGTTGTATACGTGTTTGGTTTCAGAATGCAAGAGTTAATTAAGCTGCTACTAAGACGAAGATTATGCTTTCGGAACATTTAAAAGCCTACCTGTGGTGATAAGAAGCAAATAAATATGTTGTTCATCCTGTTGAGTTGATAAACACATAACGGGTCAGCCAAATAACTTTTTTTTTTTGAAAATGAGGCGCAAAACATCGAGTGTAGCTTCGGTTGTGTGGCACGTAGCGCCGTCTTGTTGAAACCAAATGTTGCCAATATCTTCTTGTTCAATTTTTGTGAACAAAAATTGCCCGATAACGATCGCTATTGACTGTAACGGCCACTCCTTGCTCATTTTCAAATAAAAATGGCCTGATTTTCAAAGTAATGTCGCAGTATTTTCCAGCGTTGTTCAAGCGTATACACAACCATGATTGAATAATAAAAATAAAAATATACATAATTTGAATATATACTATAGCGACATCTATCATACGATGATAACTTATATAGAGGATAAGAGACGAGTCATCTCAGGTGCAAGAAATTGGCCCGGTGGCCGAGCGGTATAATTACCTGGGCAAAATGGTTGGTTCCAAAGGTCCGCGGTTCGCATCCCGCTCCCGCCGATATTTTTCTGAATGAATTGACTCGTTTAAGGATTTTTATGTGTAGTATATGTATACTTAATTGCTTATAATATTTGTAATATAGTCAATGATCTATAAAAGTGGATTAGAATATTGAAATAATAAAATAATATTACAACCATATTCGTTTAGCGGAAGGATAAAACTAATTATCTGTCAAATTAGACATGAGTTACGTGTTACCATTCACGAAATAAGCACTAGTTGAAAAAAAACGTTAGATGGCGGACCCTATCTAATAAAATATTGCGTCGTTAGATATGTGAACAAATCAAAGGTTCTCAGGTAAAAAGAGGATATATAATTGCAATTATCTTACAAATATATTGGAAAAGCTCATGATTACGTTACTTATAGGTTCTTTCACATATTAAGGCGTAAGATCTCATTTTACTAGTATATGCAATAAGTACATTCAGATAAGAAAATTCATGTAAACGAGTAACCAAAAATTACGAGTGTTAATACCTTGTAACAGAAGAGAGTCAAAAAGCATAACAGCATCTTTCCCGCGCATTTCAGTTTTACGCCACAAGTACTCGATAGCTCCTTGATTAAAAATGAATGATTAAAGTGTTCTTATTTAAGATCTATAGGTCAATATATCGATGCATTTAATTAATGTTTGTAATGTTGAATAATTGAAAACACCTACGAAAGTATCTCAATGCGTGATTATTTCCTGCAGAGTTGTGAGTCATCAAATCAACAGATGGGTCGCATTTTTGATTGAACATTTCCATTAGGCGAGAGACAATGGGCCGCATTCAGCGCTTTATTCGGAATATTAATTAATGCTCGCCCATAGGAAACTAAAAGGCGACCGGAACAATGGACTTCGTTATTCGATAATCATTCTCTGAATTTGTGAGACTAGTATACTTTATATCGGTGATACTGAACCTTTTCATTAATAACCATCTTAGATTTATTTTCATAAAACAAAAATGATGTTAAAGTAATGCATCGTTTAAGGAAACGTGTAGATAGGTCAATCGTACGATGAAATAATTTGGAATACAAAGCTAAGTTCCGTCGATTTTTCAAAAGTTTTTTCTTGTCGTCAAACTTATAATTGATAAATTGTACAACATTCATATAAATACTATAAAAGTATTTATCAAATGAGAATAATATTGTCCGAGGAACAAAACAAACTTATGCCATATTTTCCCCATATCTAAAGCATACCATTGACACAAATTTGTATTATAACGGATTTTCTTGTAAAATATATTTGTTTACATAAAGTATTCCATTTATTGGTAGTTCAAGAAGTATCTTTCAAGGATCAATATGGTAAAAAAAATGCATTTTACTAGTAAACAATGTGATAAATAAATAGAAATACGAATCAAGAGTCATTTCAAAGGTATTTTTATAAATAAATTATTGAATAAAACAAAAAAACTTAATTCATTAATTGCCAAATAAATCTACGTTTCGTTTACAGGAATCAGTATCTATATTAAAACATAATAATCATAATTTATGTGTTAATTTCTTGACTCATAAATCAGCAGAATGATCTGCGTGATGGACAATTGTTGACAAAAATTACTTATTTGATTGTGTTTGCTATGAATTTGTATGTGTTTCAATTTTTGATGTACAAACAATTTTTTTAATAGAGATATATAATTTCGAAAATCATCACGAAGGTCATAAGACGCTAGAAGTGAGTCCCTTGGTTGAGAGCAAATGCTTTATATAATTCCCCGCCCCCTTAGAAACCTTTCATTTGTAAGTTATTCTTGCGAATTGTCCGTACGGCGTAGTTGCTCTCCTACTTGAATTTTAACGAACAAATCTTTGGCGATATAAAACGTAAAAATTCATTTAAAACTTGCACCTCAAAACGTAATGAAAGTTCCCAATTGGAAAACTAGACGCCGTGCATTAGATTGGTTTCTCTGTCAAATTGTTCTAGTTTGCATGAAATTTTCTTGTGAAATTAATTTTTATTTTTTCTTTTAATATTATTTTCAATTAAAATTAATTATTATAAATATTATCCATAGCTATAAAAGTTCACATTTTGCACGTATTCAAATAAAACAGATTAAATAATTTTAAAACAAGCGTGTAAGCGGCATGCGTTCCAATGCCACGCAAAAAAAGAAACCGCGAGATCATGGAAGCGCCTCATCGAGAGCCTTTCGCCTTTCGATAGGATATTCTATTTACCAACTGAAATTAAAAAAAAAAAAAAAAACTTCATTAAATTGAATTTCACTTAAGAAACGAAAGCATACTGATAGTAATGCATGTTCGTGAAAATGAGGTTAGAAAGTCTAATAAAAGTACAGCGATACCAATATAAGTAACATATGTGTATTTGAAAATTTTCAAAATGGCTGTTCTGCACTACTATTGTCATGTAGGAAAACATCATTTTTATAAATATTCATTTATTTTTTGTAATTAAGGCAGAGCTGACATAGGGCCATGGCGGCTGACAGATCTTTGTGGAGCTAGATTGTGACGACCATACGCTATAGGAGTGGATATGATGATGATGATGATGTTTATCTCACGTCAAATATTTGTGATTTTCTACAGAATTATTGAAACTGTAATGCCTACGAGAAAAAATACCAATAAATCCAAGCACTTGAACAGATTTTTTTAAATTTTAAATTTACAGATGTAAAATTGTAAGTTTGTAGAGAAAAAGTTTTACAGCATTGCATATTGCAGTTGTCAGAGTCGACAAAAAAACAAAATACTTATCGGAGCAATAAATAAAATATTCATTAAACGAAACGTCGTGAGTTATGATTTCTATTGCGATAAATAGTACTTTTCTTGAAAACTAAAATCGCTTGCCAAAAATCTCAAGTGGATAACGTATCTGGCCTGGCAGCGACTTGGACGTTTCGACGTTTCCTTACATAAGCGGCACTTCTTTTAAATCACAGCGTGGTGGGGAGGAAGGGGGTGGATCAGGAACCAATAGTGAAAGGCGCTTTAATAAGGGATACACTAAAGTTATTACTTTAGACAAATATCCATTAAACATAAGTAACATAATTAACTACAACAACAAGTTGCAAAAAATAATTTTTTTGAGAATGGTATTCATTAGTAAATAAATAGTAAGGGTATTCTGTTTAGTACTGACAGTCTCCTGTATGAGAGGTAGATGTTTTGATAGCCTCATAAAAACCTGTATTTAACTCTACTTGTAATGTTTTATTGAAAGATAAAAAAATATATAAAAATTAAAAAAAACTTTTCAAATTGAATTATTTGAAGACATAACAAATATATTAGTGCGGCACTGGATTAAAAAGTACATCTTCGCCAATCTTAGTGGCCGAATCAATAAAATGCATTAAGCGAAATGAATTCTGCAGATTCAGCTGTATTAAGCCATCCGGCGGAAATGCACCGATGCACACCTCGCCGCGGAAACAAAAAAACTACAGCCTCCCAGGCTAATTAATTACGTAGTTTATTTCTTAACCATCACCGCGCTGAGCTTTTTATCAGGAGCTTTCGGTGCTTTGAGCGCAGGTAATATTTCACTGAAAGCACGGTACGTGTTTTTTATACGTTTTTACGGTGTTGCTGCTTTAGGGATTTTGTTTTTGGACTGCGCATAATTGATTATCCACGTGTTGTATCAATTAACGTGTTTTTTGAAGATATTTTCCAGTTTTAACACAACAATAAGTAGTAGATTACATTCATTTCTTTTTGGTGGAATTATAGAATATATTTTATTATTAAGTAATCATTTAAGTTCCTTACCAATATTCAATATTTGAAACACACTTACATATAACCAACAATCTTCATGCTTTATGGCATTACACTCATTGAAATTGGAGAAAATAAACGGCAAACGCTGGGATTGGATCTACCATTTATTTTTCTGCGATTGATAATAGAAATGTCAAATATGATAATATTTGCTGTAAATTTGTAAGTGTATCAAATATTGAATTTAATAATGATATATATATTTTTTTTCATTACGGTGTGATAAAAATGTCCGAACCTATGAGCTATAAACATTTTTTGGCAGAAAATGTGTTTTTATAAAAATAAAAAAATAAATATTAATTAACCTTTTATTAAAAAAATGTTTGTAATGGTTATATCTCAACGATCATATAACTATAAAATATATTTTCTTTATCTATGGCGTCACCTTTGCTACAAAAATATAATAAATCTTAAAATATGCCATATCGTAATGTATTTTATAAGTTTTTATATAAAGTAAAATATAAATAAAAATCAGTAAAATTAGTGCAAGTTACAGCATGCAAGTCAAATAATGTATCTCAATATACATGCATAACTATTTAAAACAATATTGTTGGGGTATATAAAAATATCAGCAATTAACTAAAATCGTACTCTCATTAAATATTTTGTACGAGTTTAATTGAATTATTTCAGCATTTAATTATTTAATTGTGTTTTATCGTAGTTTGGTGAAGTAATTAGAAAATCATAAACTAAAAAGCTAATAAAATACGATATGTTAGGTACAGAAGTTTATCTGGCCTAAAAAAACCTGCGTTGTAGAATATAACTTATCAGCGAAACGTGCTAGAGAACAAAAGAATTCCGCACAATTCCACTTAATAAAAATTCTACATTTCACGCGGAAAATATGAATTATGAGCGAAAAAAAATCTGACGCAGAAGCGAAGATGGGGTTGATGCGCTCCTGAATTTTTTTTCAGGTTTTCAGCGAAAAGGAATGCAAATTAGAGGTCTCGATACTTATGTATCCGCGCTTAAAACTGTTCCCAAAAGAATGGTCTTGGACCGGTACGAATTCAAATCGAGGAGGTTTTTTTTCGAGCTCCTGCACGTTCGCAGACCACCTTCATCCAATTGGAAGGATAAGTAGCCACTGTGGATTCGTAAAAAATGAATAAAACATTTGAGCGAGGTTGCGAGAGTGCTCGATTTACAAATAAAACACAAACTTAGCCCCCGTGGAAAGTTGCAGACTGGTCGAACAAAGGGTGGCGCTATTCCCCGTAATTCATTGATCTCAAAGGAATGTATTCAAAAAGCGAAACTGTTAATTTCACGAAACCCCCGATATGTAATTAAATGATTGCTTAATTGAATGCTCGCAGCATTGAATTTACTTACTTGTTTCAAAATTCACGACTACCGTTACGTTACCTTAATATGTAAGTTATTTTCGATAACAAAATATTATATTATTTATATTATTAACATTCAATTTGAAATCCATTTCAATAGTATTTCGTACCTCGTTTAACTATGAACAACATTGAAATTCACTGACATCAGTTAAATCCAAGTTAAAATAAGGTACAAAATATTATTCAATTTAACACAATGCAGCATTATTTTATAATCAAGACAATCATTATTAAACTATGAAATGTTTAACATTTTATATTTCATAAAATATGTGTTGGTAAGTATTAAAGTAGTTCAATCAATAAAGTATTTTATTTCAAAATACTGCTTAAATACTAACGACGTAAGAAAGTAACTAATTTGAAAAATGTATGTACCACTTACATTTTTCATTATAATCCATATATAAACAGTTAACTAATGTATTTCAAGATAAAATATTTATTTACAAAAAGATTTAACAGTTTTCCTATCCACCGACACATATATCAACTTATACAAACTAGAAAGAATATAAGAGTCTTATTATTTTATTTTTTTACTATTTATAAAGGAAGCATATTACTAAATTAAGTATTTTCATTTATGAAAAGTTTGTACGTTCAATTTATAAATATTATCAAACGAAACTACTCATATGTGATTTTATTTGCAGGTACGAACACTTTTATGAATAAATGATGAAGTCTGTTTATGTAGAAATAACTTGATTGATTAAAAAGTAATCACAATGCTTACAGCACTCGGTCGAGTAAGTCTTTCACGTAACTAGTTTGTTTGGCTACTTCATTCAATCATCGGAAGTGGCAGTCTAATCAAACAACGATAGCGGCCGCAGTAATATGTGGCAACTACTCGGTAGTGATATAGACTTGCGCGGTACTGGATGGTCTGAACGGACGGTCGAGTGCACTGGGGGGCTGATCTTCGCTGCAGCACAACTGTTTACTCCATTGTAAAGTTTCGAGAATGGACTACCATCCATCCAGGGGAACATTATTTGTATCACTCGTGACCTGCGACTTACAAGCCTCGAGATATTGCCGCTCTAGAGATGGGTTTTATTTTATAAAGAAATTCGTAGTTTTTTTTGCCAATAGAGTAGACATTTCAAAGATATATTTTAAAAATCGTCCAATTTCTCCTCCTCATCCATTATATCAAACATTTGATATTTTCTTAAATTTCAACTTAAATTGATTAATATTAGTAAAATATTTGAATATAAGTAATGCTTCTTTATTTTTAATTAATAATAAATTAAGCACATTGTCATCTGGGACATCTGTTCGCTATCAACTTCTATAGAAGTCAACGAAAAAAGACAAAAAATAATCCGTTGTAGTTGGTGTAAAGTAAATAATATTTTGATTTATACTATGAGTAAGCTGCGGAAGTCACTCACAAGTTGAATCATATTGATTTTTATAAATCAGATATTACTCTGATATCAGCTTGATATAGCCCCTTAAGGCCGATGCCGTAAAGCCTCGACAAACGATCTTTTGTCTATTATTTTTATTCGCTTGCCTGTTAGTCTAATTATATAATGTTAAACGGTGTTTGCATACGCCAAAATAATTTTTATTACAGTTGGCCCATTGTCAGTTGGTACAACTGTCATCTTGGCGGTTGGTACCACCGAAATGTGAGAGCGGGCAGGCAGTCGCAACTCGCCCGTCATCGTTATAGGACCACCCCTAAGGGCGGCCCTTAAACGGGCGACGTTATTGACAAATAAACGTGTATTGTGAAACAGAAACAAGTTGTTTATAATGTGAACCTGATCCTGCATCTTTCCTCAAGTTAATCGATGTCATAAATACCAGAGGAGGATATCAACTCGTATAACTAAAAAAAGCCAATGGTTCGCCCGATACTCCCAACGCCTGGACCATTGAGTCCCATAAGGAGGATCAACCCAAAAAAAAACAGCATTGAAAGAACCGTTTTATGAAAAATCCACAAATATTTAAGAAACATATCGGTTACAAATGTGAAAAAGGTGTGTATTACAGAAGGGTTAACTGTATATTATGATATAAGGGAACTGATGAATCGTTTACTTCATACTTTTAAAACGCTGTTTTTTTAATCTGTAAGGCAGAAATATACAATTATACATAATGCTATTTGAAAGTATAATTTTAAAGCGAATAAGCTGAGTAATTCAATTTTAAAAAATAAAAATTAAAATTTGCGTCTCGCTCGCCGAGAATGCATAAAAATAAAGTCCAATTGAATAAAGTAACATTGTTCAAGGATACTTTTCCGAAATTTATTAGCATAAAGATTCAATATGACGTCTACGAATCTATTTTTCCAAAAATGAGATAGAGAAAAGAAAAAGAGAGACCGCCAAAAAGGAAAATCCGAACCTGTATTTTTTGCATCGGGAGCTTTCTGAGATGACGCTGCCAGGCTCAGAACATGGACCGCCGCGATAATAAAACGGAAGAGACAAATAATTTATTGCCCAGGTCAAAAAGTTTTCAGAGTTTCCGGCATCTTTCAGTTCCAATATATTATACTATCAATAGACGAAGTTGCTCGCAGACAGAAGTAACTAAAACACGGGAAGAATCTCGGAATGTTTTTTGTGCATTCAGCATCCCTCGCATTGTTCCTTTTGCTGAATTACCTGTTCCTTCGTATTACAACAAAGTTTTTGAGAGACTTCCAACTAGGTTAAGAATGATGTACTCGAGAGCAAAGCAAACTTGATTTGGTCCATGAGAGCGCTCTTACAAATTAAGTAGATTTATATTTTATCGATTTCGCACGGTGTATTAAAAATGTTGATTTTATTTTTATTGGACAATAATGCGTACAAATATAAAAATCAATACAAAAATATTTCAAATAAATAAACTAAAAAAAAACATAAATAGTCTACTAGTTTGAAATAATTATATATATATATTTTAATAAATCGTTTTTTATGTTATAAAACATATTACTGTAATGTTTTTACATTACTTGTATTAACACATAAATTTAGCAGTACGAATAGTAACACAACAACCTCAAATCTTAGAAACACGTAATTTATTATAGGTTATTATTACATTTAAATATTGAAACTAAACAATTACTGCAATCATAATACTAGCCAGTAACATGAACATCTCACCATTGTTTGAAAATTTATTACGTAAAATTTAAGTTAAATGTACAACTCACCAATAAGTTAATCAAGGTTATGTTTTTGCTGTGTATTCAAATCACATGTCTTACCTGAAACAAACCAGAAAAATATATATGAGTACACATGAAACAATGAAATAACAAACAAAATACACATATTTCACTGAAGAAAACAACATGAATACTCTTGTACTGTGTGGCACGAACCGTACGAGTAGAGTTTAAGAAGAACATTTCAAAAGAATATTGTTTCTCAGAATAAATATGCGTTTGAGTTGAAACCTTCAGGATTTAAAATGCAACAAAATATTCCCCGTACGTGTAATATCTGTCAGAGGTGACGAAGTGGAGCAATCAAAGCGAAAGCGATTTATTTAAATCGTATCTCCAGAAACCCTTCCACGTTCATTTCGGGAAGTTTTATCTTCGAAGAAACCCCTTAGATTTCCCAGGTGTCAAGCTCTCTCTTGAGGAGATGGGCCAGGTCTTAAGCAAACACCACGTGTGGTTTGTTTTATTGTATCGCGATTTCATTTCTCTCGGATATGTTACGTCGGTTTCGTTCCGCGCATAACTTATGTATTTTTGATGAATAAGAGCCGTTTCTTTTGCGCAGATTAAATTCAAGACCGCGGAAATTTAAAATGAAAACGTTCCGTTACACTCCGCGCGGATGCTTTAAAAATATAAATAAATAATGCTCTACGCGATTTTCTTATTGATCGTGCACAAGAATAAAAAATGTATTAAAGTAATCATAAATGTAAAATTAATGTGATAATTTTTTTTATATAATACGTTTTCAGTATTGTAAATAATTTACTTTATAAACCAATGGAGACTTATAGAAATATTCAACAACAATAATTACACATACTTATTCAGCAAACATCATATTATACTCGTATGTATCCTTCTTTCACCCTTGATTTTTCAGTTGTAAATTAATGAGTAAATTATCATACATGATGGTTTTTACTGTGAAAATGTACATAATATATATATATAATTCAAAACAAAGGTTAATAGAGAACGTATAGAATACGCACAATAAACACTTTATTATAGAACTATTTAACTTTACTAGAGAGGTGACTGATACTTATTTATGACAAATCAATTTCCCGTAATATATTACCATGTCACGTTAGTCCAACGCGTGAAAGATTGTTAGAAGTAACTTAAAGGGTGATAACAGCGTTTTTAATGTTTTAATGTTAAATTTTAAAATGAGCGATGCTATAAATAGTCTTTTTTATTCCATTTACCGAAAAAATCTGTCACTGCAAACAATACGCATATTTCACATTTATTTAGATTTTTATTTATATTTTTGGGGGCTGTAAATACATTTCTATACTTAATAATATAAATCATGAAATATTTATACGTATATTCAACAAATAAATGCTGTGATTTTGTTGTATAACTTTACTTTATTCTATACATTTTAGAAAAATATTCTTACGTACACTGAGTTGATGCAATAAAATCCAGCTGACTAGTTTAAGAGTAGAAATAACAATTATACTTTTGATTAAGGGAGTAAAGTATGTGAGGCTTGAGTGTCTTAAACAAGAGCTCATCCTTCCTTGCCTTGGATGGGTAAGGGTGAGGATGCACTTTACGATTATGGCTTCAGAGACTGTGGGCGGTCAGAACGCGCAATTTTATCGACAATAGACGCGAAGATTCCCCCTCCCCTACCCAACAACTAGAGCCTCGATTGGAATCTCACAATTTATTGTATAATACCACAACACCGTAATAGCCCTACCATTCGCAAGCAGTGAGGTGGCTAGGAATTACTAACATTTTCCTCCCCCATATCCATTCCATATCTAAAACATATAGTCGCAACAAATCGTCACCATTAAGTTGTCTCTGTTATCAATGTCTATGCCTTGTCCTAAGATATATGTGCACGAAAAAATCCAGCTGATAACACAACACAACAATTGATTTTTTAATTTAAAGGAGATCTGATGATTTCGCCCGCCGCTGTCAAGACCTAGGTCCTTGACCATTTTTATTTTTATGTATTCACATACAGGCAAATACCGACAGAAGTTAATAGTAATTCTGATGTCACATCTGTGGCATTCTATGACGCTTACCATGATGCATATGGCTAAGCACTGCATGTGGAGTGTTGATCCGACAACGTCACATACTACAGCCCGAGATTCACGCATCATCCTTATTATTACAGGAATTTACTATCAATATGTGGTCTACACGGGACGACTTTCGTCTACCACCTACTTAGATTAACAGACTTTGACTGGCATTTTACGGGTGAAGGATCAAATTCACACCAACTGGGGTACTTTAGACCTCAGAAATCGATTAAAAATCATTTTTTTTAAATCTACGTCGGGGATTGAACCCACGACCTTTGGCTTGCAAAGCAAACACTTTGACTATTGAGCTACACCTGCCGGTAAATATATACAATAGTTTTTTATATATTATAAAATTTTAAGGGGCAAATCAATCCAATCCATCGACACGCGGTAAAAAACAGACATTTTCCGTGATACGTTAAAAATAATTAAGTAAAATTTCTTATTTTAACATGTTTACATTAATTACAAAAAAATAAGGGGGAATATTGTGAACGTTTACATCAGAAATTGAGCTCACGACACCATTCTTCGTTAATAAGCGCTTTACCATAAACCCATTTTTTAAATACAATTAATGAAGCATACGATAATCACAAATTGCCACCACACAGTACTGTTAGCTACCTATATCTATACATTGTAATAAGATATCTTTGCACTTGAAGATAAGCTTCTATGGCGAGAGTCCGAAAACTTGAAGAGAAGAGACAAAATCGTATGAGGCATATTTGGGTGTTTTTAAATATGTATTTTTAAAAAGATCGAATAATTAGCACGAAGCTCGTGAGGTGGCTTAAAGCTACTGATCTATACCCGTCTCTAAATGTATGTAAGTATGCAACTGATGAGTTCCCTACTAGGCAAATGTAGCACATAAGTGCTATAAAGGTGACTGGGTAAATATGTTTGTTACGCCATTGGTTTTACCCGTCTGTTAGGGTCATTCTTCAGGGTCGATGGTGAACCTCTATTCTGAGGGATGCCACTATTCCCTCCTCGGGCCGCGGCGGAGATGGAGGCGGAGAAGAGGTGGCAAGAAGGAGGAAAGCTAAATATGGAGAAATTGAGTGGAATAAAGCCGCCGGCATTAGGGGCATGTTTATGGTGGGAAGTAAACAATAAAACACAATCATAGATTCTCGGCGATAGTTGTTCTCCGGCCAGTCAGCGGCGAAACAAGCAACCCACCTAATGAATTTTGATAACTTGTGAATTATTAACAACAACATTGTTATTCACTAAAATAATTCTCAATGTTAGTTAAAAGTCAATTAAAATATTATTTTTAACATTCGATTGTAGATACGATTCAAATATCAAAAAGTTTTGTTTTCACATTTTTAAATATTTTTCATTGTTGCTCAATAAGCGCTTAGTTAGTTTCTGACAAGAACAAACTTACCCCCGAAGTTCTTACTTGGAAGCAAAACCGTAGCTTCCAGTACGTGAATGAACAATGCTCAATGTCATCCATAACAAGGCAAAAGAATATATTTTATAAAAAAAAAATGTTTATAATTAAATGCAGCAATGTATCAATAAAGCTTTAGTTTTACACCTCCCAGCGGGTTTTGTTTAGGATGAAACGATTGCTTACCAAGCCACTAAATTATGAGCGTAATCCCCGACGAAGATTACAATTGAAATGATTTTTAAATAAACAAAACTTTATTTATACATACACTACGTGTTAAATTGATTGAAAACCGTATGATGCCCGTCGATTAAAATTGGTAAAAAATAAGCTTGTGGTTTTTTTACGTTTTTTTTTCATTATTTCTCAAAAGTCAGGTACATGAAAAATAGTTTCTCCGCTGCGATTCACAATAAATAATAAAATGGTTGATTTACTCGCAAATTGAAATTTAGCGTGATATCCGCGTTCTCGACTGGCTTTTGGATCCGGTCATTATTTTTAGGGTCGTTATTACAAAATGTACGGAGCGAGGAGCTAGAAGGAGGAGGTGGACGAGGTGAAACTGGTTGTTCGAAAGTCAGCGCTCACGTGACGCAGAAAATAAAATTTCTAACTGCCGAGGTAAAAGTTTTAAGTGGTTTACATCTAACTCTGAAAATACTGTAACCCTTGGATGTTTATTTGTCTTCGTGATGGGTCCGGGATTGAAATAAATAATTATTCCCGGACGAAAGTTTATGATTTACACTATAAAGTGGCCGCGGGCATGACTTTATATTTTCAGAAGATCCTTCAGCTCTTTATGTACTCGTATATATATATATCTGTCTCGTTTCTCTCTCTCTCTCACTTTATTTGGATTAAACTTTTGATGTCCGCTGTATAAAGATAATTCGAGCGTACTATAATTTTGGAAACTTCATGAAAAATAAGAGCGGCCGAGTGCTCGCCTCGTTATTCGCGGTTTGTTTTATTTAATTTGATGAAGAATTTATATTTTCGTAGAATTGTTCTGATTTAAAGTTGTGCTTTGCGGCTTACTTACTTTCTCTCTCTCGATCTATTAAATCTCACAAGTTCAAATAGATCAACAGTATTATTATTGCCATGGGTTTTTACGTACAGTTTCGCGGTGTTTTTTTTTTTGTTAATTTGTTAATCGATTGTTATACTAATAGAGATTATTAAATACTTAACAATAAAAATAAATCACTAATTTTCTATAGTTTTCTCTTCGTAAGCGATAAATTATATATTTAGTAAAGCATTCAGCTGACTTTGAACATTCCAAGAGTATAATACTTCTTCGTAGTAGTATCAATCCGGTGCATTTATTTGCAGCCACAAAATCTTACATCTAGATATGCACTCTTCTCTATCTTCTGCAAGCTTCTATAGCTCAGCATAAGAACTGCAACTCATGTCCTTAAGTACTAGCTGCAAATACTCACGTCTAGGCCACCCCATGCAGTTTCTCCCCACAACCATCCCTTCCATATTGTCGTGAAGAAGACCATCGTGGCGCATGTGTGACCGATCCATCGGGCTCGCCTCTCTGAGATGGTTCTTACTAGGTGCCTATCTTCTTTGATTATGTTAAGAACCTCATTGTTTGTGAACTGGTCTCTCCAGTAAATTCCGAGGTTTCTTCTGTAAGACCTGTATAGTATATATAGGTCTTACAAAATAATATATGTATAATACTACAATATATAGCTGTAATACATGGCTCAAGATCCGTGTAGAGCTTATGACAACTGTATACTCGTACGTCATCCAAAAGTGTTAAATGAAATTAATGAATATTATAAATGTACGAGTATGTCGTCCTTAAAAATTGAGTTATTTTGCTAAGGAATTATATTTTTAACCAGAACATTTTATGAAGCTAAAAACTGTAAGATACTTCACAGAAAGAAGATACTCACAATAAGTAAAATCAAATTAATCATTATACATAATAAAGTAATATTAAGACATGGTTCAAAGACGGTTTTTTATGTATTGAGTTAAAGACTTTCCACTGTGGAAATGACGGTCAACCAGATTGTAGTTATCGGTGGACTTCTGTCAACTTTAACAAAAGTTTATCCAAAGGACATCGCACCCTTCTAGAGAGAGTTTGATAAATATCATTAAATAGAGTGACTATTATTTCATATTGAATTTTGTTCTTTGTCGTTATTTCCTATTGATAATTCGATTAATTATATTATCAAGACTTGAATATATATTTCAAACACATATAATCTTAATAATAATAACAGTAACTAAGAATAAAAAGTAACTTTGTTATTCTTTCTTACTAGATATTGAGGCTAAAAGTGCTGGATAAATGTACTACATGTTTGCATTCAAAAAATAAATAATCAATTATTAATTTGACCCGATTGCACAATTTATTCGCAAAAGTGTTTCACACTTAAAAATCAATAATTTCCATGTCCGCTTTCTAAGCTGGAGTATATGGTCGTCACGAATTAGCATCGTGGTCTTCACCTTATCCCATGTTAGTTAACTCTGCCTCCCAGAGCTCCACAGCAAACAGTCTGTGCTCCAGGATAGCGCAAACTAGAGGGCTTAACCCGATGACATAGTTTATGCTCTCATGAAGCATTCCAAATACATGTACCGGGTACATGTATTTTTAATGCTGGAATCTACATTGCACCCGCAAGGTCCACCTTCATCTTCATTCCCTAACCTCGTAATTTCTTACAAAGTCAACCATTGTACCCAAGCACTCTATGCAGCATTTGCTGAAATGTACCTTATCATTCTTCTAATTACATAATAAGTACTTACGCACTGATTACATATATACAACCAAAAAAATTACGAAGTCTTCGTTGATTGCGAAAATGTGATCTTTAATTTTTTTATTTAAAGATTTCTACGTGATTTCTGTTCTTCTTCGTAGTATCAATCCGGTGGATTGGTTTGCAGCAACAGAATCTTGCATCTCGATCTCCATTCCTCTCGGTCCTCCGCAACCCTTTTCAGCTCAGCATAAGCGCTACAATTTATGTCCTCGAATACTTGCTGTAAATACTCCCGATTTCTGTTAAAGCAAGGTAAATAAAAACAATTAAATTAATTATATTTCAACATTTTAATTACTTACTTATAAAATAAATATAAATTTATACTAAATGCAAGTTTTCCAAGTATTATGAGTAGAACAGTAAGTTATTCCGAAACTTCTTAACGGTCTTCAACATGAGATTGTTGAGCTCGATGCTAACTGTTAAATCTAGTACACTCGGAGTTATGAAGCAGTAATTAGTGAAATAGTGAATTAAAATACATAGGCTAATTGCAATAAACACTTGCTTGTACACGCCATAGTGTCACGCTTTGCTACAAACAGCTACCTTTTGCTGTACACCAGAAGTTCTCAATCAAATTTAGTCACATAACAATTTCAAATACTTATTATAAAACGGAATTAAATATTGCGCATGCTTTACATACTAAAAAATATTTATGAACTAGAACAAAAATCACGTTGAAAGGTGTGAGTATTAATACTGGTATTTAACCCTTTGACCGCGACACTTATTTTTATATTTGTAAATCGATGTATAACCATAAATATATATTGGGTAAAAGTTTTCAAGCTATTTTTTGTTTTCGAGACCAAGTGATTATTTATTTAAAAACCAAATACTTAAAAAAAAAATCTCATCGTTATTATAAGAAATTATAAAAGTTATTAAGCAATTAGCAATAAAATATATAAATATTATAAATATGACAAATAATATATATGTATACGAAATATATGACATAAGTTTTTGACAAATCTCATCTGCATTCCAACTCATAGAACCGATACCTACGATGCAAATTATGAAATATTACAGCGATAGTAAGCGGCTCAAAAATCTTTGTAAAACTAATTATACTGAAAAATCCGTTAAAGTTGATTCAATTCAATTGAATTCTGTATTTTATTTCCTTAAATGACATTACAAAATTTATAAGATTTCAATTCGTCATCAAAGTACATATTAACATAAGTAACATAGGTGTGGCATTGTTATTGTATTGACATATTTAGTGTCAATGACCTCACCTTCAGAACTAGTGTCGGGATACTCACGCAAACAGTTGCAATTACTTCCAACAACAAAAACCATGTCATAAGTATATCATGTTTGACAAACAAATAACACGGAATTATTGTTACAAAATCAAACATCTGAAAACATTTCGTATCAGTCAACACTAGCACTGAATCTAAAGCAATATTACACTAAATATGTCAATATCTTCACTCAAGTTGGTTTCGAACACTATTTACTGCGATTCTTTGGTCTTGATTGAATCCAGGGTTGAACGATGGTCCTTTCAGGCCACACTTCAGGCTCCATGACAGACTCCAGCGAAGTCGCGATGACCCTGACTTAGAAAGAAGTTGACAGCGTCCGTCTGCTGACATCTTCCTGATGGTCATCCAAGAAGGATTGAATGCAGCTGTCACTGCCAAGAAGCTCTGCAAGTCATCAGCTGTTGTATCTGGGTGATGACCCTTGGCGTAAAGATACGCCATCTTAACTCCGGCAACCTTTTTCGAAGGAGCTGCAAAACCGTGGATCACCCGACGTGCTGAACGCCTTTCCCCATCAGGAGAGGCGCGACTCATTTCCGAGTGGTGAACTTCCCCAAAAAAGATTGCTCGGGGGAGGGAGAGGGCATCTACAGAGAGAGCATTCAGGGCCTCTAATTCCTCGAACTATGAACTGGAGGACCTCCTTGGGAGCCTTGCTCAGAACAGTAGGGGCTCCTTCGGAGGCCTCGCTCGAAGCAGCTTCACTGACGTCAGGCTCGGAGTCTCTGCTGTCACAGTTGAGCGACGGCGAGACAAGAATGGTGACGGTTTCAGCGTAGGTAGCCGGAATTGTTTTGCACGCTCAAGGCAAGCGCCTTCTGTGGGCAGACGGGAGACTTGCTGGGTTGAGTGAAGATTCCACACCAACGGATATCAGTACATCTACATTTCCGCATTCAACAGCCTTTGATAGCCGCTCCAACAGAAATCGGTGATCGTTTAAGCGACGATGTATTTGTGCAATTTCACAATTGCAACTGGAAGCCATCCTGTAGGTAGGATGACAAGACACGTCCGCCCGGTTTGAGTGTCGAGCGACGAATCTAATGACGTATATAGACGTCAAACTGCAGTGAAAAAGGCTATTTCTACTGAAAAATGAAGCAAACAGAACAACAACTATAAGAACTAGGAGTATCTACTGGTTATTTTCAACGACTTTACACAGCTCTCCAACAAAAGTTATTTACTTAATAAACTATCGATTTTTTCTTCATTTTGACTCAAACGTGTTAAGACGTGTCATATTAAGCCTAATAACAATTAAACTGTATAACAAATTCTATTTCAGCAATGACGCTGCCTTTTTTGTCGCTAAATAAATCGCAAAAAACATTTTTAATAGACAATTGTTTTTAGACACTGTATTTGGGAAATACTGAATATGACTATAAAAAAGCTTACTTCAGTACTTAATTCAAAGCTCACACTCTGAAGGGTAATAAGTGAAAATATTACACGCTGGCTCGTATCAAATGTCATGTTTTTTTAATCTGCACGATAAAGGTCCCCTTATATTGCTGTAAAAATATTTTATTTTGAAGGGAATTTTTCATATTTTTAGAAAAGTAAAAACAATGATTTAATCATTGTAGATAAAAAATAAGTTCAGACTTTTATGGCTAGAACTAAGACAAATAAATCTTGTAAAATAAATTATAATTTTAAATTAATTTTAATTAAAAAATTCAAAATATTTAGTTTTGATTCACATTTATTTTAAGCGATTACATAATTCAGCCTCCTTGGAGACCATTTTTAATAAAAATATGGTCTCCAGGAAAGCCTAAACATGTAGTTATTTAAATTAAATGTTAACCAATTCTAAATATTTTCAATTTGTTAACTTTTTAATTAAAATTAATTTAAAATTATATGTCGACCAAGAACTGGCAGCTTCCAAAGTTCCTTCCTTAATGCCACCGGTAAGCTATGGAATGCTCTTCCAGCGTCTGTGTTTCCTCCTTCTTACAATCTGGATCTCTTCAAGAAACAGATAAATATACACTTGCAATCTCCCCAACCAACACACAAATACGAAGACAACACACGTTTCCCGCATGCAGCGTCCAGCCTCCCTGGCTGAGCGTCATAGAGTGAACTGGTCTTCACCGGCTGTGCTCTCCTGCATGCCTTTACATAAAAATAAATAAAAAAGAATGCAGTTTCACCAAGTATTGTCAGTTGCTAACCTTAATGTTATTTTAAATTAGAGTTTTTGCTTTGCAAACCCTTTATATACTAGTATAAACTTAGTTAAATAGAATATATAAATAACATAACATAATTATTTTTTTCTCTTCAATATTAAATAACAATCTCAGTATTTTTTTAACCTAAGAAAAAAAAAGTTTAAGCCTAAGAAGTTATTTAACAATCTCAGTGCTATTTTTATTTATTTTTTAATATAATACAGCCAGACTCTATATGATATTAACCTATAAAACTCCAGACTAAGGTGTTTCCGTTTAACTTATTCAGCTTTTCTTAGACAAACTTAACATTAAACATTATCTATATCTAATTTAAGTTAACATCATTTACAAAAAACTAAATAGTTTTTGGGTTAAGCTGATTTTTAGAAACATGTATAGTGTGTAGAAGCATCGGGCTGATAATCCGATGACTTTCAATTTTTCTTTCAACAAATCACCAAAAACTTGCCTCATATTCTACAGCAGCCATTTTTACACCACTCTGGAAGTCATCGAGAAGCATATATGTTTGCAGATGGATTTCGGACAAAACTACATTAACAACTGATATAAAAGAGTGGCGGCAATTTGTATTGATCATATGATCCAGATATGGAACATTTATTATTTTATTTCTATATAATATTTTTACAAACATTTTCTTAATTTTGCCAGATTGAGAACATCGATGCTAATAAAATGATCTTGAAATTATATATAAACTAGGTATAAGTTTACTGTTTTTAAAGTTATAATTTATTATATTATACATACTCATATTTAACATCAAATAAAATATCTTTCTTGACAAATCTATAAAATGCATTCTAAACGTTTTGCTTAGCGGTTTGTTTCCATAAATAATATCAAAGCAAAGTGAGCAGTAAATAATGTACACCGAACAGAATATATCATTTGCGAGGAAAAATAATGCTAAACACGTGTCAGCGAACTCATTAGCTATATGTGTTATGTGCAATATAAAATGGGCCGTACGAATCCCAAGCTTACCATTCGCAAAGAGTCATGTAAGAAATACATATTGTGGTGACATCTCTACACTGTTGAATAATTTCTCTCGTTTGTATTTCATGAGTGAGACATGCTTGTGCTTTTTTCTATTAAAAACAATGTGAATGTTTCGTACAATGTTCGATTCTCCGAGGCAACTCTTTATTTTTCTCCGATTTATTTATGACGGAAATTTCGTATAAGGTGAGTTTGCTGAGTTTAAATATGTATGTCCAACAATTTCGATAAATATTATATATTAAAAATAGCTGCAACTCTCATCATTCTACATCCGTTCTCTAAATTAAGCATATTTTATCATTGATAGCCACTACACACACTAAGTTAGTTGATAAATTTTTCACTTTGTTTCATATCAAGTCTGACACCCCAAGCTCCGCCGAGTACATTTTATGTATAGAGAGACTGTGATACAAAATAGGTGTTACTTATGGTCTGCTGTAACATTGCAAGAAAATGTACTACCTAGGCCCTAGCGTCGTCTGCTACCAAATATAGGATGCATATTCCGATTGCATTCCAAGTGATTTCCCATAATCTCAAGCCATCTAACCCTCAATATTCTAAGCTGGCATCTGTATTAAAAACTCGTTTTACGGCTGCATTAACTCCAATGAAAATTCCAAGATTCGCAGCCAAATTAATGTATACAAAATAAAAGATTAATGTCGTTAACGATAATAAAACCGAACTTATATATTTCACAACTTGTATAATGTTGTTAAAACTCTTTTACGACTGCTTTAAGATGTGAGATAATCAGTTTCAGTTAAAATAAAATATAGGCTTAATATCAAATACTGTTGTTACTAAAAGTGGAATTTAAAATCAGCGGAATCCACTTTAAAACATTTATTTACAATATCCGCTCCATATTTGGAGTATATGAACACCACAAATTGTCATTTCACAATTATGTTATCTCGTGCTGTCTATACCTTATCCCAAAACACCTGTATAATCGGGGGTCCAGTTGGAAACATACGAGTAGATGGCTCCCGAGAACCTCGAGGGCAAGAGCCTGCGAACTTGCATAGACTGCGACTGCAGTACCAGAAACTTTGGGTGTTCAATAATCAGTGTTTTAATGATCAGCCCTATACTCCCGAGGCATGTACAATTTTTGTTTTGTCTTTACGGGGTTTTTCAACCCTACCGAGGGCATGTACATGTCCAACATTAACTACTTAAAATTTTAAGCAGTTAATTGATGAAACAATTTCAACACGATTATGCTTTGTGATTAGTAGTTTCTGGCGTATATTATAAGTTTTGATTGCAAAATAAGTAAACAGTGTACTGTAACTATGCTTCTTTTATGTGCAAAACGTCAACCACGTTTCAATAACTATAAATGCATTTTATGTATTTTCAGAAAACGTAACTCATTTTTACAAGAAGAAGACATAAAAAATTTGGTGGTTTATGTTGAGATCACTGGTGTTGGTTTTTAAAAGCCACATATCCCAAATTAGGAGCGTGTGTCGCATCAATATACTACCTACTTAGAATTAAACTGACGGTCAATGATATTTCTATTAATGATTCGACAATTAGTACGAAATAATGAAGAAAAAAAACATTATTATTTATTAAATAGTTGTCATGACCTCGTCCTTTTGACTAATTGATTCGTGCTAAACTTAAATTAACCTAATGTTAGAGTCTTAAATTATATATTTAATATAAAGAACTTCACAAAATATATATTTTTTAAATTTGTTTTAAATGTTTGCTCGTAAAAGACAATTAATTCCTAAGTGAAATTCACGAAGATCAATTTTATTCGCTGCAACATTGAAGTCGTATTCGGTGATTTTGTATGATTCCAGAGCTTTGCTGCAAGCAACAAAAACTTTGGTAATAACTTTAAGACTTCCGCCAGAAGCGAGAAATGTTTCCGGTTCAACAGTGATTGTTTTTTCAAATCGCATGTTAAGTTTGCGTTCGTGAGTAAATTTCCAGCTGTTTAACTCGAAAAAAGACAAAAAAAAACTTGTTTACTCAGACTTAACCTACTCCGTTGAATGTTTTTCCGAAGGCTTATTTAACATTTTATTTTAAGCTTCGCAAACAACTTTTAATTTCTGCGAATGCTCCGGTGGCACGATCCAAAAGCTCACAAACTGAAGTAATGCAGGGGACCTGAAGGAAATAAAAAAAGTTCACGAAGCCTGAAAGTCATACCGGGAGGTAGTAATTAAGAGTGAATAAATTATTCAAAACATTTATTTCGTCACAAAGTAGCATTTTTACTCATTTTTTTTGTGGAAATTGTTTATGCTATTCTTTAAATTAAGGTATTATTTTTTTCTTTGTAACTCAACAGAAATGAAGAGAACTGAAACTAAACTACATATAAGTTTTTTTATTATATTTGCAACAAACTTGCTAGTGTGAGATTTGCACATCATTCTTTTATACTCATCACATAATTCGTTAGCATTGATTTTTTATATTGGCCCTCCACAAACTCTAATATGTTTAACCAGTTTGAATGAATACTGCGTGAGGATATAATTTATAATATTAATTAATCCAAATTTATATAAAATATATTTAAATAGAATTGGCTTTGCTTAAGTATATTTCTTTATAAAAACGATTATATTTACAAATACATTATTTTATTGAAAAATATGATGCTATATTATTTGAAAAACTTTGATAATATGAGTGGTTGCTAGATTTTTTGTTTAAGTTTATCGTTTTCTAATGAATTCATTAATTTCATGAAAAAACGTAAATTTTAAAAATTGAACTGTGTATTCCACAAAATGATTTTTCTAATGAAAACTCAAACTGGAGCTTTCACTTTACTATGTGAAAGGATGTCTCTTGGTAATAATAGATGTATAGGACAAATGTGCTGTAAAATGGTACCGTTTGCATCATTAAATAGTAATGACTTATAAATCATTATATCAAGTGTAATAATAATTGTAATAGTTTAAGACCGTAGTGAGCTTTGAAACTCACGGCGAGCTGAGATCGTATAACTTCCATTAGGTCGTAGACAACACTCACAGGTATTCCTGCCAGGTTAAGTCCTCTTGGGCGGTTATGTATTTGATAGGTTAACGATGTAAATAAATAAACAGGGGAATTCAGGTACTGAAGCGGCTTGGAGAGACAAATTACTGCCTAAACTTAATAAAATGTATTCATATTTTATCTTAATTACGTAATTAAAATAAGACACTTACTTCTGTAACACGGTGTACTCAATATTTGTAAAAAAATGTTCTATTGGTTTTTCAGTGGTTCCAAAATCTTATTTGCTATCTTATGAGATGTTTCAAAAAATAACCAATTCTCCCCCTACAAGTGAGATATGCAAAAATAAATTCCTCTATTGACATTTTTTTTTCGTTTTTTGAACATTCTAGGTGAGAAATTCCATCACATCGATGAAATACGTGAAACAATATTTCCAATTATTCCACATTTTTATTCTTTGAAACATTTCACATCTAAATAAAAATTTCTGATAATTAAAAATATGTTTTAATTGATATCTTATCCTATTCACACTATATTCCGTCATTGCCGGCCACATGCCCTAAATAATAAAACGAAAGGCTCAACATTAAAACAGCATCGTGCCTATAGTAAGAAACATTAAGCGTAGAATATACATCAAATTCTAATAATAGGACAAAGAAGAAAAAAATATAAATAAAAAAAAAACAGTGGTTGGTAATTATGTGTATTTGAATCTGAGACTTCACTGTAAATAAACATTTATTTTGAGATTTAAATACACCATATTCCAAATATATAATTACTAAGTCTAGCATAAAATAAAAATTCATGAACTTACTGAAATTATATACAATATTACACAAGCAAGTGTAATGAAATTTGAATATACAATCATTTAAAGAGTTAAAACATAAAGCCGAATCCTTTTAACCATTTTCCCTCGATCTAATTCGATTCCGTCTTTAAAGTGATACCATATTTTGTGAATCGATAGTCGAACGTATTTCCTTTGACACTCCCCGTATTAATTATGTAAAATTTAATCCCCTATTTATTTTTCACCCCTTTTAAAGGCTCTTCAGCCTTACAATGAAGTTTAGATGCTCGAGGAAATTTGAAATATTGTCCATTATACGTTGACGGGGTGTACACTATACGTACTACACAGTAAAAAACAGAGTGTACAGTTGTACATAGGACGTACACTTAAAGGCAGGCGTTTACCAGGCGGTAGACCCAGGCTGAAACACTAGACAATAGGGAGGCGTGCCTAACAATCTATTTTACTTCGCTGCCAAGTAAAATGCTCCATAATGTATTCCCTTTAAAGAAAATTACGCCCAAGGATGTTTTGAATTCAGGCGGCTAACATTGTGACATAAAAATACGTTATTTATTCACTAAACAATGAGGTGTACGCAAATATATCTTGTGATATATCCATTGAAACACCAGCTGGCACATAAAGCTTTGACACCCAAGCGATCAAAAAATTGAGAATCAGTTAGGAATTCACGGGACCCAGTACCTGAAGGTCAGCCTCATACTCAATTTTAATGTTCATAAAATACTAACTTCTTACTTGTAGTAATTTATATTATAAAAAAACTAAAAATTACATTTTTATAGTAGATTAATTTCAAATATTATATATTCCTTTTTTTGTTCCTTGTATTAACATGGATCACGTTGATTATATTGAAAATATGAAGAATTAATGAAGCTCTTATTGAGTGCGACACAAAATCATCACTTCATGATTAATAATGCTCTTCATGGACTTTGAGTACGTTGAGTAACTGTACGTTAGTGGTTTTTACAACTAAAGAACCGATTAAGTGTACAGTGTGCGTGAGACGGTGGTCCCATTTCTTTGAATAACGTTATGATTTTAAAAAACGGAGAACTTATGTTATATGTTTAATATAAAATAAGTATTTCTAAGCCATTACTTAAAATATCAATAACATGCTACAATACGTTTTATTTGTAAAGTATATTGCTTACAAATTAGGTTTGTAAGCAACTACATAAAAGTTGGCGTGACAGCTGAGTATCCATGTCACAATAAAAAATTCCGAACAATAATTTGGCCAAGCTCTAGAAAAAGTAGAGGTATTATAAGAAAGAGAAG
This sequence comes from Glossosoma conforme, assembly GCA_022606575.1. Lineage (NCBI taxonomy): Eukaryota > Metazoa > Arthropoda > Insecta > Trichoptera > Glossosomatidae > Glossosoma > Glossosoma conforme. Next base: position 120,911 of record JAGTXR010000296.1, read on the forward strand.
AAAAACAAGAACTAGAAGAAAATATTGCACTGCAGCTTTTAAAAATAAATTTAAGTACTTCGGTGATAAAGAGCGAAAATCGCCAGCGGAATCACTCAAAACAATTTTAAGTACATTATAATCTCAAATGAGAAACGTAATTAAGGAAATCAAAGGTAAGTAGGAGGACTTGAATCTTTGCAATTGAGTGTACAAAATAAAGGTACCTGGATTACAGAACCGACCCCTTGTTTGGGAGCTTCTGGCCGAGCGGGCCGTAATTACATTCGGGCCGGTAATTTGAGTTTTTTTTTTGAAAAATACTTTGACGTAGAAAGTGCTTTATTGTATTTCAACTACAAATTCGCCCACACTCTCTTTACCTCTTCAAACAAATTTATGACATTTTAATGACTCATCATTTGGCTGACGTGACAGGATTAATGGCGGACGCCATAATTGCATTTGTCGAATTTTCAACGGTATTATAAATGGAATAATTGACCGACAAAAACGGTAATATTTTACATAATTTAAAAGTATTGTTACATATAATGTTTGATTTTTTTGTAGCAGGCGAGTTATAAAGACACGTCTATATATTTTTATTTACTTTTCCTTAATGCATGCTTAATACGAGTATATTAAATATAATTGTTTTATTTATATATTTTTTCATTTACTTAAGAGATTCATTACAATATTAAACAAATAAATATGTCTTACCGTGTTTGAAATTGTACATATTAAAAAGCGCACACATTAATTTAAAGCTTACACACAGCATAGGATCACCTAAGGTTAAAAACTCTATAACGATCCTGCAATAAAAATATATATAATGCAGTGTCAAAACAATTTACGAAATTACTCGAAAAAAACACACTTTTATTTCCACGTTATAATCTTACGTTTTTCAGTACTTTAATACAATTTAATAAAATAATATAGTAAATTATAGTTCTGATAAGAAAAATTAAATAAAAATTCTATGTCCCATAGCTGTCAAGCCGATTAAGCAATCCAGACAATTTCTGACAAAAATATTTCCGTTGGGAACAAAATTTTGGAGAGTACAGCAACCGTAGATTTTTTCAAAAAGATGTTCCCTGCTGCAGAACCATTTTAGAGCATTGCAGTCAATTTTGCGTAATGAAACAACAGTTTGGGTTCACCTCGAAGATAGGGAAATCTGGAGGAGACGACGTGAGCAGCATTTCTGAAATGTATGAACAGTGATCATCTTTTTTCCGAATATAGTAAGCGTTTACAACGCCAATACTCCTGATATTTTCTATGTAATAAAATGCTCACAGAACATATACTTTGGGATTGAAATATTATTGTATATATATATTATAAATAGTCAATTTATATGAGATACATTTTAATTACGTTACTATTACGAGTATTTTATTGCATTACTACAATACTATTTACAATATCATATTTAAATATTGTATGTAAAAGTGATTATAAGCATCTATAAATCTATTTGTAACTTTTTAACGAAAATAATTAATTTTGACATTACACAAATAGCAAAAAAAGTATTTGTAGAATTCACTTTTCGGCAAATAATCTGACATTAGCAAGAATCAAAAAAAAATCGTTCAATGTTGTAAATTTTACAAACGTTATCTGAATTGAAATGGATCTCAAAGTGGATATAAAAAATGAAAAAATAAAAAAATGTCCCATTTTATAGGCTGTCAGAAATATTAAAAAAAAAACTTCATTTACAATACATATAATGCAATTTATTGGGTACATGTTATATTTCTTAGTATTTCACTCAAAAATTTATTGCTAGTTAACAGTAAATAAAAAAAAATAAGCTCGACGTCTCATTAATCTAAAGTGTCATCAATTATACACAATACTAATATAAATTTCAATGTCTATCTGACGATGACTTTGGAAAAATAAATAAATATTTTTTGTAATATGACTGCTTGTAGTGACCGTATTCGTTAAACTGAAAGATTTAAGACTTACAGGTTCTTAAGCTAAGAAGATTGTATTATTAAATAATATATTTCCTATACAGTAAAAAAATATCTACAATACTGCAATTCCGAAAGCTGAAATTCATACACATGCCTGTGGATAAAATTCTTTAATATTTATATCCCTAAGCTTAATGAAAAAAATGCTAGAATCTTGATGAAACCATATTTATTTTCATTGAGCTGCTCCTTTGGTGTGATCTTCGCTCGTTTTCTCAACTGTCTGCGTCTGCATTACAGGTCCAATTACAGAGGACAAGGTATGCAATCAACACAGCATCTGTAGTGCACTCGGTTACAGGTAAACATCGGCCAGTGGGGTCATCTGTCTTGACCGGCGGGGGTGCTCTGTCTGACTCTCAGTATGACGATCATCCTGTCACAATACAGCCTAATCGCTCGTTCTATTAATGGTGGCTAATTAACCTGCCGGCTACCTGGCAGCTACAGGCAACGGCTCAAGGAAGCAGACCACAAACGCTGAATCGCAAGCTTAAATCGCGCAATTTATGTACTCTAAGATTAATTGACATACTTATATGATATCCCAAAAAAAATTAAGTCATATACAGATTATGTGACATTTATGTAATAAATTATCTGATAAAATTAAACATTTGATGTGAGAATCGTATTGCTGACAATAAATACTCCAATATACGTGTAATATAAGTGCCCCAACATACAAGTTTTTTGAGTTACGAGCCGTCAAGCGAGAGATTTGTTGCTTTTAATACGAGAAAAATTTGAGAGACGAGCAATCGGCTTAGCAGCTATATTTAAATGTTAATTATTTATAAAATCCAATTAAATACGGTATAAGCCATATGCAGGCATGTATTATGCGTCTCACCTGAAGTACATATGTATGAAACTACTATGGCCATTGACAAAGCCTTAAAATATTTGTATTTGCCCGGTGACATATTGATTAGCATATTATCGCCAGCCTCGGACATTAGTTATTTGTCAAAATTCCGGCAGCGGAGGGTCCTGGGAGTAATTAATCACCGACCCATCATCCCAATTAATTGTCATTGTTCCCGAATCGCAGCCTCCGACAATGCGAGGTTTCAATTCAAGATCTGTCGGGCACAGCCACTTTCGGGCAATTTATTGAAATTACGCGGCCGCGTACTCGCGCTACAGCCAGGTTCAGTGCGGGAACTGAACACGAACTGTAATTCAGCAACTAAGGTAAAATCCATATTTACGTTAATTACGTATTTCTTCCCACTTGCAATCTGAATGTCTTAAGAAAGAGTTTAATAAACACTTCTATTAATCATTTCACGCAGTGACTACGCAACTTCCAGCTGTCCTGGTTGAACGTCATAGAATCAATACCTTCTGCTGCTGCTCCTCTGCGTGAATATGATATTATATAAATAGAAATACAGTAAAATACAGTCAGACTGCGATTTATTTGTCGATTCTATGAGGCACGCCATTTTTAATGATTGCTAAGCGCTGTATGCGGAGTATTGGCACACAAATATCATTTGATTAAGATCAGGCACTTACACATTGTTCATACTTACAGCGACACTCTATGAATGGGTGGTATTCACGTAACAACTTACGAATACGCAATAATTAGCAAATTTCAGATGAGTTATTAATTTCACATCAACCAAGGGTTTTTATTTGTTATGTTCTTTTATTAATAATTTAAATATCGTCGACAATAGAAGTATCAGAGTAAATTTAAATGGGCTTATATTAATATTAATTCTTACCAATTTGTTGGCTGTCTTTGATTGCGAAAAAAGTATATTATTTTAGATTTCTCACCTGAAACGAAAGAAAAAATACAAATATATTATATAATCTAGTAAACATTCGGAGTCTTCACTTTTGGGACAGTCGTCTAATCATAATATGTAATCATAAACTTTGTAACATAGAAATATAATTCTTATTATACAATGTACCCATGTGGATCTCTAAGTGCAGAGTTGACTTAATATAAGGCATTGATAATGGTACTCGTAGCTGACAGAAGTATGTGGTAACCGAATGCTTCAGATATGACAAGGCAAAAAGAGAGAAAAGTTTGGGAGTAGCGTCCGAAAACTGGCAAATGGAGCGTTGGCTGACTCCCTGCAAGAAGGCTGACGACATCAGAAGAGTTGCGGGAATAGCCTGGATGCAGAGGGTGGAGGATTGAGAAGGATAGAGACTAATATAGGATAGTAGACGAATAAAAGATGATGAAATCATAATTTTACATTTATCAGTGATAACGTCAAATCAGTTGCGCCATTGGGTTGTTCACAATGCGACAGACGTGGGCTTTGTCGAAGGTAAACACAAGACTGGTAGTCAACAGTATGGTATGGCGCTATAGAGGGCATAGCGAGGCGGCTGGTGCGTGCGGCTCTCGCCTGGCCCCGCAAGCCTCGCTGCCCTGGCGATGTGTTTCCTTTTGCTCGACTGACGGTCATTGGATTGTCTGACGTTTATGACGTTCCCCGAATTTACGTAATAAATGAAATTCTACGCATATCTATAGGTAAACTAATAACCTTTCTTATAGCAACTCCAGGAATTTCTAGCATCGATTTTATGTATTTAATACGCATAATTATAACAATTGTAAGTATCAATGAAGTCATAGAAATAGATATTTTTTGTCTTTTGAGAAATCTCTTTAGTTGAGTAGATTGCGGCTTAGCATCGTTACATCAATGACCTTATAGTGTACAACATTAAACAAGATTATTCAAATTATGAAATTGATAATTCACATAATTTTACATGATAATAGCCGATCGGATAAATAAATAAATACATTGTTTAAAAGTAAATACACATAATGTTGAATTAAGCTACTCCTTACGTGAAAAATCTGACAGTATTTGGAGGGAGGAGATATATTTTTGTAACATACAAAATTACATGTCAACATCATATTTCAAAAGATACTTAGTTAGTCACGAAGTAAGACCGCTTGTTTGTTTACTAGTCATTTATTAGTGATCATATTCTGAAAGAGGACTATAAATTTATAGTTGCATTATATACCGTTTCGGTAGAATGCAAAATTGTGCATTTGTGAAGAATGATTATACCGGTTTTTACTACTCGAGCAAGAAAATATACTAATATTCTCATTCAAAGAAGGATTTGGCTTAAAGGATTATTGTAAGACGAAACATGCATTTGTAAAAGATTTCAAAGAATGTGAATGTACATAAATCTGGAAATCTTGAAAAATTACTAAGTCTGAAAGTAACATACAGAGAACAAAATTATTCCATTTATGATGCTTTGACATATAAACAAACTTTTGTCTATAAATAGATTTTGCTTGACCGAAAAAAATCTCTACGTTGAAATATAAGAGACAAATATTTTAAAGTAAGTACAAAATAATCTTACGAAGTTGGCAAATATATATAAAATAATTTAAATAGTGTGAATAATAAGAAATTCATAAAACATATTGATTATACTGAAAGCACTAATTAATGATATATGCAAATAATGAAAATAAATTTCATTATATTTGATAGTAAAAAATCTGGTTTAATAAACGCTTTCATTAAAAACCTAATTTTCGTGATAAAATGCCTTATATAAATTATTATCAAACGTATATTACGTCAGATTTACATAGTCATATATTTTATTTAAAAAATTCACATACATTCGTAGTTGGGCTACCTTAAAGAGGCTTCGAGTATTATTTTAAATTCAGCCTACACCTTCACTCTTCTTAGTAGGGAAGGAATATGAATGGCATTCAAGAAAATTTGTAATTACCTTCAAAGTCTTGGTGCAAAATAGATAGCGTTTGAACGGAGAGGTACTTTAGAAGTAATCCATATTTTCTATGAACGGATTATGCTTTATCGGTTTCTTCAGGCGTGCACACTTTCGGGAATCTTTTTGTAAAAAGTTTCAGTTAGGAACTTAGCTGGTGGCGTTAACTCTTTCATACAAACAATCAAAACTATTCCAAAATTCAAAGTTTTAACATATAAAACGTATATTTAAACAAATAATTATTTGTTGTAATAGTATATTATTATAAAATGTTTTTCAATAAGAGTTATGTATTTCTTTTCAACTTTGATTTTTTAAAACAGTTATTAATATAGCAATTGAAGAGCCATAGCATAAATTTGCTTGCAGAAAAAATATGTAAATTTATTTAGCAGTCCAGTCAAGCTTTTTTTATGTCTAATAAATTAAATTATTAATATATTTTAAAACATTAAAAAAATGACATTTACTAAAAACATTTAAACATATATTTAACTCATCCAAATGTACAATTACCACGAAATTTCAACGTAAGTTAGCAACTTCTTGTCCTAGCACTTTCAATTAACTTTACATTTCAAAAAGTGTTAAAATAAACCCCTGATTTTATTTAAGAATTTGTATCACCAATTAATTTACCTATCACATATTTATTTTATTCAATATATTGAAATAAAATATTTAGTTTTCATTGTCATATACTATTCTAGGGAGCGATTGTTGCAGGAAAACATAAGTAAAAATATTATTTTCAGGATAATATAAACATTACTTTATAGCATCCTGAAGAATAGTTAAAACTGAAAAAGCTGGAAGTTAAAGGCTGCTAGTCTTATTTTCGTGATTGCTAGAACATATTATAATAAATATATACGCTCTTTTCAGTTATAATGTTTGATGTTCACAGTTATACTGTTTTTAGTTCACATTGAACTTTATATTACTTAAAGGATTAATATATTTTGGATCAATCAGATAATAATATAATACGTTTATATACATTTGTTCATTATAAAATTATATACATTTGTTCATTATAAAATTATATACATTTGTTCAATATATCAAAATCATGTAAATGTATAAATGTGTATATGTAAGATTCTGTATAATTATATGAAACTGTAAAATAACATAGATGAATCCCACGCCACACACAAGATCTTATATTTAAGTGGTGTGGTAAGCGAATCTAAAAAAAAAAAGAAAAAAAAAAAAAAGATTGGAATGTAAATTACTGTGTAAAAATGTATCTTTTTATATTTGATTAAATAAAAAAAAATAAAAAAAATAATAAAACTGAATTTACATTGTTTTCACGAATAAACATTGCTATTAAAACAATTAAGCAAACACATTTTACTTGTTTGATTTAAATTAGAATTCCCGGCATTAATACGTACGCATAATCTGGAAAAGTCATCATCATAAAATGGATCCACATTTTCACGTGGTAGGGCTTAAAAGCCATATTAATGTAGCAGTCACAACGTTGATGGATCACGAGTGTAATAAATTCAAGGGAAATATATTAAAACGACTGTATGTGACGCTTTCAGAATGTTTTGTGACGTCATAACACATGAGCGAGGATAACATCAAATTTTCGTGTGAACTTTTTCATTTCCTTTCTAATCTCTCCACCATTCAATCATTCCTTTCTTATATCATATTGGCTTTGAAGCTGTTGCATATAGTCACCACAAATGTTCTAAAAGCTGCAAAAGCTTTTGCCTCGTTCCGAATAAACTCTGAAACTCCGAAGTGAACATTAAAAGTTGAATTTTGTTTTTTTTTAAACTAAAGGTCTTGGACAATTAAAAAGTCAAATTGTTTTTTATAAATATAATGTAATTGCGATTTCAACTTTTTATCAAATATTTTAATACTATTCACTTAAATAGTGTCAACAAGGTTATTGACTAATGTTCTCTAACTTGTGTGATGGTATACCAAAGAAAATTAAGCTTGATACCTGACTTTTGAAAAAAAATAAACAGTTTCTTACAAATTCGAGCTTTTTTAATAGTTAATTTACTTAAAATCAGTTAATTTTAGGTAAAAAAAAAATATTTGGGGCAAACATGTAAAATACTAAAAAAACATTTTTAGGTCACTACTGCACAGGTATAAAGCTTTTTAATTTACTAGCCTTTAATAGTCAAGGCTAATGATTTCCAGCAACATCTAGCAAAAAGCACAAAGACAACCAAAAGTTATACCTATTTATGGATGTTACTAACAAAAAGCCTGTTACTCACTTAGCTAAAGCGTGCTCTATTAACAATATCTTTTTAAGTTTTCATAAAAAACGTTGAAATTATAATTGATTATTATAATATAAAATTTTCAACGATCATGAACAAAATGCACTGATATTTTTTTTTAAATGTCTTGTAGGGCAAAAGATTGTTTTTTTATTAAATTAAACAATATCTACACTTTTTTGTTTCATCATGTCAACTGTTTTTGACCAAAATATTAAGATGTCTACTTGAGTTTAATTTTAAGAGCAAGTTTTGAATTATTATCTGAAAACTTGGCGTTGTGATAATTCCTATAATGCCGGGGACTAATAATTGAGAGATTGTATCGCCCTCTTTAATTATAAGACTGTTAATAGCCTGTAAGAACTCAATTATTCCGAGGATTTACTATACTTAACAATATAATTTGCGGGAAAGGATAACACGGTTATCTCAATTAAAAATCAAATTACTCATCATCCTTATAAAGCATTGAAATATTTTAATTACCACCCAAAGGAAAAATGAAATGCTATTTAAATTAAGCATACAGCAATCCTTGATAATTACTTGATCATAATAACTAAACATTGGCAGGCAAGAATAATTAAAAATCATTAAATGTGAAGGGATTAAATTTTTACCCCTAGTTTTTTAAATTTATAATTATAGTGTAATATTAACATAAAAATATGAACAAATGAATTCCTTAATGATTTTGATGATATTTTTGAGAATATTTTAGGAATAACATGAAAATAAATTTATTTCTGACTATCACTTTAACTTTAATGTAGCTTAATAAGAAATCCCGCTTCGTATGAGTAAGGTGTTGTAAAAAAACAGAAAAAAGGCTTGTTTTCAAATATTAAATATACTCTTTTGACAAACGCTCACCTAAATTATTTTATTTTTATTGATTTATTTTACAGAATTCTAGTTCCAAGATATACAAAAATTATATAGAGGATATTTACATACAAATATATATATATAAATAAGAAGATAACAGGTGTCAAAGATCACACAGATCTTATACTCGTAAACCAATACCATTGACAAATAAGGAAAAGGATGTAAGAAAAGGATCGTGTTGTGCTATTCGTATTTTTGTATTTTTATTATAATAAAATTCACTAATTAAGTTAATTAGATGGTCTTAGTTAAAATTTTCGTTCAGGTTTAGCGGAACACTATAGTTTCGCAGTATACAATTCGAAAAGCTCTGCATCACTTTGATATTGTCTTCGGTTATTTGACAGTTAAATTAATAGCGAGTCACATCCTCGCAGTCTTCGGCCGCAGTTCGCGGCAATAATGCCTGTATCAACAAACACTTTCATTCCTGGAATTGTACGGAGACAGTAATTAACAGGTGTGATGCTTGGGGCGGAGGCACGTGGGGGCTCACGTGGAGTTCACCTGCGGAGATGCCAGGACCGACTTAGTAAGCCGAGGAATTAATAATTGACGCTACAAAGTAATAATAAAAAATATAATATTAAAATTAATTTTAATCAAAAAAATTATAAATTTAAAATATTTAGTTTTGATTCACAATTTATTTAAATGATTATATGTTTTGGCCTTCCAGAAGAACATCTTCAATTATCTTTATAAGTTACTAGCTGACCCGGTGAACTTTGTTTCACCCGAAAGGCAATAAATGAGCAGATTTTGGATTTTATTAAGTTGAATTTTTCGGTACATATGATATCATATATTTGGTCTGGTTGAATTCTATTGCAGTAATCGACGAGACCGCAGCAAATAGTTGTCAGCATTTCGACGAATCGTCAAACGATATGCGTTATAATTCATCGAGCTTAGATTCTTGGTAGTTTCTTCACCTGAAATTAAGACAATAGATTTGTAATTTTGTATGTAAAGCTAACATCCATATTTGTAGCATAATAATAAAGGGGTGAAGATAAATGATTTTAAATCGTTTGCCGGTTATTTGTCCAATTTTCTCTAAAAAAACATCTTAATCTTTAAGTCTGTTATTTTCCTGGTAATAAGCAGTGTAATTGGTCATTTATTGGAAACCTAAAGCAAACCAAGCACTGAAAAATGTATGTAATGACGGAATCAAAACTATGATATTGATTATATATATATTGATTACTCACCATTCAATGGATTTTTCATTTTGATATTGAAATAATATCCATCTTCTCCTTGCCAAAACATCAGTGGGTATTGCAACGTGTCATATGAACGACGTGTTTCAGATATCTGTTGTAGTTGCCCAGTATCACGACGTGTGTACCAGATGGTCGTTTATCCGCTCTGATCACGACTTTGTAGACGTCGATCAAGTTCTTCCTCCATATTGCCATTGAAGTATATTTGAACAAATTTATGCTTTGCATCTTCGAGAGGTTGGAATGATCCGATTCGATGGTGAATCTGTCCTTGTATCTAGAGAATCAAAAGCAAAGACAATATTACTGATTTATAAACACTTTTTTTTAGAATTAGCATATATAATTCAAAGTAATAAGTGTAGTATGTTATTCTGTTAATTATTTTGTATGTAAGTACAAAAATAAATAAATAAATACCTTGAATGTCAGATTAAATCCTAGTTCTTCGATACGTCCAGGTGCAATTGTTCTTATTACTTAAATATACATATACTATACATAAAATTCTTTTTTTTCAACGCGTCAATCCAAGCACAAAAATAACGGCAGAAGCGGGATGCGAACCGCGGACCTTGGAAACCAACTATGCCCAGGTATTCATACCGCTCGGCAAACTGCGCCATTGCTATGCCTAGACCGACTCGCGTTGAAACTAGTATTTATATCATTGTTATCATCGTACGATAGATGTCGCTATAGTATAGCATAGTTGGTTTCCAAGGTCCGCGGTTCGCATCCCGCTTCTGCCGTTATTTTTGTGCTTGGATTGACGCGTTGAAAAAAAGAATTTTATGTATAGTATATGTATATTTAAGTAATAATAATATTGTTATATAGTCAATGATCTATAAAAGTAGATTAGAATATTGAAATAATAAAATAATATTCTAATAAAAATTAAAAAAATTCATGCAATTGTTCTTCTTCAGTCCTTTAATTTGCAATGATTTGAACCCTAGTATTTTAATGATTCTTTATTGGCCATGTATTTTTGTGCATGGGTTGCACTCTTCAGTGAAGCACCTTGTGATAGACGACATTTTTTGTTTTATTATCAGGCGCAAGAACAAATAACGCAGATTGTCTTCCAACCCGTGAACATGCGACATAAAATTGACCATGTGAAAAACATGGATTTTCAAGATTCAGACCACAAACTTTCAAAGATTGGCCTTGTGATTTGTTAATGGTCATGGCGAATGCAAGATGGACCGGAAATTGAAGTCGCTTAAACTCAAACGGCATATCGGTTGGGATCATCAGGATCCTCGGAATGAGGACTTCTTCACCTTCGAATTTTCCTTTGAGTATCGTCGCGTAAATCACATTGTTCATCAATTTACTTATCACCAAACGCGTCCCATTGCACAGTTTTGGTTGGTTTATGTTTCGAAGCATGATTACTACGGAGCCAACTTTTAGTCTTAAATTGTGCGGTGGTAAGCCAGGCACATCCAATGAGTTTAAAAATTCAATTGGATAGTTAGTGGCTTCGTCTTCATTCGTTACACAGTCAATAGATTTGTATGAATGCAGTGTACCAATGATATCATTCTGAATTATGTAGTTAAGGTCGTCTACATCTTTATTCTTAGCCGCCAAAATTGCTCGCTCACTCACCATTCATTATTTTTGTGGTTAGTCATGATGTTTGGGAATACTTTGTTGATGAGTTCGTCTTTCGATGAGACAAAGAAACAGAAATTCTGAGGAAATGAAATCAATCCATTCGATATGTCGACAGGTACTCAACCATTACCGATAGTCAGCAATTGCTCAGAGAAATCTTCAGCAGATGTATCATTAATCAATGCAACTCTCATGTTTGTTGTCAGTTGAAGCTTCTTTACATAGCGCCATAGATTCTACGATTTGAGGCAAGCGTTAATTTCGTTGGCAGCAGTTGATTTTGGAATTACTGGCAGTGTTTGACGTAAATCGCCAGACAGTAAAATCATTGCGCCTCCAAAACATCTCGAGTCATTGCGTAAATCTTTCAATGATCGGTTAAGTGCTTCCAATGCACGTTTATGTCCCATTATTTGTCCCAGATGATGATTTTCGATTCTGATAAAACTTTGGCCATTGCGGAGTGTTTTGAAATATTACATGTAGGTTCTTCAATAGTTTGAAGATTTAACGGCAATTTTAATGCTGAATGAGCCGTACGGCATCCTTCTAACAATGTGGCTGCTATTCCAGAAGAAGCAACTGCAACCGCAATGTTGGATCTCGCACGGACAGTGGCTAAAACTACTGACATGAGGAATGTCTTACCAGTTCCACCAGGGGCGTCCAGGAAATATAAACCACCATTTCCATCATCAATTGCCTTCATTTATGTATCATAAACTTCCTTTTGTTGAGGATTCAACAGCTTACATTCGTTTGAACTACTAAATCTAATTCATGGTGATCATATTCACGTTCCCATTCTAATTCTCGATTAAATGCGTCATTCATTTCACGATTTGGTGCTGGCATTCCTAACCTGACTAATAAACTACCACACATGAGGTTAACACATGTCTTCGATTAAGAGCAAAGCCTAATTATGTATTTCCTCATTCATCTTAAGATCAGGATTTCTTGATCTAACACGAATTTGATGTAAAATATCTTCTGACATATTATTCTTGTATTTGTGCCACAGGTTAGATAGGTTTGATGGATTGTTCACGCGAGATTTTTTGCTCTTCGTCAGTCCTTTCATTGACAATGTTTCGATTCCTTGTTGCGTGACGGCTTTGTTGTGAAAGAATCGAACGATTTGGTGTCGGCATTATCAATAATCAATAATAAAATCAGCAAAATGCTCTCGGAACCAAACGTCAACCGATAGACAAAATATCTATCAAACCATAGACAAAAAAAACATAGATGGCACATCTAAATATTTATTTATTTATTTATATACAGAATCGAAATTCCATTTTTTTTTACAAATATTTAGAAACATAGTAGAAACAACCTTACGTAGGTACCTACTTACAATACCTACTATTGCGTCATTTTTAGTTATGCTGACTATGGCAACACTTTCTCAACTGACAGCTGTCAAGTTACAATAGTCTTGTATGAAAACATGTTTACGTAAATGTTCAATATTTTTTCTTAATCAAATCAATTTTGAGTATACCATGGACGTTTTTGGGTTCTAAGCTACCTTTCCACCAATTTTCAGCCAAGTCGGTTAGGCTGTTCTTGAGTTATAAAAACAAATATAACCCGACTTTCTTTTATATATATAGATATAATAAGGTCTTCAGGAAGGCCGGAACATGTAATCATTCAAATAAATAGTGAATCAAAACTAAATATTTTTAATTTATTATTTTTTAATTAAAATTAATTTTAAAATTCTAATTATGCAGTTTCACCAAGTTTCGTCAGTTGATAACCTTAATGTTAATAATAAATAGTAAAATAAAGTAAAATAGCTAGCATCGCAAATTTATATTTCAATACTTACATATATATAATATATATAAATAATCTATTACATATATATAATAATACAATATATTAAGTCAACCCTTAAAAAAAGATGCCTTTTTTAATTTGTAAAAGAGATTTTTTCTATACAATGTGCTGCGATTTTTTATACAACGGTTCCTATATTATTATTTTGGGTTAAACTGACTTTTAGGGCCAAATGACGCAGGTTTCGGGAGCATCAGGCTGATTATCCACACTTATAAACACATTATATAAATGGTGACTGTATACCTACGAGTATTTCAATACGATTAAAAAAAAATCTCATTCATTTTTAACAAAAAAATATTAATCCTATAATATAGATCATAGCTCATAGCATAGATCATCACCCATATTTGAACGCCTTTTTAATCAAGATTTTTAGACTGTGAAGCATTAATTTTGAATATTAAGCAGTGCAACTTTTAATTTTCAAAACCAAGATTAAACACTTTAAAAAAATTAAATGAAAATATTTTATAATATAACTCGTTGAAAAAAGCTACTTAAAAGACTGTCTTAAGAAAAATTTGAGTACATTTGACTTAAAATATTTAGATATTATGAACCTATATTGCATTGAATGATTCACAGATTTTAATTCATCGCATGTCAAAATTACTGGATCCAACCCTTATCAGCGACTGAACATACTCGATTATATCAAGCGGCTTCATAGTACATTTATGGCTCAGCCTCTTAAATAGGTACTTACGTTGTGTGAAGGCTTTGATAACTCGAGTAATATTCGTATTAGAGAGAAATATGATTACTTTAAACACTATGCAAATGATACTTTCTTCTACCAAATTTGCTGTAATCGTATATATATTGTATTTGACATAATGTTACCAATAAGTTCCTTGATGATCTGATATATACTTTGATTTATACCAAACTGAACATCATCTGAAAACATTATCTATACATTATTATGGTATCTTCAATCTTCAAAACCTACTTAGGATTTGGTTTCGGAAGCAAAAAAGACAGGCATGTACTGTATACCTGAGTTTACATTTTGACATCAGCATGATATAGCCCTTTCTGACTGGTACTGTAAGCCTCGACATACAATCTTTCGTCTCTTATTTTCGTATCATCAGAAACGAATGTGTTGTCGTTTTGTAATGCTGTTAGGAGGAGTAGTTATTTAGATCGCCACTTGCGGGGCTGGGTGTCATCGATCATGGTGCCCGGTGCCGAGTCAGTTGTGTGCCGACGCGACTAGGTCGTATTATGGCCGGCCCAGCATATTATTCCACTAGGGCCGGAAGTTTGTAAAGTTTATCATGAAAATATATGTGTATCTGGAAAAGTCTGTGTGTTGTTCTTCTGCTCCTCGTCCCGCCACCACGCAATTCTATATTGAACTTACAGAGGAGGATATCAATTTGTATGATTATTATTTACCAGTGAGCAAATGTGTTACTGTATATTTGACCCTAACATATTTGAAGAGTATTTTCTTACCAAATCAGTGGTTTGAGAGATTTCTTTTGTACATTTATAATAAAAATATAATAATGTTTGTTAATTAATCTAATACATATCGGAAGTTTCATTAATTTATTATATTATAACACGTATTAAAATAGTAACCAAAAGGACTTTAAGTGTAACGCACACATTGACAAATGTTTAGTTCAACACGATCTGCATAATTAATTTAATGATTAATAATTTATTCGAAATTTTAAATCCTCATTTATAAATTCCGTTTGATATCATTCAGGTCAAAATTAATTAAGCACATTTATTGGAGCATTCATTTTAATAATTAAAATATAAATCCAGCCGGTAATTGAATTTTCCAAAAATAATTTCATTGGAGCAGATGATTATAATAATCATTCCAATCAGCAAAATGCAATTATTATGTTGTAAACATGCATACATAACATGATTTTTGACCTCTTTAAAATTATCATAGATAATAACCAATTGATCATCAATCATATTATTATTTCTTCTCGTATCCGTTCCATATCTGTAACATATGGTCACCACAAATTTCTGCTACTCAGTTCTACAATTTGCAATTGCTAATTTTAGGTCGCAAGACATTGTTCCCATCCTTTTACGGTTGCAACTATGAGCATCTCACCTAAGACTTTGGTAAGTGGCATATCTGAGAAATTACAAAGTGAGGCAGCAATCTGTACAGCATTACATACTACCGTCAGTTAAGAGAAAAAGATCAAGCTTCCTGAATCATGTACTTCAGACGCCGTGAAAGACCGTTAACTATAAACGTCTTTTCTTCATGCCTTCGGAATCTAGTCACTTTATAGACCATCTAAAGAAATGCGTAGAGTCGATGGAGCTATGAAAGGCAAAACTAACATGGAATCAGGAAAGGGCAATGACGGCTAACAGAGGTTTATGGCTGTGGTTCGTAATGACCATATGCTACAGTTAAGGGAGCGGAAGAAGGGTAAAGAGTATGATATTTTGTCATAGGATATATGGTTCCCAATAATTTCAAAGACCCAAAAACTTTATAGCATGGCCAGTTGTAGTATCCAAGGCATATTTTTGGTAATAAATTTAAGTATCGATGTTTAATTTTACCCTTCAAATAGACATTTGACTATAGTCATTTTAAAAATATTTTTTCTTAAATATATGGAACAGTTGGAGGCAAAAAAAAACTACGAACTTGAACGATGTAAAATTATAATGGCATAGTGATATTTTTATTTACATATACATATAATAGTTGTTTGTAACAATTATTGGATTTTTTATTGAAACTAAAAAAAAACAATTTCAAAGTTGTAGGTATTATTTATTTAATATCCGTTGCTTTTCAATACGTATTTTTTTTTTCATAAATGCATGGAACAAAAACAATGGCGACCTAATAACGTTCGTAATAATAAAAAAATAACACTTTATATCCAGGCTTAAAAAAATATGCAACTGCGATTCAGGTTCAAATAATTATTAAAAATAAATAAATCCGTGTTGTGTTTTCGTGCTCGGTGTGTTGTTTTTCAATTTGAATCAATGAAACATCATCAATTTCAATTCAAAATAACAAAGAATATAAACCGATATCAAAATTACTGACACGTCCAGCCAGACCGCAATCTGAGTTTCAGTGAATACCGTGTAATCAATGTTTTGTCGCCATTTTAAATTTCTGTAGAATATAAATATTTAATGGTAATGCATCGTGAATGACAAATCACATAATTTTATTTATATCAAAGTACATGACACAATTTGAACAAATAATAAAATGTAATTTTAAGAACAAACGAAATAGCTTGTTTTGTCATTTGGGCGTATGCGGCATTTTTTTTGTAAGGACCTCAGTGAAGTGCTCTTAAGTCTCCGCGGTTCTTTTCAGTTGAACAATATAAAGGACATCTACAATAAGCAGTAACTCATTCAGGTTTTGGTCCTTGTCTAATGTTGCTAACTCTGATTATGAAACTAGAATCACGCTATTTTCTTTAATCACGTTGTCAAACTTGACTTACCGATATATTTTTTAATATTAACTATCATGAGGCGCACCGATGCACGTGAGATATTCAAATTTTGACAACGCCATTATTCCTCATCTCTTCCTATGCGCGAGGGCAGGTTTTTGACCCACGTGGGCGAGCGTAGGCACGTCACCGTAGCACGTGCGCAATCTGCGAACCAATCTTGCGCAGTCCAGGAAGCGCGCAAAAATTTCAACATCGTAAATATCAATTATTTACGATTATTTGTTTTGATACGCTTCTACAGATTATTCTCGAGACCAGAGACGTGATGTTAAGATAATTGCAGCATCTTGTACTGGGAGATTCTTAAAACAAATTTGTCTTGTAAAGTAGCGAACATAACTGCACGCAGCGAAGAAGAAAAGGCACGTAATACAATGTAAGTACAAAATCATGTTGTGCAATATTTATTTGTAAATGAAATACTAAAATGTTCCATTTAATAGCAGCACAACCTGCAAAACCATCAGATGTGTTGCTGAATGTTTTTTTAATCGCATGTAGTAAAAAGATTTTTTAATAGTTAAGCTTATACAGGAGGGCCAACTGGAGCATATCTGGAGTATATTTTCATCACAAATTACCGCTATACAGTTCTGTCAGCTGGCATTATACTTAAATGGTTATTGCCAAGAGATTTGATGATACGCTAGTGATAGCTGTGGTAATACTTAAAAACCTTTCGATACATTAAATTTTATGCGTTTTAGATAGGTATACCAGTGCTCATGCATGATACATTGTTTTTCATTACAGTTACCTGTGAAGTTTTGCAAACCCAATTCAATTCAACTGCAATGGCTGTAAATGGGTTTTCAGAAAATATAAATCAATTTTTATCTACTTTCCTATTCGTGTCGGTGACATCGCTTTCTTAAGTACATTTTTATATTACTCGTGCTGTATTATTATTATTTTATTTTCCAATATCATTTCATTAAGTAATTTCGTATTTTATAATATTTCAAGCTCAACTGTAGCCGTTATCTTAATAACAACTATACTTCAGTTCTGTTATAGTCGTAAATACATCATAAATAAATGTATCTAAGGCATATTTTGGTGGTTTGTCAATTAGCAAATAAAAGATAATCGAATGGCATACACGATGCTACCGATACCCGAACTATTTAGTTATAGGAGGCGTCACAACCCTAACACTGACACGCGGTAAAAAACGACCAATGCTTTGATCCACTTCGGTGATCAAACTAAAGCGCTTACAAAATGTTACTGTTGTTTGTCACATATTCAATACTTATTTGTATATAAAATCTCTGTGAGGCATTACAGCAAGTACTCTCCCTTGAAAGCGGTCCCTGAAAGCCATTACACCGGGTCTGAGTCAATAAGTGTGGTAGTCTGTTAAAATCCGTGGCGTGCAATAGATATATATGTCCCATAAATTAGGGCACGTGTTGTGTGGGGTAGCCGGCCGCCGCCGGGGCCGAAGCCGGAGCCGGGCAAATCGTAAATTTAACAGTAAATGTTAGCGACCATATGGAGGATGGAGAATAGAATATAGAGTATAGACTTCGCGGAAAGCATAGGGGTGGTTATAAGTTTTTTTATTACGTAAACACATAGAGGAGATAACATACAGATGGTGATAGTGATGCAGAAATGTCATCAGTGGATTCTATGATACTTACCATGTTACATATAGCCTACAAACGCTTCATGTGAAGTGTTGATCGACCAACATCATAAAATACAGCCCAAAACTCACGCTTCATTAATTTATTAGAGCAATTCACTGTGAAAAGATGATAACTTTTGTCTACCACCAATTTTGATTAATAGGCTATGAATAGAATCTAATAATATGGCTTAGTGATCAAATTTACACCACCCGAGGGAATTTACAGAGCAAAGAAATCGTTCTTTTTTTTATGCATTAAAAAAAATAGTAAAGTTTTATATGCACCAACGAAAACAATATTAAATCATATTTCTCTCATCAAATAATCATTAAAAATAAGCTTTTGTCAAATCGTCTACGACAATCGTACACCATGTCCAATACGATGACCATTGGTCCAATTACTCCTCCTCTACGAGTTAATAGATTAAAACATATACGAGTCAATATGGAATATTATATATGGTGCTTATTACAATTTATCATGTGTGTATTATATTTAAAATACAACATTATTTTTCATTTGTGAATACGCCAATGAGCGGAATTATGAAGAGAAAGGTTGTGAGTGGAAATGGAGTCTCAAAAGTACAGCTGTTGCCGGGCGGGACGGGCGGGAAATTCGATATGGTTAAGGAAAAGAAAGCCCGGAATGTTCAAACCGGGAAAGTGCCAGGGAGATGACTTGGATGTGAGTTAATCAAGCGTTTTGTGAAAGGAAATTGTTTAAATTCAAAACGAAAGTCGTCAAATTCATTAGAAACGATGATAGAATGAAATAAGCAATGTCGCTATTTTATGCGATTATACGATATTTATTATTATAATATTTTTGAAAATCATTTTTAAAAGATTTATACATTATTTTGTTATGTGTGACATTTAAATATTGAATTATAACATTTTATTAAGCTTTTGGTGGTGGTAATTTACCGTCAAGTCATCCGAGTTATTTTTAATACAGGGAGCGGCAAAAAAGCTGACGGTTAAAGAACTTCTTAGGTTTTCACGACCAGATTTGATATTGTGGCTTTTGGGTTTAGCCGTGTGTATATTTCGACAGCCATTGCAGGAGTCTTCTCCAGGATTGATGACTTAGTTGTTAACTAAGTTAGTCGTTAGGTCGATATATTGGTAAGAAGAAATTCGCCACACACGGCTAAACCCAAACAAAAGCCACAATATTAAGCTGACGGTTTTAAATCAAAACAATGACGCAAACCGTCAATTTTTTTTTGCCGCTCCCTGTATTTTACATTAGTTTCTTTTATTTTAAAATTTTAACAGTTCAAATATGTGAAGCTGCATACGATTAATAAATAAAATAGAGAGTCTGCTGAACACTGAAATAAAAAGCTGATTTAAATATTAGCATAAATTATGACCACGTATAAATAGTTACAACAAATTGTCACACCACAGTTCTGTTCTCTGATATTGTTTATGGCTCGTCCTACTTTAACAAGACATACTCACAAAGGCTGCTTAAGCCAAACAACGACACTCTGTGAGCAACAAGTGACCCATCCAAGTTTGTATCCGCATTCAACGATTCTTAACTTTGGTGATCGAACATTAACCATGCATATATTTTTTTTTGTTTAATTATCTTTAAAGCATAAAATGTATTGCTTAAGATACTACAAAAATAATTGAATATTACCCTTCCACAGTGTGATATAATTGCTGACTGATCAAAGTAATAACAGGTTCCGATAATTATATTTTAAAACACCTGTGCGCGACCCCTCACCTAAGCAGCCGCTATCCGTCAATGTCCACATCGGGAAATATTAATTGTTAGATGCATAAGTGAGTGCATTTTCAAGCAGTTTTGTAGCAATTCGATCGCGCCTACGATGAAGCACGCCGGAGCATTCGACAGTCGGACATGCAACGAAGCTCATGTCACTTGCGGGCAAATGATGATAGGCAGCGAATCAGTTCGACACGCAAACATCGTCGACTGAACTGAAAAAAAACTCGGTATTCGACATATTCCAAATAAATTCAAACTATCAGTGGATCTCATTCATTATTCATTAACAACAAAAAAAAGAATATAACATAAGCCGCATTTGAAATAGATAAACATAGAGATTTATGACTGATGGACATGATATAATGCATCATTATCAATGGACGTTCTTCTTAATATTGATTCTGAAGGATGGATGGTTCGTTACTTCTAATGAACCTTCCATCTTACAGATCTGACTGGGACATGTCTTTTGGATGCCTCTTTATCAGACCTCCGGACTCTAGACATCCTCTTCTTCGTAATATCAAGCCGGTGGATTGGTTTGCGGCAGCAGAATCTTGCATCTCGATCTCCACTCTTCTTGATCCTCTGCAACCCTCCTTAGCTCAGCATAAGAGCAACAACTCATGTCCTCAAACATTTGCTGCAAATACTCCCGTCTAGGGCACCCTCTGCAGTTTCTACCCTCAACCATCCCTTCCACAATGTCGCGAAGAAGTCCATCGTAGCCACTAATATACAAAATGTATTCGGCGGTTATACTGAAGGCGGAGCTGATATGGATTGGCTTGAAAACCATGGTGGTTAATAAAGCTTTACACCGACAATTTTTGAAAATCAAAAGTTCTAGTAAGGATAACTTTCAGAAGGATGTGAAAAATAAAAATATATATTCATTTCATAAGTCATTGTCTCCTAAATAATGTATGGAAACATTATATTCGGTAAGAGAAAAACTGGATTCATTTTTGTTAGATATATCAATGCTTTCGTCAAATCATAGCACGAACGGAAATTATATCATAATTGTGACATTATGTCCTTAAAATGACATTTTTACCAACTTGTCTTGAGTGTCATAATTGCGTCATATTTACCAACTCAATGAATCTTATCGACTTATTTTCTTTTCTCCAACGAAAAATGTATGTGCTCAATTTTATTTGATGGCAAAGCAACTAAGGTAAGCTGCCAGTACGGACGGCGTACGACGCCCTAACAAATGCACTACATAAAGCGTCGCGGTTGAAACATAATTAATACGTACGAATTAAAACAGCCAACACGGAATGGTAAATTATTCAGCGCAAAAGGCGCTAGGCGATGGAATAAAGCTCGTTCTAGATCGATTGGAATGACGTCAGGCGCGACAGAAAACAAAACGACATGCCTTTCACATATGCCATTTACTTTTAATCGTTGTTGATTGAATTATCAATAGTATCACGCGATTAAATTGACCAAATAGTTTTTGAATTATATTAAAAATATTAGTCTTACGCTATTAAATAATATAATAAATGCGTATTACTCAATACAAATAAAAGAATCATTGTTTAATCATTTAAGACATATGAAGTCAGGAAGTCATCGATATAATCATTCAATCTCATTAAAACTCTGATTAACAAACACCCGCCATTTTAAAGTTCTCGAGCTGAAGGCTGTTACTCTATGCATAAAGAGACCTCCATATATAAATGAGAGAGGTTGCAAGAATAATGAGAGCTGACAGAACTGTCTAGCAACAATCTGTGACGACCATATGCTCCAATTAAAGAGCGTATAGGAAAAATGAGAAAAGGGATCACAAGTCATTATGCAATACTATCTTAGGATTACTTTTAATCATGACTTCTAGGAGAAATGTTTCGGGCATCAGGAGTATCGAGCTAATCAGCCGGTCTTATTTAAAATTCTGATAAACAAATCATCCAATACATGACTTAGACACAACTCTTGCCCTGGTGATCGTCAGCAACCATATACGTTGATACCGGTCGTCGCCATTTTTCGTTGATCGGTATCACGATCAAACAAAAAGCTAACCGGTAAATTGCTATTTAGTAATCGACGAAAGAACCGGGTGGTTCCTTAAGCATTCTTTCTGGTTTACCTTGATCGATACGCGATGGTCGAAGAAGCTGTCCACACAGACACACAAATTGCTCAATCGTGGAATGAGTCAATTTACCCCATAGTATCAAAGTTCTTAGGTGAGCCTTCGGATGCACATCTTGTCTTGAGACAAAGCATAAATAATAGCTAAAAAACTAAGTGACAGATTATTTTTTAAGACTAACATTCAACAGTGTGTTTTTATATCTAAGCGCAATAGAAGGCTGTAGTAAAAAAATACCGGGTCAAAATGTCTAATCGTCTTACCTCGCTCGCGATATATTTTTTTGGGAACAATTTTTGTTTTACCCCAAGGCTTCGCAGCGACTGGCAATTCAAATCGCCGTGGTTCTTTAATACGAGCCCGAGATGTATAATATTATTTCATTGAGATTTACAACAAGGGTCTCGGCGTATTTTTGTTTACGTTCTTACGCGCTCCGCGGAGATATCATTAAAAAAGAGATGAAATTTATTGTAAAGAAAGCGTTCGCGGCACGTTTAAAAATTTAAATTTTATGAATGTATTATTTTTCGCGAAAAGCTTTCAGGTAGCCCGAGAACGTTATTTTTGCAAGGAAACCGCATTATCGGAAGACGATTTTTATAATGGATAGGCAATCAAAAGTGTATTTTATCATCTTATTTTTTTATACGTACAATACGTTACTTATCTACAATAAATGATTTATTTTATTTCTAAATTTGGCATTAAAAAAATATCAAAGGATAAAATGTATATATTCTCACATTAATAAACAAGAATGATTCAGGATTTTAATTATAAGATTGAAATTATGCTTAAATAATTTCTAAATAATGATCAAAACAGTATGAAAACATACGAGCATCATCAACAAGGTTGTAGTATATATTTTTAAATTAAATTAAATAATATTTTACTAATTACTAACAAATGTAAGGTCTCCTAAAAATAAGCCTCTAATATTTTTAATTACATTTTTTGAAATTTAAATAAATTATTTATGTTTATATTGTAACAATAGTCAACTCACGTATACATATAGTTGATATTTAAAAATCGGCATTAAGATATAATGATGACAATACTCAAATTTAGTTAAAGTGGAGTTATTTTAATGGAATATCCAAAAGTAATTACTAATATAATTACTTACTAATATGTTTATGTAATATAAAAATATAAGTGTAATATGTAATATATGGCCTTCCCAAAGTAGTTTATTTTTTAAGAGATGAAATTTCTAAGAAGGTTTATATACACATAATAAAATTAATATGAAATACAAAGAAAAGGAAAAGTAAAAATACAAACTGTATCATAAAGTATATACATATTCTATATTATGTAAAAGAATGGAACATAAAAACACAATCACATACTTATATCACAAAAAATAGTAACAAAGCAGAGCAACAAAAGCAATTAGCAAATAATAAGGAATAATTAAGTGTTTTGTTGATAAAATGAGAAACATAAACCAAACACTCATATAAAAATACTGTCAACAATAATAAAAAGCGATAGAGAAATGTTTGAAAACAAGAGACGTGCTGTTCTCATAACCAACATCGAACACAATACTACATCGTTCAATAATATTTGCAGTACAACGCGATCGCAAGTGGTGTTGACAAAGTGGACTCTCACACGTAGATTTATGGTATTGAAATACTGCAAAGTAATATAATATAATACAATATATATTGAATATTATCTCGTCACAATTATGTTATTTATATCCTCAAAAATATTGTCACTAAAAGCTTATCAATATTAAAAATATGTTTTTCAAAATGAAGATAATATTATGTAATATGACAGTGGTTTTCACAAGATGGTATTTAAACATATACGTGATCTTGACTACCTACTTTGAATTGAACTTGTTTTTTTATACGTGAAAAGGATACATCTTTGAACGAACATCGTGAATAAGATTAATTTAATCGTGTATTCAAGCAACCATAAAATACACTGAAAACCTAAAAAATTCCATTTCTTTAATCAAATAAATAATTCGTTACGTTTTCTCGTGAAAATGTTTGCCTTTGCATATTTATTAAGCTGTGAAATGTAATCAGCTAATGTATGGGCCGGCCTTTAAAAAATACCAGACTGCTAACAAAAAATGCATTTTTTGATGTTTTATTTCTGTGCTAAAAATGCATAATATTGCCTACAGATGCATTCATAATCTGCTTACTTAATATAATTAATCTAATACTTTTGAATGGAAATTGGAAATTAATTAATTTGAAAGTAATCAAAGAGATAATTAATTTATTTAATTTACATATTTTTAAAGGAAATACTATCATACTCAGATATCAGCATGATATAGCTCTTGCAGTCTGGTGCCGAAAACCTCGATATGCGATATTTCGTAACTTATTTTCGTTCGCTCGTCGGACACGCATGTGTTGCCATTTTGTAATTATTTGACTGTTAGCAAGACTAACGCTGGGTGTCTTAATAACTTTAATAAAAATAAATGTGTTTAATCGAAATGAAAAAGTGTATGTTTTTATCGTTTTTATGATTAAAGTAGTAACTAGGCGTCTGTGGATTTTAACCCCTATAGTTTAAAAAATAACAATATCAATTATTTTAATCTGAAAACAAAATACAAATATAATTTAAGGAATTTATTTGACATAAAAAAGGATAAATATATCTAGACAATGTATTATTTAAAAATAATATGTGTAGGTATTGAATTAAAATAATATTTTTTCAATATAAAATTAATACCCAACAAATAATCATAATTACCATTGAAATATTTCCAGAGATATTCATTTTGTGCGAGTAATAAGAATGAGGTGAGGAAAATTATAATATTTTGGATGAAAAAATTTATCGAGTTCTCTGGTATGAAAACATAATGACAAAATCTTTGTAAAAAATATTTCTCGTTAAGTCGAGAGATGCCCCGAGGAGCCGCAAGGAATTTAATAAAAATGGCTGTAACATTTTCTTTGCGACAAAATCCTCACAAAAAAACTGCAGATAAAAGGAATAGCTGTTTGTAATTTTTCATTCGATATTTTAATTCCAAGGTGTTGTAGACATTGTATGAAAACTTTATTCATATTTTCCCTTATTTTGTACTAAAAATAATAATCACAGACAAGCATAAACACATCATTTATTAAAAGTGTGTTCTACGTAATACCCCCGTAGTTAAATAAACATCACATTTAAGAATCAACTTAGTAGATTATCGTCGCATTATTTTTTTTTAATTATGACTCGCATTTGCGCGGTTTTTCATGATTTTTCGACCACCATTACATGATTTATAATCATGGTGATATATAATAAGTTTATAATGATCAGATTAATTTTTTTACTAGAATATTAAACACAAAAACTGCGTACATTTTTTTTCAATCACTCGTGATGTATTCATCTTGAAAGAGCTTCGTAAGTTTTAAGCGCGGCTCTTGTTTGATCACCAAAAAATGATTTGTAGCAAATTATTATTCCTCGGATATTTAAGGATAAATTGTATTTTCAAGACCCCAGACTATTGCTCTGGAGACTTTCGAGAATCATAGATTATATATATTTCTTGGTGTACATACAAATCAATGATTCACCATCTCAAAATTGGAACAACGGGTTTCTGATTTTTTTAATACGAAATCCTATTTCCAATTTGAATATTTATTAACTATTTTTTTATTATACAAATCTAAATAAAATGTGAATATGAGAGCAAATTTTACAATTTGACTTATAATTAAAGAACCTCAAAGCTCTGAGGTCTGAAAAGTCGAAATATAATAAAAATAAAATATTTTAATAAATGAGTATACAATAAAGAACAGTTCCACAAACAGGTTTCCGATAACCGGTGGGAAACTTGAACTACAATCGTGATCAAAGTGCATTTCTTCTTAGGACAAAACATTAAAAATGGCAGCTGACAACCTAAAACAATTGTGGAGGCATATGTTGTGACCATACTATGTGTTCCAGATACGGAAAAAAACTCACCTGCGCCAATAACACAATTGTCATTTGGCAGAGTTCAACGTCACGTTCTCACTTTAGCCATACGTGTTGATTTAAGCGAGGCAGTTAATCATCGTGATTAAATAATTTGCGGGCGAGTGGCAAGTGGCGTGCCCGCGCGCGCTTTTCGTGCTGGACACTGCGCATGCATGTCAATCACACCACGCTCAACGCTTCCCCGTGCAATCGCTGGCCGTGCATCTGGTCAATTTGTCACGTGGTGTTGCATTAAAATGAGCGTCATCCAGGCGACATCTGTTGCGATCGCCGATAGCGAACTACATATTACTCAACTACGTGAAAGGTGAATGGTTCCGACACGGAAACGGTATTTTTCTACACAATAACCTCATGTAAATGTGTCGCATTCCCAGTCACTTAACCGATGTCGGACGTTTATTATTTGCATGACATTTTATGCCGTGCAACCAATTATGCACTGTGTTTTTCTTTCATAAATAAACATTATTATCGTGTAATGTTATGCATAGTAACAGTACAAGTAATGCAATAAAAAACACGTGTCAAATATGCATTTTATGTATTTACAAAAGATATGTATACAATTAATATATTATGTTTGTCATATAGATTGTATATTTTTTATTTTTAATATTCAGCCGACGGTACTAGAAGTACTCTGCAGCTGACGAGGATAGTCTAGCACGGTATTTGGAAATCGTGTTTCGCGAGACTAACAGCCTGGAGCTCATTGCCGGAAAGAATAATAGAGCCGAAACCAAAGGCACCCTTCAGAAGATCCACGTTTTTGCATAGAATGGCAAAGAAGAGCTTTTTCAATGACTGTTTGGCAAAAAAAGCACTTTATAAAAGCTGCTATAGTAATTATACTTGGCAACATTGAAACAAGTGATCTGAATGGTTATCCATGTGAAGAGATTTGATACAAATTTGAAATAATCAAAAAAATGTGATAGCGAGGAAATTATAATATTCAATAAACGTGAACATTACTTCAAACTTTGAAAATAATTACAATGCACCTAAAATCATTACTAAATATATATAAATAATCTTTCTATCTCAAAAAAACTCTTTTTAAGGCATTCAAATATTTTTTTTTTATTAAATTACTTTTAAATTTACTTAACCTCTTTTCATTAGCCAACGTGCAAATAAATTAAAAAATATATACAATATGGATTTTTTTTAATATTTATGAGAATATTATTTTATTATTTCAATATTCTAATATACTTTTATAGATCATTGACTATATTACAATATTATAAGTAATTAAATATACATATACTATACATAAAATTCTTTAAACGAGTCAATTCATTCAGAAAAAATATCGGCAGGAGCGGGATGCGAACCGCGAACCTTTGGAACCAACAATTTTGCCCAGGTTATTATACCGCTCGGCCACCGTGGCCATTTCTTCCGCCAGAGCCGACTCACTTGGAACTTCTATTTATATGTTATCATCGTATGATAGATGTCGCTATAGTATATATTCAAAGTATGTATCATCATCATCAGCCTGTGTCCGTCCACTGTTGAACGTAGACCTCCCGCATGAGTCTCCATCCTCTTCGATCCTCCGCCTTCCGCATCCAGGTCACTCCCGCTATTCTTCTTATATCGTCAGTCCATCTTGTAGGGGGTCGGCCAATGCTTCGTTTGCCAGTTCTTGGGCGCCATTCCAATACTTTTCTTCCCCATCGACCGTCGTCTCTTCGACAGATATGTCCTGCCCATTGCCACTTGAGTGTGCCTATTCGTTGGGTAGCATCCACTACTTGAGTTCTTCTGCGTATTTCCTCGTTTCGGAT
The DNA here is from genome assembly GCA_022606575.1 of Glossosoma conforme. NCBI lineage: Eukaryota > Metazoa > Arthropoda > Insecta > Trichoptera > Glossosomatidae > Glossosoma > Glossosoma conforme. The sequence continues at coordinate 149,376 of JAGTXR010000296.1, forward strand.
TCTATCTTTTAGCGACACGCCGAGCATTGATCTCTCCATAGCACGCTAGGTGACTTTTATTTTATGGGTAAGACTTGCTGTCAGATTCCACGTCTCTGCACCATAGGTTAATACAGGGAGGACGCATTGGTTAAACGCCTTAGTTTTAAGGCATTGCGGAATTTTCGCTTTAAAAAAAACAAAGTATGTATATATATAAATATATATATTTATTATTCAATCAGAATGCATTTATTCACAAGCTTAATATTATTACTTTCTGACAGTCTATTTATTTTAGTAAATACCACTCGGGTCTCGAACCGAACTATAGATTGAATGGATCCAAAGGTCCGCGGTTCGCATCCCGCTCCTGCCGATATTTTTTCTGAATGAATTGACTCGTTTAAAGAATTTTATGAATAGTATATGTATATTTAATTACTTAAAATATATACAACATAAGTACGGATAATAGTGATTTCGTGGATCGTGACTAGCTGATGTGACACGTTAAAACTAAGGTTTATTGAAACGTAAAAGGTCAGCTGACTTGCTACTGGAATTTACAATTAGTTACAGTAAATATATCACCGATATTTCTAATGCGTGGCATTCTCTCCGATACAAATCCACATTTCCATTATATTCTGAGTCATTACTCCTTAGAAATTCAAAGAAAACGTCTCTTAATTGTCTGGAAACGTTGTGAGTGTTTCTCAAACTAAAACTATAACTATAAATAATAAACATGTTTTATACTTATAAATAAATAATTCATCAAAATATTTAAATAATGCGTAGATTATTTATTGAGAACTTAAGCATTCTTAAAATATAGATTGCGACCGGTGGGTTTGTTAATTAATTAGATTTTAAACAAAAAAATTGGAATGTATTTTCAAATAAAAAATATATGCTTTCAATTTTAATCTCGACTCAAACTGCTTATACTCGTATGTTCAATAAAATATTTATAATTTTAAATTTAATTTTGCCTTTACATAAAGCTAAAAAATCTGTGTAAAACACGTGTAAAGATATGCGTTAAATGCGATTTAATAATAAAAATAAAAAGTTTACCTTTCACACCTTAAGCTTGAATTGACTGAATGACAAAGTTGTCTTCTTGATAGTGCCATTTTCAAGCTATCGAGTTTTTCTGGAAGCTGATTTCAATACTAAATAATTAAATGTAAAATAAAGAATCATACAAAGAAAAGCAAAATCTTCATATGAATAGAAGAGATAAATAATTTGGCTGTCTTAAATAAAATAACTAACTTTATTCTTTTGTATTCCACTTATGTAAGTCCGAATGCTCATAAAAAGGTCAGTTGAAAACATATTAAAAGGTCACTGAAAAATAATTATTCTGATCTACTTTTACAAAAAAAAACTGTAAATAGTGTAAATTTTTAAATATCTTTTATTATATTATAAAATATATTTGATATATGGGATACGTGATATAAATGTCAAAGAGTTGAGAGGCACTAAAGTTGCGGACATTAACCGAACAATACCACTTTTTTTATATAAAAATCGTCCAGTTGACGCATTGGTATTGCTAATGAGCCTAGATAATGTTTCCAGATCATTTTTCAAGAGCCTCGGAAGCTGTCTCCGCTTCTATTTTTCCGACAATGCGAGACAGACGTGTGACACATGAAGCATGATAACTAAAAGATTCTCAATTCTTTACGTATTCTCGTATTAAGAGCAAAGCTTCCGACCGTGAAAGTATACTACAATTAGTTATTATTTGATTACCTACCTAATGAGGATTGATAAAATATTTATGTCAACTCAGTTACCTTTTAAAATATAACGTTAAAATAACAATTAATTAATTCCCCATACAATTTTGATTAGATACCAAAAGAGTACATACACACAGGTGTCATTATAATGTATGAATTCGTTATGGAGGAAGACCATCTTTCAGTATAAGTAAAACATAGTTGATGCATCTTTTAGATCCGGAGACTGGAATAAGGCAACGATTGTTACAGCTGTAAATTATTTTATTAGGATGCTGAAAAAGAAGCCAATATTGTCATAAATTGATGCTTATCATCGAAATGTGTGAGATAGATTTCCAGCAGGAAGGTTAAATAAAAAGTTCGACGATTTCGACGATCGTTTGACATGTCTACGTTAAAAATGTTTGATTTTTTTTTTCTTTGAGAACAAAAAAAAATCAAAATAAACTAGTAAATATGTAGTGGCTGCTTTTATGATAATATGCTGTAGAGCTAAAAAAGAAAGCATGGAAAGAATGCAAAAGAAAGTAATAAGCTGCGCTGCAAAATTACAAAATAATTACTCAAGGGCCTTTGATAATTATTCATCTCTCCATTTTTGAAGGAGATTTATTATCGCGTTATAAACAATAAGATTCTCTTTGCTCATCTCATATTCAGAAACATTCGCTATGGAAAATATACCGTAGACTGCGGTGGAGTATAATATATATATAGAGTCGGATCGAGTAAAGTACAAAGTGCGCTACCGGACTTTATTATAAAGCAAGTGCCGATGCGGTAATTAGTTTTGCTGTCTTAGATCATTAATTTTTGGATTCAAAAGACAAATTGAAATCAATAAATAGTTGGAGTTACTGTTGTCTTATAAAGACGTACTGTGGCATACTTCTGTTTTATCAATTGTACCAAATTCGGTATCTATGTCTTATAGAATCCCCGTCACATGCACCTATCAAGGTGGTATTTGAGCAGGAGCCATATAAGAAAACGACCGTACGGACCAAATCACTTCTTTCATTTCTCCTGACCGCCTCCGTAACCTGATCAATCATCAACCGTCCGCCGGAGACGCCAATGGGTAACGTGGCCGCTTTATGGCTGACAACTATCTACTAGTAACCTTTCATTATTTCAAAAATCATTTCTAGGTCTTGCTTATAAATATAATAACGTTTATCATTCAATTCAAATCTAATGTAAATATTCTGTTAACTTTTTACTATGTTTAAGTCGATGGATGTGCAACCTGAAGCCGCACATCTTTGTTCTGGATTTCACTGGCATATTCGAACTTATTCGGGCATATTCGGCTATATTCGGATATATTCGGCTTTATTCGGGCGGCCCACTGCTCGAGGCATTAATAAATCATAGAGACCCCTTGGAAAAAGTAACTCGTTCTCTTTTATTTTAATAAAAACATGGGTGTAACTGCACTCTTAACTGATTACTGCAAAAATGTGTTCGTTTCGATCAATAATGATTTGGATAAATATAAAATGTTACTTTATAATAATATGTTTTTCTTACAATAAGCCGACTTTAAGACTACTATTAGTTTGACACTGCTAAACGCAAAAAAACATTTATCTTAATGTGTGTATTTATATATCTGAATTTATGTTATATAGTTTCAAGTATTTTATGTTTTAATGAATCGTTACTTATCAGCAATCATTATTTATTAGTTTTTAATACATAAAAATGTTTTAAGGTCACCCAGCATGCTAAAGGTCACTCAGCGTGCTATGGAGAGATCCATGATTGGAGTGTCTCTAAAAGATATAATCCGAAACGAGAATATCCGCAGTAGTAGTGCCCCTGCATGATGGACTGACGACAAAGGAGAAAAGCAGGAGTGGCCTGGATTCGGAAGGCAGAGAATCAAAGAGGGTGGAGACTCATGCGAAAGGCTTACATTCAATAGTGGACATATACAGGCTGATGATGAGGATGATAAAAAATGTTTCTTTCTAAATTTTCTACTTCTTAGAAATATAATATTCGAAAGATCTGACCTTCGCAACTTATTTATCTGGGTACTATTACTGTCATCGCTGTCCTATATAGATAATAATCGAAGAATGGTATTTTATTGCATCTTAATTTAAATATATATATATATATATCTATCTATATATATATATATATATATATATATATATATATAAGAATATATATATATTCAGAATATATATATATTCTATATATAGCCAAAAAAGAATATTTTAGTTACAAAATACATAATATAATTTTTTGCATTACACGTTTGAAAATTTGCATTGGTTACGCTACTGCTCCGCTCCCTATGCACCCGGCTAAGGCCCCGCAGGGAGGAATTTTATTTCCCACGATTCAGTTGCATTTTCATTTGTGTTTTGCACATTTGTGTGATGGAATCCACCGGCGGGCGAAGGTGAGCCGCGAAGAAGAATGAAAGTAACCAAAGCGAATCCGCAAAAAGCTCCAGCGACGGTAAGAGGTGATTTCGAGACTTGTAAGTGATATTTGCTAAAAATATGACTGCCATAATAGTCACATTTCTGTGGAAAAGCACATTTTGCTTTATTTATATTGCACTAGAAAATCCAATACGGATTTTTTATTAATGTTCTTAAACTTTGTGGAAAAAAATGCGTGATAATTTTATTATAAATAGCTAATTATTAACATAATCAATTCAAGCCAAATGCCAGGCGGCTTATTCCAGCGATTAAAGCGTTTGCTTCTCGAGTGAGAAGAAGTCTGAGTAGACGCCGTCGCTTCGCATGCCGACCAAACTTGATTTTCTTAAATTGATTAAATTAAATCTAAGTTCTTTACACGCCCCCGGCAGGGTTGAGCCACCCCTTATGGACAAAACAAAAAAATTCCAGGTCTCGGGAGCGTCGAGCTGATCATCCGATCACCTTAAAAAACCTCGATCATTGACACCCAAATATTTCTCTGATACTACAGTCTATGCTCTTGCCCTGGAGGCTCCCGGGAACCATCTATGTTCCCATGTGAACCTCATAACAGGTGTTCCTGGGACAAGTCACGCACAATCTGAGCATACAGAACTATCAAACGGAAATAAGCGGTGTCCATATGCTCCAAATATGGAGCGGATATGGTAACAAAATAAATAATAATCAATTGTAACGTTCATCACAAGCACATTCTAGATATGTTGATTCTACGACGTTTGTTATTTTTTATGGATTTCTAATCACTATACATGTGGTGTGCGTGGCCTATAGATATAAACGCAAAGTCCATTTTAAAAAAATACTGAATTTACTTTACGGCGGCGGCTTGTAAAATCCATATGCTCCAGCTTAGGGAGTGTATATGAAGAAATGAATGAATTGGTAGTGGACAGTCATGATTAGTATTATTGTATTTTTTAAATATATTTTTTTACCCAAATCACTCAAACTGCATAGAGTGTATCTGCGGTGGGAGAACTTTAATTTCATGTAATATACGTAGATAAAGACAGAAGTGGTTACAAATCTGATGCATAAACTGCTTCAAAAGTAGTGGACATTTACAATTGATAATTTAATAATGTCTTACTTTAAATTTAGCTATGCTGTTGCTAGTCCAAGAAGCTCTGAATAAAAAACCCAATTATTTGATGTGATAACGGGGAAATACATAAACAAAATCCCGCTTCGCCGGTTGTATGTTTGGGTAGAGCGGTTTACAACTCCGCTCGCTTGAAGAACAATTTGAAATTCAAATGTCTCAGCAATTAGTGTGCTTTATTGTCAGACGACAGAGCTTCCTGGCGGCGAAGCACCGAAGCTCAACCGAGATAAGATTTTTTTTTTCAATGCATGAAAACACTAAACAAAGATAAGAAGCTATTAGAATATTCCAAAACTATAAATATTTATTTATTTATTTACCTTGTTTTCACATGGATCACGTAACAAAAGTTCTCAATTAGGAGACTGCAGTTTCGACTAACTCGTTGTCTTTCTCAATCCTTCTCTAGTTAAGAGATAACTGAGCTGCGTTGTACTTATAAGTGGTGTAACCCATTTTTTGTAGGGGGGGGGGTGGGAGTGTGTCTATCAGGAAAGGAGAGGGAGATAGGTAGTGTTGCAAGGATGAAGGAAGAGATAAATACATAAAAGTGGCTTAGGTATAAATTTATTTTTATTTATCTTATTTTTATTAATATTATTATTATATGTAGTATATATAATTTTTATGCTTATTTATTTATTTAACGGAAACAATTTTAAAATTGGTGAATTAATTAAGGTATTTAGTTGGTTATTAATTATATCTTCTTTCTGGAATATATAAATTAAATTGCCAAGATTGTGAATCTTTTTATATTGGTAGAACGTCAAGAAATTTTAATATTAGAATTAAAGAACATTTAAGGTGCCTAAAAAGCACTATTTTTTCTGAATTCGCAAACCACCTTATAGAAAATAATCATTCGTTCAACTTAGAAAAAGGATTAAATATATTACATGTAGAAAATAAAACCGTTAAATTAAATAATTTAGAATACTTAGAAATTTATAAAGCCATTAATACGTAATTACACCGGCATATTAACAGTTATACGAGTATATAAACATAAATATTTGCCATTGACGGGAATTCAAAGGAAAATTAAGTAAATAAACTATAGTATTTCCAATTAAACTGTTAAACTGTTAATATAAAAAAATAAACATTTAAATAATGCCCATTTCAATTGATTCACTTATTGGCAGCAAGTTTTCGAGGACATGATTTGTAGTTCTTATGCTGAGCTAAAGAGGATTGCAGAGGATCAAGAAGAGTGGTGATCGAATTGCAAGATTTTGTTGCTGCAAACCAATCCACCGGATTGATACTACGAAGAAGAAGACTTATTTAAAAAACAAACATTTTTATCAAACTTTGATTTGATATATTTTAGTGCCATGTCTGTTTATATCTAAAAAATGAGTTACCTATAAATTGCTGCTACTTGCCGATTTGTATTTTGCTTTTGTCCACGCCTTGTCCTAGCCATCTTTGTATTTCAAGAAGCACCTCGGAACATATTCGATTTTCGATGAACTACAGAGCAGGAGTCTGAGAACTTGATGTAATAGAAACTGTAGTATCTGAGAATCATTTTGGGTAATTTGTTAATCGGAATGTAAAATAAGATCAGATTATTAGCTCGACTTTCACGAGGCCTGGATTATTTCGTAGAAAGATGTGGCTCAAAGCTGTATTACCTTAGAAATTCGTTAATTCGTAAAAAATATGCTATTGACAAGTTCAAGTTATTTGTATTTTTTCAGAATATTATAATTATTCTTTATACTTCTTAAGAATCAGAATAAAATCCTCGTGTATCTCATTGATTTAAAAGAAAAATAGAACACAAAAAATGAGCGAGCGCCGCAAGCGTAGTTGGTTTTGATGATGATTTATTACTCGATGCAATTGGATTAGCGCTATTTGTAACGTCCTTAATAACGTATCTAAATACAATGGAAGACGACGGGAATATTAAATTTGAAATCTTTTTCTTTTCTCCGGCAAATTGGATGTTGTGAGACTCGGGAGCCAGGGAAGGAAAAAACTTCCAGCCGGAATCAAATTAAGTTATCATTTGTTTTCCGTTTGAAATACTCTATTCGAAATTTGAAAAAATATTACGAGAAAATGGAGTTCCCAGCCCGTTAAGTTGTTTAGCTGTGATGAAATTATTACAATCCTCTAGGAACGCTTCATTTTGATTGATATAAATCGATCACAAGGATTTGCAAAGCTTAATAATCTGTCGGGAGAAATAAATTAACACTAATTTGGAACACTTCACTTTGCAGTTACATCAATTACAATGCAATAAACAAACGAATAAATTACTTAAATGTTAAGGGTCATTAGAAGCGTCAGACTAATCATTCAAACATAAATGTTCTCGTCCTGGAAACCATCGGGATGCTCATAATGTACAAGTACGTGTACGACAAAAAAAAAACTAATTTATAAAATTATTTGTGGCAATATGCAGACTAAATCTGTAATTTTCGTTCCATTTTTATTTATTCTTCGCAATGAGTGACATTTTATTTGAATATTTTATCCATTAAAAGCGATTTCTTATTCACGTAATATTAAAAAAAACATCATTCGTTATCAGTGGAAATGATATTTTTTATTATTCGACAGAATATATAGCTTTTATGGTAGTAATATATTTTTTATTCCCACTGACTAGGAAAACGTTACACTGCGCCTAAGTACCCTGTTGAGCGCCACTCATAAACTGTCGCATTACTTTGCTCGTGAGACGGCAGTGATTTGTGGAAAGCGTATAAAGCATCTGTTCCAATAGTGAGAAGCTAATAAAATTCAATAAAGCGTGAATAGATTTATAGTCTCCTAATACGATCGTTAGAATTAATCACCAACTCGTGGCATTTTTTTTTTCATATCCACATGTCATGTCCAAAGTCTTATTCATCATATCTATGTGTATGACAATATGTATGTCAATGCTACCACCAAAAAAAGACAAAACATATTTTAAGGCTTATTGTTGTCAACAATTTAGATTCTGACATTAAAAAGTAATGAAAACAAAATCGTTTTGTGAATGAAGTTATTGTTATCGTGTGAACGCCGCATCTAAATATGAGATTTTTTTATTCATATCCATTCCATATTTGAAACATTTGAATGTCACTAATTTCCGCCACTTAATTCTATCACCTGAATTTGTATCTTAGGCTTACATGATTCCTTGCAGCCTACAAGGCAATCGATATTTACTCGAAATTGGATTAATAGTCCGACGCTGTTGATCAAGGCTTGCGCCATTTAAACCTAAAGGGTTACACAAAAAATCAACGACAAGCGGTGTTTTTCACAAGTTTTTTTCTCGTCAAATACTATTTAACTACAGTTATTGAATGAAAACCGCACTCACAACATACAATTTTGGATGACTTTTTCAAACTCTCAGGAGCATAATGCAACTTGAATTTGAAAAAACTCACAAACTTCATCACGCAATCATCACAACAAATGAATTGACTTTTAAATGAAAGAAATACATACTTTAAGCTTGATGCTTAATGGATTTATTATCTTCTTATACTACCTTTTCAACTAATCACACACTCTGTAAAAAAAATTAAACGAATAAAAAAATACGCAATTAGCCTTGATCGATCGCCGAAGTGTTTTAGAATACAAATTAATGCGGGCAATTACCTAATGGAATTTAAAATAAGCTCCCGACTCTAATGCATATAGGTCATTAAGTCTGTTCATTTGCAAGATTCCCTGAAACGGAGTATAATGATGCAAACGCCAACCCGAAAGGCCGAGCCTTTCAGTCACCGGAGCCAAGAGACTTTTTTGTTTCAGGCGACATTTCAAAACACGAAGTCGAACGAAAAAAAAGGCTCCGCGCAAATGTACGAAAAGTTTAATTGAAGAAAACATCACACAATGAGGTCCGCTCGACAAAGGCAGCCTTTACATTTTTTATTTATGCACTGCACTAATTCCGGAGCCATTTTAATTGCATTGTTCAACTACTAACTCGCTTCAATTATGAGAGAAACTATTTTGTACGACTCGATCCTTTTGCATAAGTTTTCTGTTTGCTCACGAATCCAAACTATCTAATAATGTGAGTTTCACTTTCTACTTTCATTGCTAGTTTATTATTAAAATCGAGGTATTTCGCGCATTTAAAATTAAACACTTTCTTGAAATATGTGAAATGAAATTTTCGCAACATTACAGATCATTTTTTTTTGTATTATTATTTAGTTTTTACAGGAAGAATTTAAAAAAACTTTAGTTTCGAATATCAAATAATGTATATTGAAATCAATATTCCATGCCAAAATCTATGTATTATGACGTTCTTTAGATACTTTATAAGCAGGATAATTAAGTGATTGTAATTAATACGTTCCAAGGTGTTGACATGACATGGAACTGACGGGTGGCAAATTTAGTTGACCATATGATACAGATCATGCAAATTTATTAGTATGAATTTATAAAGATACAAAATATAACGCTCTTAGGTTATAATTTTATTTTACTTGTGCAAACGTCTTAAGGTTTTTAAATTACAAATGATGTACAAAATTAGTGTCAAATATACATACTTTATTCAGTAACAATAAATTTTCAATAATATAGTTATATCTATGAAAAAAACAAAAATAAGAAGCTTAAATGAAATAAAAAGGACAATATATTATAGAAACATTTAACTCATATTTAACATGAAATATAGGACCTTATAAAATGCTGCATAATTACTTTGTACTACGGTATATTTGCATAAAAAGCATCGGTGAGAAAATTGTAATAATTCCTTGTACGAGTATAATGTTACTTTTTTTAAACATTTGTAACAATGTTTATCACAGTAATTACGCCTGATTTCCACCAAAGCAACGATAAATACTCGTGAACCCAATTCTACTGCCAACTGCAAACATATCAGAAACTACAGTCGCTAGTTCTGTAGAGCGCTGCATTCCGAAACATCCTCAGAAGTTAGCGTCGTAGCCTCTGCGGACACTCAAATACGTGACATCCTGGACCTAATTGCGCACTCCACGCCGCAATCTCGGCCCGACAGAAAGAGCATACTGGAGACTACTGGAGACTACTGGAGAACTAGAGGTTCTGGCTCCCGGTTGTGACCGAGCGGGACTAACTGCCAGAGGTTCGAGGGCTCCAACTCCTGACTGCGCGGCGCCCGTCCCCGGCAGGTATTTATTAACAAGTTCAAAGTGACGCTGCACTTTGTGGAGTGGTATCAGAAGACGAAGCGGCGCGGTATCAGGGCGGCGCCCGCTATGCTTCCGACGGTTGCGTCCGCTTTGCAGTACCGCATCAGGGAATGTTTACTGACAATAATATTTGTACTTTTAAATTCGAATGACTTAGGTTTATTTCAAATTATTTAATGCAGCCACTTAAGTCTACTTTAAGCTATGAGCAAACTCTTCAACAATGAGTCCATGAGGAAAATAATTAAATGTATTGATAATCAGAATATGTCACATAGATTTACTGACTTTATGTGTGCGAGTGTGTGTAAGTAGAGTTTAGATAAAAATACGAATTAATCTTATTAAATGATATAATATATTATATAATAATTATGTTTTTATACATCTAATGTATATTGTGTTTAAAGAATTGACATATAAGACTATTAACGTTAGTACTTATTGTCTCCTAATTCAAGAATAAATCATCAATAAAATGTATTCAATAGATACAATTTTCATACCTTATTTTAATATGGACGTGATTGATCATTGTTTCACTTGACGGAAGACTACAGTTTTGCTATTTATGAAAGCTTCTTCATTTCTAGTAGAACAACAACTCTACAGCTCAGCAATATCATTGGCGACCTTTATTGTTTCCTATTTCTTCTCTCTGCCACTCATTTAAACAGTGAAGCACTTTTTATATCAATGTATTTTTATGCTATATCCACTCCATATCTGGAGCATATGTACATCACAATCTTAAAAGTTCAGTTCCTACTGTCCATGCCTTGTCCCAAGTCAATTTAACTACTGGTCGCTAGGGTGAAAGCCCAGACACTTATTTAAAGATGGGATATTGTGAATTGTAGTGAAGTTTTTTTCAGGAAACTGGATGATGAACTCAAGATTGTGTGGTAGCTTTATCTAACAAAGAACACACGGCAAACAACAAACGGTACACCATATATGTATGTTACATGTCTAATTTTGCTGCACTTCGGTTAACGAAAGAGAATCGCATTACTAACATCTATTGTATTTGTATTAAATTCTTAGTTCTTGTTTGCAAGCCGCGTAAGTCATCAGTATTCTGTTACAACCACACCTACTAAAAAATATTACAACAAAAATCATCATAAAGTTTTCGTTTCTATAAATTTATAAGAAAACGAATGAAGAAGAGTTCCAGTTGAAACCAGCAGGCTGTATGACGCTCAGCCAAGGCGACTGGACGCTAGTATGCGAAAATTATGTATGTACTTATTATCATTTTTTTTATAAATACTTGTGTCGCTTGTTTGTTTTATTAATCACATGACACCATCATTGGATTTGTTGAAATTAATAAAGGTAAAATATATGTCCTAGTCTGTTCATGAAGTTTAGCTACCAGGAAGTTTTTCAGGCTGAAATATCCCTCGGCCCGGCGCTCGCACTCATTCGCGGGCTACGTGATATTCTTTTCAGATGACTGCGTCATTTCTTATCGGGCTTCACGTGAAAAGAGACCGGCTTTGTTACGTGGGGCTGGCAGAGGAGGAAATGTTTGTTTTTATCCAATGTAACGTAAAAAATCGACATATTTTATGTCAGAATATAAAATACGCATTTGATAGCATCATAAACAACGTAGTGTTCTTTTGCTTGCTAATTTCGAATCCTGAATTCTGAAATAATATTTTAAAATATATATTTCATTTATCAGCTTATTTTTGTTATTATAAACATGAAATTATTTTTGTTTTCAGTGCAATTAGGAAATGTAAAAATATTATTAATGAAATCAGTATTGGAGCATGCATACTACAATACATATTTTTAAGCGTTTTTTCTTAAATAATAATAACGTTATGCACTGTAAAATTTTTGGTGAAACTGCATAATTACTACAATTTTTATATTATTTTAATTTTAAAATAATTTAACGTTACATAAATTAAATAATATTGAAAACAAGTGAAAACGTATTTTTTTCTTGCCATATCCGTTTCAAATCTAGAAGATATGGTTACCACAAATCACTACCACTTATTTCTATCAGATTCCATTGTCTACGCATTCTCTCTGTGAATAGATGGCAGTTGTAGTATCCGAGGCATTATTTTGTATTTACAGGTATATATGTAGATAGTAAGAGCGTACTTATATATGATCAATAAATATTTGACATCATTTTTACTCGTACATTACATGAAACAAGGTTTACCTTATATGTGATAAAACGTAATTAGCTGTGTTGAGATATATATTTCCTATTGGGATGTACTGCACAGTTGAAATTAGTACACGACTTGTTGGCCAGAACATCTCATTGGTTGTTGTCCAGCCAAGTCTTGAAACACGCGCGGCTGCAGGTTTCCTCTTCAGGAGTTACGCGACAAGAGCCTTCGCTGACCGCCGGAGCTTTGTTGGAAAATTGAGATAAAAAAGACATTTTTAAAGTTGCTTCTGATCCGCTTACCTTCAAAGTAAAAACATATCGCGCGCCAAAGCTGACAACTTCGCAGAGACATTTCCCTTTAGTTTTCAACAAAAGTGGACGTTGAGAAATTTAGTGGAACAAGTTTCACCGGGGGGAGAAAGATATATGTGTACGGGTGCACCAGACTAGAGTATATTATTTATCATCGTACTTTGAGGAAGAAACGGCAATATGACGGTAACGTAGAGATACTATATTCGGGCAATAAAGCTTGCGGCAAGATTTATGCTTCTTTCTACATAAATTATGGCAAATCTCAAGGATATCGTGCAGTATTGACAAATTTATCAAAAAAAAAACTGTGAAATGTAAATATAAACTAATTTTCAATAATTTAGAATATCCTTCCAACATTTATAAACCAATAAACGTTTTTACTCGTATATTTAAGGCTTATTAAAATTAAGATCTACTAAGACCCTCGACTAGCGTTAAGCAAAATCTGCAACAAAGTCGTGTTTGTAGGTCTTTCCTCCACCCTGCCGCACAAACGGCACCTCGCTAACAAGCTCAGTGTCGGCACAGTAGCCATACGCAAAGGACGTCCTGATATTTTCTTATGCCAATTGCGGACTACGGTCTGTTATTATTTCGTTATGTAAAGAAGGTTTTTTGCGATTGAAATTCATCGCCAGATTAGTATAGTCCTAAGCGAACAAGTTTCAAATATATTCAATTTCTAATACATTATCTAAATCATAGTACTACGCCATTTATATTTAACATTTTTCTCATTAAAATTCAAATTGATCTGAGAAAAAACGATGGCTGTGGAGATTCCAACCCCAAACCTGTACACTAGTTGATGATGCAAATAATGTTTTGTAGTCACTATTTATGTTCCATCTTGGAAGCAATGGAATTAAATATTTATACTGCAGAAAATCTAATGAATTAGTAATTATATTAGCAAATGAAATAATGTACAAAAAATAATATTTTCATTTAGTTACAAATATAAGGCGTCTTAAATGTTATAACCTATTTTATTATATCTATGAAAGTATTTACAATATTCATGACTATATAATGAATCAAGCTAATGCAAAATAAGAATAATGATAATTGATATACTAATAAAATGTACCACCATGTCAAAATACTTGTCTACAAAATACGAGTATAAGGAATGGAAATTGAAATATTACACGTACAATAAAAAACACCGATTACGTTTAAAAAAAACAGGTAAAACGAATTAAAAATCAACACATAACGAACATATTTTCGTGCAGTACTATTATTTAGTAGTTAACAAACAAAGAGAGATAATTTTGTGTTTACAACGCGGTTGTTGCGATAAATTTTGCTAGTTCCGGCGTTAGCCTCAAGATGTCATATCATACTTTCTTCATACATGCAACGTAAACGTGCTGCATACAAACATTTATTTTTAAATTATTAATTTTTCCGCAAGATTTCAACAAAAAAAACACCGTGAGTCGTATAATTCAGTCGCTTCTAGAATCAAACGACTCACGGAAGAATCCAGTTCTCGAAGGCATCGGCGTAATCATTCGATATCCTCAAAAATTTAAAGTTATTATATTAAATGAAAACATAATAAAGCTTCTTTTTCAAGATTCAAGGCTCTTGTCTTGGATTTAATTCATAAATGTTTCCGTGTATACCTCTGAGTGTATTTGAGATTAAGCGTGGGAAATATGAATTGACAGAATTGTGTGCCGCAATTTCTGATGAGCATATGTTTAGTTAGAGATAGGATATTAAAATACAAAGTTTTAATAGTATTAAGGTTCAACTATTAATGCATTGTATGGTTTACTAGATACGAATATCACAATATTCTATTGAATACCTTAATTTAAAAAATATTCTCCATAGATTGAACATACTCGCCTTAAATGGCTACTAAAAAGTTATGTAAGCTGCTTTAATCCTCGCCTCGTCACATGACAGCTCTGTATCTCAAAATTCTTTCAAGCAAGTTGCATGCAGAGTTTCTAAAGACCTTACTTTTCCAACAGCTTGAAGAAGAGCCAGCTGTAGCTAAAATCTAAAGTTAGCTTACAAATATTGACAGGGTAGTGTAAGAATAATCGGTGAAGGTCAAAAGGACATGTTTTGCTGGTTGAAACACTAACTAAACCTGCGATTTTATACATTTTAAAACTAAATTGAATGAATGTTTTTTTATTGTTGACATTAATTAAGAGCGCAATCGACGTTACTTAATTCTGGGCAAATACAATATGATATTTTTGACATGGTAACAACAATTAGTTTTTATTTACACGTAAGAAAATTATTCAAACTTTGAGCGAGTGTATAAGAAACCAATGTGTCTTTTATGAGTAATTTTCACATAATTCGATTCAAATCAATGCAACGAATTATCTTCGATGGAAGCTTTGGCAAGTGACGGGTAAACGAACGCTGATATCTGAACTCTGCCGGTACAGTATCACAGCCTGATTATAAAACAAGTTGGCCGCAATGTTTGAGCGGTTCTTGGTAGTGGGCGGTGAGGCAGGTGCGGGCGGGTTCTTCCGGTGGCGGAAGCGGAAGCAGGTTTTTCCCAGCGACCGAGGCCGACGTCTGACGCGACGCCCGCCCTGCAAAAAGCTCCACAAAGACCTGCGAAGATTCAAAAGCTTGGTATTGTCGTTCGTCGGCGACGAGCTTTGTTTTCGCGCGATACAATAAATACGGCCACGTCTCTCGCTAATAACGCTCTGGCAATTTTTCAGTATATTACGCTTTTTGCTTTGAGAAAAAATGATGAGTTATTACTGCTCGGTCAATCTATTTAAGTACCCTGCTGGCGGACATTACTCGCGTGTACTGACTGCTGAAACAATAAATGTTTTCAGCTTAGAGATTTGTGTCCAATTATCATATGTGAGAACAAAAGAAAAAGGGGAGTTTAATTTACAGCAGTATGTAAAACCATTGTTATTTTTAAATCTTAGAAAGAAACAATCACTACGTCTGTAAACTTATTTGTTGAAATGAAAATATTAATTAATTATTTGGAATGTTTCGTTAAAACGTGGCTTAGAAAGACTAGAGAGATTTTTCTTCGTTTTTTTTTCATATTCATTAATAAATGCTGTATTTTATAGTATATTCCACGTATAGTTTTTACCGGCCATCCGAACCATCAAGACATCTAGGCAACTTTAATTTATCTTCTTATGTGTCATCCAAAGAATGTGTCTCACCTTCTTTTTCTAAGCCCAAAATATTCTAAAAAACTAGCGTGTCCGCTCTTTTACTTAGTCATTTATGACAAAGTCAAATCATCACACCCTTTATATTATCTGGCTACATCAGCTTTCGGTGAAACACAATGATTTGCAGACATAAAAAATAATTGGGGTAATACAGGCGCTGTATAAACAACACTTTGTTGCATTCGAGTATAACTACGAGTTCTAGAAAACCTGTCAATATTTACTTTTACCACTAATTTAAACTTAATATATTTTTAATTCGAGTAATTACCGTACACGTTTATTTTTATCTGCTCAGCCTTTACTGTGAGTTACTAATACCTTAATGTTAATATGAGTCGATACTGTGTTCTCATATATTGTAGTCGGCCTGATAGTGTAATGCGTCATTGATGGACGAAGGAATCTTCGTGTCGTATTAATGCCGTACCCCCATAAAACATCGCCCGGCGAGAGCGCCACGTGTACAGGCACTAAATTCACAATAGCTAGTTCATTTTAACTATCCTCAATTTCGAGTCCTGTTGCTCGCGAGGGAACCCGTCCCTTTTGGTCTAATGAACACTCGAGAATACGGTCACTTCGCACTTGAGTCCCGTTAAAGCTCTCCTGGTTCTGTTATTAAATTTAACATAACACCTGGCGCCGAAGGCTCCGATTGAGAGGAGCCTCTCCCTAATGTATCCTAATGTATGTATGAAGATCTTCACACGCGTTATTGCGGAGCTTGGGAAACCTTGCGGAAAACGTTATTTTTATGGGCAGTGAACTGCCCGAGTCTAACGCGTTACTCTCGTGAGATAATTTGTAGACGTTCACGTCAATTTTCAACTCAAGACACGTTATCTGAATCAATTGTAAACAAAAATACATCATTATTTCAATTGAAATACTTAAAAATAAAAAATAAATGCTGCCGGGTATAGCTCAGTGGTCAATGCGTGTACTTGGCAAGCTGAAGGTCGTGGGTTCAATTCCAAGATTGAAAAAAAAAAAAGATTTCTGAGCTCTCAAATACCCTCCCCCCCGGCTAGTGTGAATTTGATCACTCACCCGTAAAATTCTATCAATCAAAATTGGTGGTAGACGAATGTTATCCCGTGAACACCACCCATTCATAGTAAATTCCTTTAATAATAAAGATGATGCGTGAATGTCGGCTGTAGTCTATGACGTTGGCGAACTCCACATACAGCGCCTAATTAAATGTAACATGGTAAGCGTCATAGAATCCACTGATGAGACTTCAGCATCACTATCACCATCTGTCGGTATTTTAATGAATGTTTTTACATAAAAATAAAATAATGTCTACAAAAATGAGGTGTTTGTTTCATTAACGTCGTAAGTTGAAAATTATTACAATAGAT
Organism: Glossosoma conforme; assembly: GCA_022606575.1. Lineage (NCBI taxonomy): Eukaryota > Metazoa > Arthropoda > Insecta > Trichoptera > Glossosomatidae > Glossosoma > Glossosoma conforme. The sequence continues at coordinate 166,923 of JAGTXR010000296.1, forward strand.
TATTGGAAAGTAATTTATTTTTATACGAATATATTATAACCTATCAAATATTTATTATTTAACAAATAATCATTTACTATCGAATTTCGAGTTTTTTTTTTGGGCCTTAGGCCCCCGGGCCGGTCGCCTTGTACCTGCGCTCCTTGGGAGCACTTACCAAGGCATTGTTTTCAGAGTACATTCTCGTATATATTATATCTATCGAATATATTATAACCTATCAAATATTTATTATTTAACAAATAATCATTTACTATCATCTTTACTAGATACAAATTTATCATGTATGAAATCATTGAGAGTCATAATACTTTTTGATTGGCACGTTAACAGTTAATTCTAAGCATACTGCAAATATTTGAATTCCTTAGTTAATTTTAATTTATAAATATGCATACTGCAATCTAACCATTACGAAGCGCAGTAATTTCCTTAACGAGTTTATTGCGTAATCAAAATAAAACAATCCTATTTTCAATTGATACTATAATCGCCTTCGAATGCCCTTAGAAAAACACATTATTTAATTTTAATTGCACAAATACGAGTGGAAAAACAATTGCGGTTTTGTACATTTTACGCCCTGGATATGGATACCCATTCGTGATTATAAATAATAAAATTCCGCTTTCATATCAGCTAAGGTATATCTGCACGCACTCGATAAACCATTAAAACTGTTAGTGTACCTCCTTCAACCCCGTCATTAACACTTATATTTTTTTTATTTAAACACTCACAACAAATATCTCAAAGTTAATTTACTTATGGTATTATGCAAATAAATTAAATAAATAAAAAGCTTTTGATAATTACGATTTTCCATCAAATGAAGACATGAATATCATTCAATTAAACGCGCGTTTGAGTATTTTGATAATTGAAGCTCAGCACATTAAAAAAAATCTACTCGTATAAACATGCTGGAGAATTTAAAAAGTCAAAACTAGTGTTACTCTATAATGCTCAACCAGGGCTTAAGGATGTGTGACGTTTATAAGCGCTGGGTATATTGAAAGTATAAATATAAATGTTTCTTGAAATGATCCTAAATACTTACAGAATTAAACACAGATGTATAAAGTTTATATTTTTGTCAAATATTATACAACTGTTTTTATTCATTTTCAACAAATCATAAATGAATCTTACGGCTATGGGTAGGTGGAAAAGTATTTTTTATATGAATTTTTTAATTTTATTAGAATATTATTTTATTATTTCAATATTCTAATCTACTTTTATAGATCATTGACTATATTACAATATTATTATTACTTAAATATAAATATACTATACATAAAATTCTTTTTTCAACGCGTCAATCCAAGCAAAAAAATAACGGCAGAAGCGGGATGCGAACCGCGGACCTTGGAAACCAACTATGCCCAGGTATTCATACCGCTCGGCGAACTGCGCCATTGCCCTGCCTAGACTGACTTGCGTTGAAACTAGTATTTATATCATTGTTATCATCGTACGATAGATGTCGCTATAGTATAAATTCAAAGTATGTATATTTTTATTATTATTCTATCAGTCTTCATTTATTCAAAAGCTTAATATTATTACTTTCAGTTCGCCGAGCGGTATGAATACCTGGGCATAGTTGGTTTCCAAGGTCCGCGGTTCGCATCCCGCTTCTGCCGTTATTTTTGTGCTTGGATTGACGCGTTGAAAAAAAGAATTTTATGTATAGTATATGTATATTTAAGTAATAATAATATTGTAATATAGTCAATGATCTATAAAAGTAGATTAGAATATTGAAATAATAAAATAATATTCTAATAAAAATTAAAAAATTCATATAATAATGTCTCCTTGAGACAATATCAAGAAGGTAAAAATTATCCATCAGTAACACAGGTAAATGATTGGTTATAAAGTCCGAGTCGAAACTATAAGTAGTCGTTTCTCATCCATTCAGTCTATAGTTTGGTTCGAGACCCGAGTGGTACTTACTAAAATAAATAGACTGCCGGAAAGTAATAATATTAAGCTTGTGAATAAATGAAGACTGATAGAATAATAATAAAAATATACATACTTTGAATATATACTATAGCGACATCTATCGTACGATGATAACAATGATATAAATACTAGTTTCAACGCAAGTCAGTCTAGGCAGGGCAATGGCGCAGTTCGCCGAGCGGTATGAATACCTGGGCATAGTTGGTTTCCAAGGTCCGCGGTTCGCATCCCGCTTCTGCCGTTATTTTTTTGCTTGGATTGACGCGTTGAAAAAAGAATTTTATGTATAGTATATGTATATTTAAGTAATAATAGTATTTTTTTTAGTTCAGAAAAGCATTCAGACGTTATAGAAGACTAAGTGAACTAAACATACATCTATGTTTCAAGGATTAGAGGTTACGTGTAAGTGTGTCATTATTTATTAAGCAAATCTCGAATGCACGCCTTACCTAATCGATTTAAAAAATGAGCAATATAATGTGAATTCGTGTAAATGTAGTCATAAATAAATCAGCCTTTTTATTTATCTAATAGGTTGTTTAATTTCAGCACTTTATGCAGAGAACACAATTATTCGGAAAATAACTTCTAACAATATTCTAACTGAGGTATTTTTATACTGGTACGGTGCTGAAAGAATTGTTACAAAAAACATCAGCAGGCAATAAAACTGATCTGTACAATTTAATTATTATTACTTAAAATATACATATACTATACATAAAATTCTTTTTTCAACGCGTCAGTCCAAGCACAAAAATAACGGCAGAAGCGGGATGCGAACCGCGGACCTTGGAAACCAACTATGGCCAGGTATTCATACCGCTCGGCGAACTGCGCCATTGCCCCGCCTAGAGTGACGTGCGTTGAAACTAGTATTTATATCATTGTTAGCATCGTACGATAGATGTCGCTAGTATATATTCAAAGTATGTATATTTTTATTATTATTCAATCAGTCTTCATTTATTCACAAGCTTAATATTATTACTTTCCGACAGTCTATTTATTTTAGTAAGTACCACTCTAATATTAATATTAAGCTTGTGAATAAATGAAGACTGATTGAATAATAATAAAAATATACATACTTTGAATATATACTAGCGACATCTATCGTACGATGCTAACAATGATATAAATACTAGTTTCAACGCACGTCACTCTAGGCGGGGCAATGGCGCAGTTCGCCGAGCGGTATGAATACCTGGCCATAGTTGGTTTCCAAGGTCCGCGGTTCGCATCCCGCTTCTGCCGTTATTTTTGTGCTTGGATTGACGCGTTGAAAAAAGAATTTTATGTATAGTATATGTATATTTTAAGTAATAATAATTTGTAATATAGTCAATGATCTATAAAAGTAGATTAGAATATTGAAATAATAAAATAATATTCTAATAAAAATTGAAAAATTAATATAATTTAATTATTATTCTTTCTGAAAAAAGCGCCTAAGCGTAAACAAAACTAAATAACGACTCGCCGTATAAAAGTTTCCGTGTAACGTTGTTCTGAGCGACAAGCTTCCTTAGGCGGGAGTAGAAAATCACCGTCCGCCTGGGACGAGTAATAAAAAAACGCCGTTCTAATTATTCAAACAGGTAACACGGACATTATTACATCGCGTCATAAACGCCCCGGCCGTAAATAACTTGCGAATTAAAGTTTAGCGTATCCGAGCAGTTAACAACAACTATTTATTAATTAGGACGTTTAATTTAATCCGAAGGTGTTGATAAGCTCTCGCCCGAGCTGTTGGCGAGACCCCACTAATCACCTGTCAGGTGCCCCCCTTTCGGTAATTGGCCGATCACGCACCTACTGCGCGGAGCACTTCTTGGGGATGCGGCTGCCAAGTCGCGACGAATGCCAACTTGAAGCGTTTCCTCACCTGAAACAATAGACAATTTAAATATTAAAATAATGTTACGCAAAAATACGCAAATCTAAATCATTTAAAGGGTCATAATAGATAAGTAAAGAAAGACACACAGATATGCAAACGAAGACATAATTGTATTAATCACATTGAGGTGTATTAAGTGATGCAATTGCGAAGTATTGACATTAAATAAATAACGTTGGCGAAAGCTTCATACAAAATTGTATTAATAGACGATGACTTATAATCGTACAACACGCTTTCAATTTGTTCAAAAATATTGGTAAGGAAGCGTATTTATAGTTATAAAAAAATAATTAAAGATTGTGATCAATATTTTCTTTTCATATTATTTTATCAAAAAATATTATTTTTACCTACAATCTATTAACATATTTAGACAAAAAACTTATAAAGTCATAATATTTGCTTGCAATTCTTAACTGCTCAAGTTTTATACTTAAATATTTTATTAAATTTAAATTGGTACACTAAATAATAAAAATGGAACAAAAAAATATCAAAGTTCTCGTATGATTAATGAAATTGACCAACATACGACTACAACTAAAATATAAATAGATTACTTCCAATTTCAACCTTCATATGGTTAGTTGGACCGTCCCTTAGAACCAAATTGTGCATGCCATGGAAATGTAGGAATAATCATCCGGTCTCTGTATAAATTCTAATTGACAAACACCCAAATGTGGTAGACGTCTTAGGACAACCCATCAACTGATTCAACTGTGCATCGGCAATTTGAGATGATAATTGTATTCATATATATGGAATGTATAATGGGAAGAAATAATATATTTAAACATTTATTCGTATGATAATAATTCTCTATAAAAATCAGATCAGAACAATAACTAACATTAACGTCCTACTTACATTTTCTTTTATTTACCTTTTATTTTAAAATGAATAAATAAAATATAATATATTCGCACAATGAAAATTAAAACGTCGTAGTCCTGAGTATTATCTGCAAAGTGGTCCACCATTCATCTCCATCCGCAGCCATGATGAATGCGGAGTTGTAATGAAAATCCTTTATCCTCAGTCCTAAAATTTCCTTTATTTCGTCTATCTATCTTATAGGATATTGTCGACATGGTCGTTTTGACTCAACGTACCATATGAACAACCAGCTTCAAAAGACGTTACTTACTATAATTGACTATATATCCAAAGTAGAATTATATATATACTAGTATATATGAAAATAATATTAAAAAATAACCTTTTTCATACTATGTATTGAATTGCTTAACTAAGTATAGATATAAAAATAAAATCGTAATTAAAATTAAATGAGTAGTAATTTTTTTATTTCTCGGTACAGATATACAGATACAATAGTGAACAGAGATTAATTTTAATCACCGTTTATAAAATTTAAGCTTTATTTTTTTATGGATATAGAATACATACTTGTACATAAAGTTTATGTGCGTTCAAATTCGGATGCTTTGTTCATTGATGTAATTTAAAAAAATCAATATTTAAAATACTTTATTTTTCACAAAGCATTTAATCACGAGACTGAAATTTACAATAGATTACAAAATAAAGTAATTCGATCAACTTGTGGAGGCTATCGCCGATATAAATATATATTTGCTTACTAAATAAATAAATAATTAACTATGCAATTAATATTAAGTATAGTATGACATTTATTGAACGTGTTTAGTTGCCTCATTTTATTATTGGCATTTTCAAAACACGTAATCGTATCAACGCTATTCATGGAAGAAACAAAGAAGGGCACTTTCAAGTAAGTATGATTAATTTTAATATTTGATTTAAGTGCATAACATATAATAAAATCATTAAATACATACCTATAAAGCTAACATATTATTGGATGATTAGTACAATACTCCGAGGCCTTGGACCATTTCACAAAAAGTAACAACACCGAAAAATTGTCGCTAACACTATAAGAAAAACATCCGTTATTTTTTTTAAATATTACATTATAGGAAGGTTGACTGTAAATGGCATTTATTAATTTTTTCCGGTATTTGAATTGAGAGAGCAAATTATGTATATATGTATTCAATATTTTTAAGACCTCTGTGAAAAATTCATATAAAACTTCCAACCAAAAATTATTGATGAAATTCTCGACAGCGCAAAACAGTATTATTTTTAAGAAGCTAAAAATAAAATGAAGAGACTGAAAAAGGTTTAGAAATATTAAAAAACTTTTATCGCATTCCATTATTTAACGTTTCGATTGTAACGATAAATAATACAAAACGCCTACCCACTTTTCAGCGAATAACTTAAATTCCATTCGAGCTCTTAATGTAGATCCGTAGATATGAAAAGCGAGTCACCGAAGGGTGAAATAATATACTACCCTTCTGCTTGGGCAGGGTAGTTTACGTCCTGTGTTATGTCGCTCAGAATCACTGTATCCTGTGCAATCTATTAAAGGCTTCGCTGATAAAACTTTGTCGTAAAGAAAGCAAGTAATTTTGATCGAATGGCGATACTTTCAGTACCGTCCCCCTCGTGTGACCCGCACGCGTGCCCGACACATTACCGAGAGCTAAGTTATTGTACCTGTGGAATCGGCGAGGTGTATTTTTTTAATTCGATAATTAATCAGTAGTCCTGTGTAATGGAGTTGAAAAACTCCATATACAGGGAGGGGGTCGGTTTATAAATAACGGTAATGCGGATTGTGAACTATTTCATGCAAAATTTACATTTCAAAATGAATTGGTACGTTTTAATGGTCTTCCATTGTTTTACTTTACAAATTAATACTTGTTCTTCTTAAAAAAAAGAAATATGCGTATTTATTCTAATTTTCTTCATAAATTAAGATTATTTGTTAATTTCACAGCCTTATACATTTTTGCGGTTAAATTCTGAATTTTACACTATTCTAGGTATTTCAAGATATTTATTCACAGTAATCTTCATCATTTAATAAACGCTCTCCTAACTAAAGGATATGTCGTTCTGTAAGCCATCACAGTTCTCGCTTCATTACATATCTGCTCTGCCTTCGGGAGCTCCACCTAATACATTATATGTTTTCAGCAATATCCCGAAAAAAGACAGCCGTAGTTTATGCTCTTCTGCAGCACCTCAACTCAGCCAAGTCTGCCACTTAACTTAATCTAATATGAAACGCTTTTAAAAGGAAAACTTATCCGATCCCTGATTTTACTAGTCATCACAAAAGCATACATCGCACCTGCAGTATGATTCCACAATTTCATTAAATTAGATGTACAACATTGTTTTTTAATTTTGCTGAAAACTTAATCATAATTGGCTTTACTTAATTAACATCGACTGATCAGTTAGCAGTCACTCGAAATAAACTATAAAATAAGTAACGAATGGGCGAGTTAAGAATTTACAACAGCTGAAGTGATATTAGCGAAAGAAAAAGTGAAAGTGAAATAGTAATGGAACACACTTATCGAGCACACATCCTGGCGAGTTATAAAATTGGCACTATAAATGGCAGTAAATCGGCACCTAAAAATGGGCACTGAATGCGCAGTAAAGGGTAGGGCGCTAATGGCCAGAGCTCGAGACCTAGAACGTGAGGAAGGAAGGGAAGAAGTGGCGTTAAAGAATTTTTGTTATAAGATCCATCTGCGAGAATGAAAATGGCTCTTCGTTTATTCTCTGGCACAAAGAACTTGCGCGATTTCAAAGACATTTTTTCGTTCAGTGGTGAATTACGAAAAACGCGACCTGCCGCTCCTCTCCATCTCTCTCTAACTCTCTGTATGCTGCGAGAGTGGAATTCTCAGGACAAATTCATGCGAAACTGATTTTTCCATTTTATTCAATATTGATATTTATGAAGTAAATAAAAAATAATGCGTATTCTCGGGAGCAAATAAAAAGTATGTTAGTTGAAAGGAGGCGACCGAAAAATGTTTCTTTATTATTCATCGATTGGTTTTCAAAAATGAAACATAATACATACATCTGTGACGTACTACTTTGTAATCAGTTTCAAACTAACTTTTCATATAAACTTATTTATTTATGACATGATGATTTTATTCAATTTTTGAAATTTACAAAACTATTATTTTAATTCATCAATGAAGTAACACAAATATCGAAATTCATTGTTTTATAACTTTTAATTTAGTATAATGAAAAAAAAAACATGATCATTTTACTATTATCCATTTACCTATAAAATACGGTTTTATGCTGGTAATTGTAAAATAAATTATTTTGTAGTATAGAAAGCTATATGTAATTTACTTGACAGTGAAATAATGAAAAACCATTATCAAATTGCATTATGTAGCATGACAATATTTAGCTAACTACCAGTGCTGCTAAAAACTTTCGAATCGGAATGATTGTAAAAATATATATTTGTATTTATACTGGATTGAGCCTCCCTCCAGGACTTTTAGTATCCTGCCCTTAAGACTTGGCAGATGTGATAATATCCGAGGTATAAAGAAGCCAGCTAAAGTATAATAACCCATCAAGGTATGTACTTCGTACAGCTGTTAGGGATAATTAAAACGAGCCTAGGATAATTTGTACCAGCTTACATATAGTAACTATTCGATGGATATTATTTGTGACCATATTATATACCATATTTATGGTTAATGTAGAAAAAAAAAACACAATCAAATATTTTATTTTTATACTATGTGAATCTAATATCAAATAATTATTCATTCATTAATCTTTACCTTTAAAGTTTATAATTATAATTTAATAAGCAAAAAAAAAATATCACATATAAATAAATACTAATATCAAGTTAAATTTATATTGGACACATTAGTTCTGTCAATAACTAAAATTAAGATTAATATTATTTGTAACAATACATATAAAAAATAAATTAAAAATTTTTTTTTTTATAAAAATAAAGGTTGTAATTTGGTGATTATTGTTGTTAATGTTGATGAAAAATACTTATTTGGTTTAACTTATTTATTTTAAATTTAAACGATTTCGATCACAATTGGTTCATTATTAACAATTGGAACTACATTCTGGGGAGCTATTTTGCTGAAAATTATCCCATTTCCAACATTAAGTAACAAATATAAGAAACTAAAGTACATTTTTAAAGCGAAAATTCCGCAATGCCTTAAAACTAAGGCGTTTAACCAATGCATCCTCCCTGTATTAACTTATGGCGCAGAGACGTGGAATCTGACAGCAAGTCTTACCGATAAAATAAAAGTCACCCAGCGTGCTATGGAGAGATCCATGCTCGGAGTGTCGTTAAAAGATAGAATCCGAAACGAGCAAATACGCAAAAGAACTCAAGTAGTGGATGCTACCCAACGAATAGGCACACTCAAGTGGCAATGGGCAGGACATATCTGTCGAAGAGACGACGGTCGATGGGGAAGAAAAGTATTGGAATGGCGCCCAAGAACTGGAAAACGAAGCATTGGCCGACCCCCTACAAGATGGACTGACGATATAAGAAGAATAGCGGGAGTGACCTGGATGCGGAAGGCGGAGGATCGAAGAGGATGGAGACTTATGCGGGAGGCCTACGTTCAACAGTGGACGGACGCAGGCTGATGATGATGATGATGATAAGTAATTCATTTTACAATTAATATAAACTCGTTCTTTAAGGTTCGTCTGTAAGTAAAAATATTATCAATATCGTTAAATGAATTTTAAGCTACGAGTTGATTTTTATAATTTCCCGCATGCGCCGATTTGATTTTTTTAATGAAACGAGCCATTAATCAAATGACATTAGAGGAGCGCCATTCTCCGTCCGGGTTTGTAATTAACACACGTTTTATGGGTACTTTAATTGTCGCTAACTTGGGATCGAGGCTACATTAACGGTATGAAATATCGACGTCATAACAAGAGGCCGCGGTAATTTATAGACGGTCGGCCTGCGGCTGGGGAGACAAAAGACCGTAAGTTAGTTATAATAGAGAAGTATCGTTCATTGTTATAACACAGAGGACTGATTACACCGACGTAAAACTTGCATCGATTCTTTAAAATATAATTATTGAATCTAGAGAGCATACTTTTCGAAGCTACCGATATCACCACGATCAGATATTTCGGTTTGCAAGTAGCTGAAAACAGTGGCATGCAGAAGAACCTCGCATAAGAACGCTGGGGCCTGTTTTAATTACATGCACAATATCTGAAACTAGCAACTTTATTCGATCAAACCAAAGTGCCGACTACGCAGCGCATGTATCGTTCCTATTCTTACGGCTGGTAATCTTGGTATTCTACCAAAAGCCAATGCTTCGTATAATATGTTTCGAAAGCAACCAATACTAGGAAAACGATGGTGGCATACGAAATGATAGAGTGAACTACTGTGTACTACGGTCTGTCAAGATGCAAAAGCAGACCTATCTTGACATGTATTAAGAATGCCATTGGAGAGCATAAACTATAACTGCCTTTTCGTTAAGCACCCGGGCTCGCGCCGTCCAGGAAGGCCGTCGGGAACTACAATTTATTGATTACTTGGGATGAGGCACAGACTATGGTGGCTGACAGAACTTTTTTGTCCGCTTTCCTGACGAGCATACGTTCCAGGAGAGCGAACATGGTTATGATTATCAGTATATTTAATAAATGATAAAAGAGAGTATTATTTTAAACCTTTTTTCGTGTCGCTACGATAAACTCAGTGTATTTATGTATTAAGCAAATGTATGTTTTACGCCATCTCTTTCGGAGGCAGCCGTCATATTGATGTAGTTTCAGCAGCATACAACGTGAAACAACTCGCTACTGCACTCGAGCCAATCACAAAAGTTGCAAAGCTCAAGACACAAAGTCTGTTCCAACTACGTTACCCGTTGTATGCTTAGCCGTAAAACGTAGTATTTATTTAGTTACATTACAAATATAATCAAACGTACAATGTATAATAATCACTCTCAAATTGAGAAATAACATTGTTTTATAACAATAACATTGTTCACTTTGTTTCAATGACTTGTTGCAAAAAACACTTTAAGAGTGATGAGTTGTCTTCCAATGAATAACTTTAAAATAATTGATTATACAAGTAAGTGTAGTTATCAGTATTATATGCCACTGTTAAACGTATGCCTAATGTATGAGTCTTCATCTTTCTTGATCATCCAATTTTGTTATCGTAGTGTCGTCCGTCCATATTACAGAAGCCTGCCAACATTTGTTTGCCATTTCACATTCAAAATATATGCCATTTCGCATATATCCGGATTCGTGTTAACTGAGAAATATTCTTGAGGTCTCAAGTAAACTCTGTATCTTGATGTTTCACTTAATTGAGTATACGTAATGCTGTCGTTTGTTCTTCACGGTATGAAACAACGGAAACGTATAACGAAAATGCATGGATGCTGTTTGCATTTATGTGACAATCACTGCCAAGTCGAAGTAAATAATGCGATCAAGTATGGTCAATTTACTTGCATCTTTAGAATTTAATTTAAAATACATTTAAAATATATGTATTTATATATATGATTGTTTTTCATTCAAAATAAATAACGTTGAGTAACTGTTATTCATAAATATGAGACTGCGGATTTATGGCCTCTGAACACTTCGTCAATCTATCACATGAACTATCATTTACTGTTAAAAAATGTGTGTTATTTTTTTTCTCTACTAATATGAAAGTGATTTGAACACATGAAATCATTGTCTCATTATGTGATTTAAAATTACTTAGCGTGACCCGTGTAAAAACAAAGAAAAATATCAACATACAATATATTTAATAGTTTGTTTATTTATTGGGTTTATAAAAAGTAATGGTAAAAAATTACATTAGGATTTATATGTTTATCATTGCTGAAAAGACTAATGCGAAGTTAATAAAGAGAAAGCCATAAAATTTACTGTGTATCCAGCATTGAATGAAAAAATGTTACTCAATAAGTATATTCAGTTGAACTGCTTGCTCGGTACTCGAATTCTATGACTGTATTTTTATGACGGCCATCACCTACAAACTTTCGCATAGATTCTTCAAAATTCACCTTCGAAAATAGCCTTAAAAAGAAGGTTTTACGACTTCTCGATTTACTCCATTCTCTCCGGGGCTGTATTATCGGATACATTTTTTGCTACTACTTTCGACGAAATTTTCATAAGACAGCTGTTAACCCAGTTTCCAGGCTTTCAAATATAGAAAAAATATTAAAGCCTTTATCTTACTACTTTTCTTAATGGACTGTAAAAATAAAACGAGCCGCGTACTCGTAGGTTTTTACACTTCACTTATACGAACGAAATAGTTATTTTACTTCCTACAACTACAAAAAATATTAGTTTCGGTAGGTGGGCACATAAAACCGACATATTATGTTGCATTTAACTGAAGGCTTACGTTTAAATGATTGAATAACTATTATATTTATTTAATAAATATTCGTTCGAGTTCATGGAGGTATGGTTACCAATGTTTTGCCAAAAACTCTGCTTCCAATGTTTTGGTTTTATAATTATTATGCATACGGATATCAATGTACTATACAAAATCGAAAAAACACTACAAATTTATTGATATTTTATTTTGTATAACATGTGCCTGCAAGCATATGTATATAAATATGTATGTACGCGTGAACAAGCTTCCCAATATATACAAACTATTGACTGTTTGAATAATTGAGCTTAAATTGATATAAAATAGCAGATATGGCTCAATGGTCAAAGCGTTTGCTTTGCAAGTCAAAGGTTGTGGGTTCGATCCCCGACAGATATTAAAAAGAAAAAAGGTTTTTTAGCGGATTTCTGTGCCCTAAAATACCCGGTTGGTGTGAATTTGATCCCTCACCCGTACAATTTCAGTCATAGCCTATTAATTAAAATTTGTGGTAGACGAAAGTCGTCGCGTGAAGACCACCCATTCATAGTAAATTCCTGTAATAAAAAGGATGATGCGTGAATCTCGGGCTCCAGTCTTCGTCGTTGGCGGATCAACACTCCACATGCATCGCTTAGCCATATGCACCATGGTAAGCATCATAGAATTCCACAAATGAGACTTCAGATTTAATATCACCATCTATCGGTATTCTCTTGTATGTGTTTACTTGTAAAAAAAATATGATGTTTAAAAAATATAACTAGAGAACTTTATGTCAAAAAGTCATGTAATTATATTTTTTTATGCTCCATTACTTTTTAAAAAAAATCTCCAACGTCTTTTATCTTTACATTTTGTCTCTCAACCATGTAATCAACCAATCCTGACGCCAGTTGATATTGGCCGTGGCCAGCTTCACGGCGTCTTCGCACGGACGAGCCGCCTTGCCTCATACTGTAGGCGTAGGCAAATGCATATTGATGCAATGCAATGTATGATCGACTAATCACCGATGGCAGAGGACGTGCTGCGAATGATCCCTAACGCGACCTAATGGGCCACGTACGCGCGCCGTAATTGACTATCAATGACAATTGCTTGATTTACGCGACTGCGGCAGCCAGATTTGAGAAGGGCCAAACTGACTGTACGAGACCAATGCAACATCAAGACATTGCTGAGTAATATCACTTTATGATGTTCAAATTGATAAACACCAATATATTTTCACAATCGAACGTGCAATTGTTGTCTTTTGGGTTTAGCTGTTTGCAACAGCAGTTTTAAAAGAAAAATCGCCGCAGGCGATTTAACATAAAAAACTGAGCGTATGGTGATATAAATGAAACGTAATTTAAATAAATTTAGTATCGGTTTAAAGACGTGAAAAATATCGTGGTATAAATCATGAGTATAATTTTTTAAGTATTTGGTAAAAAATAGTTGTAATAAAGCTCTAAACTGTTTATCTGAGGACAAAGTTTACTTTATTAATGTTGCAGAAAATATAAGGCCTCAAATTGTTGTTTTGAATTACATAAATTTCAATTTTGGCGTTGTATTTTTCACATAAAACTATAATAATGCATTTCTTTTATTTTTCATGAAGGAAAAGAAATTATGGTTTTATTGCAAGTAATAGAGAAAATTGTTCCAAGAAAAAAAAAACAACTTTTACAAAAGGTAAGTATTTTACTTATTCATTAAAAAAGTATACTACAATTTTTAGTTGTCAGATAAACAGTCGAGGCGCTAGAGAACATTTAAATTTTACAAAAATTATAAAACTATACTTGAGTCTGCTATTTTGTGAAATTACTTATTGCTGATATGAGTTCGGGAAATCAAAAAAGAGCTAAAAGAAAATAATTTTCTATTTACAGTTTTAAAATTTTATTTGTCACACATGCGCTAAAAGTATTCATGAAAAATGTCATTAGACTCCAAATGACCTTTTTATGTAAGCTTTAACGAGTCGTATTACTGAAAAGGTAACCGAAAAATGAGATTGCTCGCAAATCAACATATATATTTGTTGAGTTATCGATCAATCTTGTGAGAAATAAAAAAAATACATAAAATTTTGTTTGAAATTATTAATCATTTTATTTTAAATACTTGCAATGTGATGATTAATTCAAAATGTGTAGTATGTTACTGAATATTATAAAAAAATTGATAAATTTGTTTTCTCTCTAACTTTCCTAGCAAACAATTTATAATAGTCATCGAGTACATTTTTACTACCACAAAACTAAAAATCTCCAATTTTCTAAAAACAATTATTTACACTTTAATCCATTTAACAGCTGCATTGGTCAGAACATCGATGTACAAAAAATACTATTGCACAAAAGGAATACAGTGCAACTCTCTGTTTTATTACTTCCCTTCAAAGTTATCAGATAATCGCTCAGTCATACAACCGAGTGCCGGAGGGGTTGTTGGTCTTTTTCCTTTGTTGGCTTGATGCACTTGTTTTTTTTTTGGGATACGAGGTATATACTAGTATATTTTCTAGGAGCATCATTTCAAGTGTTGCGCTTGCCGCGTGTCTAGAAACTATGATTGAAACGGATATCCCACCGCTGGACTTTTATCAGTTTGCCATTTATCAATTGGAATTAAACTCAATGAGATCCGAGTTGTGACGGAGTTAAAAACTGAATTACCGACAACGTCTCTCTCACTCTTTCTCTGAAAAACTGCGCTGCAAAAATCGTATGCCCACTATTTATCAAGAAACTTTAATAAGTTTTTAAAATTATAAATCTCATTTTTTTCCATCCGTATCCACAACAAAAAGGTAGTGTCAAACCCCCACCTTAAATAAAACTGTTATGATCTTTATTTTCTTTTAGTTTAGCTATGCATCTCAAAGCTCAGGTGAGTAATTTATACAAATTGATATCTAATACCTTTCAGACAGGCTTATTCTTGCATTGTTTAAGAAAAGGCTTATTTAGTTTCATAAATACTTATGATATATGGATTAGTTATCTTCGAACTAGGTATATTGACACGTAGGATAAATTATGCCACGTTCACTATCTGACTGAGGCTTACTAGTAGGTACATTTTATTTTCAACTACTTTTAGTTCATTATGATATACAAGATGATTTAGAAAATCAATGATTTTTTAGATTTTCAATATATCTTGATTTTATTTATTTATACTCGTAAGCCTGTTTAGTTTTTGCATAAGTATAATATAAAAACATATTACATATTGGCAGTATTCAATTCAATGAATGGTCAGTGATTATTAAGCAAGCGATCAGTAATAAATACCTAAAAAGCTAAGTAAAAAATAATCTTTTCTAATATTAGTAAAGTACTTCTAAATTAATAGTTACTGAACAAAGAAATATAAGCTTTTTTTTCGAATTAGCTTTATGTGTCAGACTCGTGTAATATAATAAAATATTCTTCAAATTAAAGTTACAGTGTGTGATTTTTGAAAGGACATCTTTGATTGACAATAATTTAGTTATTAATACATTTAATAACAATTATATTTCGGCTTTTTTCATGATACTATTTACAGAATATTTTTTGTCCTTTGGTTTTCAATGTAGGTTACATTGTTTGAACGAACCCCTTTCAAAAGCGGCTTTATTATTTTATAAAGCAGAGTTGATAATATTAAGAAATCATTTTACGAAATCATGGTTACCCTAAAGCAGACGGTCCAACTAATCAAAACTTTTCTGTCCGTCTATAGACAGCAGCCGAGCGCCGCTCCGAGTAGAGTGCATTCGCGTCAATAAAAAATTCCGGTACCCTTCATTTCTAGCACTTTTTATATCATGAGATGTCATTTAACTTCGTTTCATTAAATAATAATGTTTTATACTCCCAGCTCAACTCCAGGCAGCAGGGAATTTCCAGATAGTTGAACAAAATATAAACTTATATTTTATTTTGTTTGTATGAAGTGTAATAAGTTTATTATTTTTATTTTATCAACATAAAAAAATTGTGTTATCATTGAAGTTGTTAGTTTAAAAAACTAATTAAACTATTTAACAAATGTGTCATTGTTAGTTATATATATATTATATATATTTATTTAATATCTTACTTGTGAACTTCAACTCAACACTTCATTATTTATAGATAATTTTATACTTATATAATATTATTTTTTATGTAATTAAGTAGCAAAACTTGCATAATGTTGTTCAATTAGCAAAATATATTAAGGCTCGTAAAAAATAATTAGATCACACTTTATTGAAATCCGTTAAAAAACGGGTGTCTAAGAAGTAAATTGTGCTTTTTACAGTAATCTCTTAACGCATTATATACAATAACAACGAGCAACGTCCCGATAATTACGTGGTGTCCTCTAAAAATATGTTGTTTATTTCCACACCACATTAGCATTAGATTGATTATGTTAAGTTATTTAGTACGAGTACCCATAAACTTGACAACACAGTCCATGGCTACTTGACATTATACTATTTATGTAAAATAACTAATGACTGTATTACCAAAAATAGAGTATTCGGTAAAACTTCAAAATAATATTTGGCGTCAGGTAAGGAATGCAATTTATATTTTATTTATTTTATTTCTTTCAGAAACATTACAAATTTTATTTAATACGATCCTGAAATAAGATAAAATGCAAGATAAAATTTATAAATATAGGTATTTATAATTATCAGCAACAATTATTAAAAAGTCCCGAAGCTCGCTAAGCTGAAGACTCCATGAAATTACTTTGATAAATAAATTCGTCTAGCTCATGTTGAAGCTGGGCTTCCCTCAAGTGGAATATGTCAATATTCGAGGCGATATGGTTGAACAGTCTGATCACACTCCCGAGAGGCATAGTCTCTGGCAGGTTAGTATTACTTCTAGGAAGAACAAACAATCTGTGCCTCCTTATCCTTATAGAATTGTCAGGGACAATTTTTATACATATGATACAAGCTAATTTTTGTCCAAAGATGTGGTGGACATGTTACATTGGTCGCCAATCAACAGAAAGGAAAATTTCACACTAAATAAATATAATTCAGTACTACGTGACATAACAATGTACTCGAGCAAATACTTTAGTCAGTATTTAACCGCATAGTGTGCGGACGTTACAATATTGTCTCTTTACAAAATGCTCTGAAATCATTATCCTATCTGTCGGTCTGCGGCCGCCTCAAAGGCTATAAAAGAAAGGATCCCAGTCGGCTAATTAAATAAAATTTTATTCCACAAAACGGCCGCGTACAATGATGCAGTTTTTAATTGTAAAACGGAAACTAGTCGCCAAAACCGAAAGCCTTCAAATAAAACGTTTCTCTCTATCAAAAGTAAATTTTTACAAAACTACTTTGAAAATGTATTCAGGACACATTTGAAACAAATTTGATCAAACAACATGATATTTCAAATTTGACACAAATGAGCATCTCAACATAACTAAATGTAACACATTTTTTACAAAAATGTACACTTATAAGTACAACGCAGCTCAGTTATCTCTTAACTAGAGAAGGATTGAGAAAGACTACGAGTTAGTCGAAACTGCAGTCTCCTAATAGAGAACTTTTGTTACGTGATCCATGTGAAAACAAGGTAAATAAATAAATAAATATTTATAATTTATTATGGATCTCAAAGTGAATGCTCAAAACATTGAAAAAATTATAAATATTCAATTCGTTTTCTTATTTTGTAGTTTTTTATTTTATTTTGGTATTGTTAATTTTTTACCTTTGTAATTAATATTTTACGGTAAAATAATTGAAAAAGCGAAGTATGCAATGCCTTTTTAAAAATAGGATAATAAGGATTCTCGGGGAGGCAAAATAGTTAAGATGTTTCAAAGGGACTCAAAATATAAGGAAAATAAGAAGAGATGAATATTCATTAATAATGTAGGCGTCGGCTAAATCTGCAGCCCTCATAAAACGGCCGGGGAACGAGAGGCGAAGTCTAGTGACTCTCATAAAAATGCGAACGATAAGAAAATAATGCTATCTCATATATCATCGCAATCTCCATGCCCTGAAGAAATGGTCTCTCGAGGTCCATTGCCCATCTCTTTAACGTCACGGGATTTAGTTTCATCGCATCTCTTCACTTTAAATAACGTAATTTAAATGAATGACTATTTAAACTTTAAATTCGAATGGCACACTTTAAGCATAAATTTTTCTCTTATTTTTTACTCTGAAAGAAAACTGAGTGAGATGTGAGTAACCCTTCACACTCCTAAACTTTCAGGATAGATTTTTTTAATGCAAAAGAGTATTTGTTTCTATTTAATAAAAACGAGGTATTCTTGACGTAATTCCAAAGCTTCTAACATATTCATAAGTAATATATACCAGCTTCTCAAACAATATAAGCTCGTTATTTTAATTAAGGTTCAATGCAAATTTTGGAATAAATTATTTAATCTTAATTTGGACTACACTCAACATTACGATGCCTTGTATTATTTTTTTAGCACATAAAATTAATAAAATAAACCCTTTTTTAAGCAAACAAATTTTTATAATTTGCAAAATAATGTAGTATCATAAAGTTCAGAGTAACGATATCAGCCTTTTTTTAAAAATACTTTATATTGGTATCACAATCTTTGTCCACAAATAGTTATAGATCTAGAACTAATCTCCGATTTCAGTTACCAAAAACGTTTGTCGCTAGAAAAAACTATTCAAACATGAATTTTATTTGAATTTCCTAGCAATCATCATACTTCTGCTGAATACGCAATTTATTAGGTAAAACTTTGAGATACTAAACTGTAAGGAAATATTCTTGATGCTAAAAACTTTGGGAAATGATGCATGTGCTCCATTTTTAATAGCTTGTTACTACTAGCAACAAAGGGAGTAAAAAATATTTATTATTTCCTTTTGTAATGTAGGAATTACACGTAAACCGATAAATAAAGCAGTTTGAATTATTTCGCTTCAATAATAATAATAAGAGCTTCACTTCCAGAAATATTTTTCATGGAATCTTTCTTGAGAGCTTAGGGTAAGTAAGGCGCGAACGTTCCTTCAGGCAGACGTAATAACATCAAACGGAAAACGGCAAACGATTTTAAAGTTTTTCCCCGATGTGTGAAATACCCCGGGCTACTCGTGGCTGACTTTGTTCGGTCGGGAAAGGTGTTTCCCTTCGTGTCTCGGAAACAATTTACTCATATTTATATTGAAGTGTTCACGAGCGCAAAGGTTTGTTTGAAAATCAAACAAGATATTGTTACTTCAAAAAAAGATATGTAAAGATATGTTTTACCGAACACAGATTCGATTGCATACATATTTATGTTTTTTTTTGTCAAACATATCTCTCTTGATTCATAGTAAATCTCCCAGGCAGATGGACCTTCGTCTCTTGAGTAACTTTAATAGGAATTCGTCTTTTCTGACAAAGTGTTAATATTTACATATTTATATTTATTATTTTAAGTATTTTATTCATTATTTGTAATGAATTTACCTAAATAATAAAAATATTACTTTACAGAAAAAAAACGACTTTTTGGAATGATGAAAATACACAAGTTCTATTATAAAATACATATAGGGTGTTTGTATGGTTAAAATTTTGGAGGAAATCAGCTGACAATTTTTGTCGCTCACAAGTTCTGAACAATTTAGTTATAGAAGGGGATCAACTAAAAAAAACGTGCAATAAGCAGAAGGCGGTGATCTTTGCATGTTTTAGTCTGCGTCCAAAGTTGCAACTCATGCGATCGAATGAAAATATGTCTCACAACATGGTCAACCTTCAATTACTTAAAAAAAAGTATTATTTTTAACATTGATTTTTCAACGTTTTTGAACTGCATTTCACATATGAAAATTGATATAGTTCATACACACAAAATCAAGGTACTTATTTGGAACATTTTTGATCCACAGATAATATACTTAACCATTAATTAAAATGAATTTCTCACATTAATACAAGGCGAAGAAAATTATACAAATTTACCATCAGAAACCTGCGTGTTTTTGAATTAGTCAAACAAAGCTATTCGGTTCCCTATTCCCTAGGTTATATTATCGCGTTGTAATGGTATTATGTATAACGCCGCGAATGCTTTACGTGGAATCATAATTCTAGTAAATATTATATGATGTGTGGGACAGGGGAAGCTTTCGGAGCTGCCGCATCTCGGCGGTTGAGTTAGGGACCTAATGGGGATGTCCCATTCCAGGACTCTACCATTCTGTACCACTATAGTGCTTACGAGCAGGCGTGTAAGCGTCTTGTAGATACATCGAAGAGAGGTTGTTGAAAAATATGGACAAAAACTGTTTTTTTTTTCTAAATGTGAAACTGTATGTTGGCTCGTGTTTTAAAGTTTAAGTTATTAGAATTCAACATGAAGTTATATTCAGCATAACTTATAATATATATCAATACAGTTTTGATTTGTATTGTGAATAAGAAGTAGTTCTACTGTATTATTAATTGCATTGTGTTACATTGTTTTATGTTAAATGTATATTAACTTATTCATTTTAATTTACGAATTCGCCCCCTAAGTGAGTCAGTCATCACGAACTAACGATATGATCCTTGCTTCATCCTATTTGAACACAACCTCTTAAAGCTCCTGTCTACATTCTGTGTATAGTTTGACGGCCTTTCGGGACGGCGAAAGCCCGACGCCTAGAGAAAATGCAGCTATAGTTAGTTTTATATACTTTCCTACGACATACAGAATGAAGTACAGAGCCACTTAAGCCGAGAGTAGTATGGACGACTACCTTTTCCGTTTCATTACCACGTTATTTCTCACAAAGGCTAATCATCGTATTCGTTAAAAATACACCTAACTTATAAACGTAATAAAAAGGCACTTTATTTTAAATATTAAATTGCAAAATAATTATGCTGATTTGCACAGTAATAAAATATGGCAAATATTTTTTTCGTCAGAATTTTAAAACAACTTTGGTCAGAATTGATATATTTCACTAGGCTTTTATTAAAATGTTTATTCTTACTAAGAAATTATTTCAATTAATACCATTTCACCTGTTTCTATTAAAAGTTGTTTTTCTATCTAGAATATGACAGTTATGTTGAGCTTATATACTTGGGATAAAATAGTGGAGGCTTCGGGAACGTCGGGCTTATCACCCGATTTCCTTCAAATAAACGATCAAAAGATCCTCAAATATGTTTTCGTATTATAAAACATTTAACACAGAGCATTCGCGGTCAACATTATCTGTTAAGATTGAGGGTAATACAATTAAATGAATGCAAGAAGTACTGGCGGTTGGCGGGGCGGAGATGATGCAACACTGCAGTTCGTGATGCTCATCAAAGATGCCGACATCTGCGCGTCTTTGCCGCTGGAGGGCGCCGCGGTTATGTCGGCTGTCACGGCGCTCGGATGCCAGGTAATGAGTTTACTGAGCGGGCGCACATTACCGACTTGAGCGACTCCCGACTTTAATAATCCATCACAAGGACCGCCACCGCAAACTGTCTCCCACCGGGCCCCATTCTGGCGCCCCCGGCGAGGCGGAGCCCTCCAGAATTTGATTGCACAAAAAAACGCAACGTAACTGGTTTTTTTTCTCAGTAAGGCAAAAAATATTTAAATAAAATAGAAAACGACATAAAGTCCAACCTTTAGTCATTGAAACACAGACGCAAGATTAGTTCACTTAGTCATTTATACCGCTTTTACTATGGCCACTGTTTCTCTAAAGCGATCTACAATCTGAATCTCTTCAAGAAACTCGTAATTTTCCAAATTTTTACACAAACTTATATAGCGCATGAAGCTGCATTGGTTGAATGTCATAGAGCTCTCTTAAACATGCAAGACTATCAGATGCCTACGTTGATGTTTCTATTCGGCTTTCTCACAATCTTTTTTTTTCTTCGTATTTATCAGTAATTTATCATTAACTTCCATGCCCGCACCCTAACTTGAGCATATGGTCGTCACGAACTGTCGCCATCAAACTATGTCTGCATCCATGCTTCTCGTCTTATATCATACCAGCTCTGCCTCCCGAAACTTTACCGTGTAAATTTTTTGTATAGTTCCAGACGCCCTTCCAGGACTGCCATTGCCCAGAGGCTGAAAAAAAGGCAGCTATCGTTTATACTCTCCTGCCGAATTATATTTACTCGTACATGTCTCAGACAGGTCCTCCTTCATATTTTGACATTGTAGCATGGAAGGTTATTTTTCCCGCTCCCTCACCTCGTCCTTCCACACAAAGTCTTAATTATTCTAGAATTACTATTTAATATTATGTCATTTTTAAGTAGATAAATAAAAAATATATTAATATTATGTGTTTTATTCATTATTTATTAATTAAATATAAATGTAATTCGATATAATAAAAAGTCACTAAAATTTTAATGACGTAATATAAAACAACTAGGAGGCACTTACAATATCAGAAGCAATATTAAAACTCTAGTGCCCACTTCAAATTTAATAGCCGACAGTGTTGCGGTACTTTTAGTACATAAATGTGTCACATGTGGGGAGAGGGAGAAAAATAAACTTCTCTACGAAAACTTACTAGTAAAAAAAAACAGTTTTCTATGGCAAATGTCGAGCAATTTAAAGGTAAATGTTTTGCATGTGCTATGAATACAGAGCATTCACAATTTTCAAAAGAAGCCCCTCCGAAAGGGGACTTTATAAGGAAAGAATAAAAAAATCAACAGCGGCATTTATTTCTATGAGTGGAGCCATACAGGTAGCTAAAGCATTAAAGGCACGGTCGCAAGTGAAACTAAGTAACTTCACGTCTTTATAATACCATGTAGAAATGTCGTTTGTGTCAAGATTTACTCGTATTTATGACGCTATGACCATTTATTGGATGTAAATAAGTAAAGTAATGAATACTAAAAAATATGTATCAGTTTCTGAGTATTTTCTTTAATAATTGATATGTATAAAAATTTGTAAAGTTTCACATGTTTACTTCAAAAACTAGTACCCTGTACCTACTTTTAGTAATTGAGAGAATTTTCATAAAACGGTTCTTTGATTAACTTAAGTCTTTACCGCTTAGGACTAAATGGTCCAGGCCATTGGAGCATCATGCTAATAAACCGATCTAAAGAAAAAATAATTATATGGTTATCTCATGAACACTAATACGATTCCAGATTCAATAATATATAGTTTATTAAGTTAAAATGGTTCTTAGTTTACGAAATTTTTATTTGGATATAAGCTACAATACCACCTAGCTTACACTACAAGAGTAAACATGATATATATTTTTTAAATATCACACTAATGTACAGTATTCAAATGTGTCAATAATTTTAATTAAGTCTTCTACTTGCTTAACATCCATACAATGTTAGTGTATGTCAACCGAGAACTGGCATTTTCCAAAATTCATTCCTTACAGCCCCGGAGTTGTTTTCCAGTATGTATGTTTACTTCTTTATTGAACTTAAATCTCTTCAAGAAACATATCAATTTACACATACAATCCTCCAAACCCACACACAAACACAAACCACGTTTTCCGCATCCAGCGTCTAGTAGTGCTGACTGAACGTCATAAAGCTTATTGAGGTCAACCGGCTGTGCTCTACTGCATACGAAAACAAAAAAACTTTTTTTCCATAAAATGAATCAAATCTCTATACTATATATACAGGTAACATTAAGGTTATCCACTGACAATACTTGGTTAAACTGCATAATTATAATTTTAGAATTAATTTTAATTAAAAAATTAATAAATTAAAAATATTTCCAATTTATGATTTTTTAATTAAAATTAATTCTAAAATTATATATACATATATATATAAATTAAATGTATTTCAAGTGTTCGATATTTTTCTTTTATGTGCTCATACGTTAAAATATTATCTTTATCAACCGCCAAATGAGCTCAGATTCAACTTTAGAAGTGTTTTATACATGAGAACTTCCACGGCGACTAATAATTATGTCAACTGAATTCCCCTACATTTCAGGATTTCAGGCGAATTCGCAGAAATCTCAGTCAGTCGAGCTCCGTGTTATTGTTTTTCAGGACAACGCTGCAAGAATATTAATTCACAGAGAGGGTGAATCTTGCAACGCTATACAGCTTTATCATGCACAGCACCGAAGGGGCAAACCAGAGGTATGGTCGAGACGTTAAACTTGTCGACTATCATAAGGTCACGAATTTGATGCCCGGTGAAGCATTTAAAAAATATATATATTACAACTTCTTTACTATACATTGACAAATACTAAAATAAGTGTGTAACTCTTCATACAACCGTAAATATTCATTTCCATCAAGATTTAAATTAAAAACTTCTCACAGAATTAGATGAAACGCTAGTAATAACAATCATTAACTTTAAGATCATGAAGACATTTTCATGGATAAGTGAATTACTTAAATTTACAGAAAATTCTCCTCATATCCTTTCTATATCTGGAAAGTATCGTCAACACAAATTTCCGCAACAGTTGAGACACTGTCTATGGTTATAATTTTAGAATTAATTTTAATTAAAAAATTAATAAATTAAAAATATTTATTGATTACATACGTTAGGAAAACCACATACTCATTAATTTTATAATATCTTTTTTCAATTGTTTTACCCGCACACATATACAACCTGTAAATATATGTCTAGGAACTAATTAACTGTCCATGCCTATATAAGCTAATGCCTGTTTTTATTTTTTTTTATTATTGAAGATGGTCTTCAGGAAGGCCGAAACATGTAATCGTTAAAATAAATTGTGAATCAAAACTAAATATTTTTAATTTACTATTTTTTTAATTAAAATTAATTCTACAATTATAATTATGCAGTTTCACCAAGTATTGTCAGTTGATAACCTTAATGTTGCTGTCTATGGCTCATATTAAAATATCTATTCAACCGAAAGTTCCCCTAGGAATATATTTGGTTTTCAACGACCTTTAGAGCAATTTCTTAGAATTACGAGTTAATTTAGTATAAATCCGGTCTCGCTTCCAAAAAAATTGGTGTATTATATAGATCACGTCGGTATTTCAACGATAAACAACTTCTTCTATATAAAGGACAAATCTGACCTATTCTTGAATACGGCAGCCATCTTTGGATTGGAGCCCCTAAATACCTTCTAAACGTAATTGACTCAGTTCAAAGAAGAGCAATTTGTTTGATAAATAATGACACTCTTACGTCTAACCTTCAATCAATGGAACACAGGCGTCAGATTGGTTCTCTTAGTCTTTTCTACCGTTATTACGGTCGCTGCTCTTCGGAACTTAAAGAACTAATTCCTCCTGCACCCACCCACAACCGACAAACTCGTCTTACACTTGCCGAATACACGGTTAATATATGTCAACCAAAAACTAGCAGTTTCCAAAGCTCGTTCCTTTATGCCACCGGTAAGCTATGGAATGCTCTTTCAGCGTCTGTGTTTCCTCCTTCCTACAATCTGGATCTCTTCAAGAAACAGATAAATATACACTTACAATCTCCCCAACCCAAACACAAACACGAACACAACACACGTTTCCCGCATGCAGCGTCCAGTCTCCCTGGCTGAGCGTCATATAGTGCACTGGTCTTGACCGGCTGTGCTCTCCTGCATGCGTTTGCATAAAAAAAAAGAGCAACTCAAGGATTTAAAGGAACGTCTTTTTAAAGATTTGGTGAATAACCGGATTCTCTCGAGATTTTGACTATTTGAACTCAGGATTGGCTCATCCCGAAAGAAATGGGAAGACAAGTAATAATCTTAAACATATATTTTAGTGCAAGAAAATATTTCAGTTGTCACCTTTAGTTTTAGACTTCGTCCAATAGAATATAATATTTTCCAATATGTGTTCACATATTTTTAAGAATTATTAAAGACTTAATTTTTATTTGAGTCTCAAAACTCTTAATGAAGCTCATGACAGCTATAGACGTCATCCAGGGTGAAAAGTTGTTATTTTACGACAAGTTTTCTTTTTTTACAACTATGGCAACCCTTTCTACAGCTCCTGACTTGCACCGTCCTAGAAAGCCCTCGGAAACTATTCATATAATGTACCCGAAGGAGCTGTGGGAGGCAGAGCTGACATGGGCTGACAGAGTTTTGCGGAGGCAGCTTGTGACGAGCATGTGCTCCCAGTTTGGCGATCGGACATGGTTATAAACGTTCTTCTTCGTAGTATCAATCCGGTGGATTGGTTTGCAGCAACAGAATCTTGCATCTCGATCTCCATTCCTCTCGGTCCTCCGCAACCCGTTTCAGCTCAGCATAAGCGCTACAATTCATGTCCTCGAATACTTGCTGCAAATACTCCCGTCTAGGGCGCCCTCTACAGTTTTTACCCTCAACCATCCCCTCCACAATATCGTGAAGGAGACCATCGTGGCGCATGATGTGACCAATCCATCGGGCTCGCCTCTCTGAGAGTATAATATATAGAATATAATATTTATACACTGAATCTGAATTACTAAAAAAAAACGAAAATAAATTTGTAGTCTGACTTGTATTAATATCAATTTAGCGTTTTTTTTTCTACGTTAACCCGAAGGTGTCTCTCATTCCTCTCTTTCTCTTTCTTTCAGTAATGCGAAACTGGGAATTGCTCTGAATATTGTGAGACATCTCGGTGCTGAAAAGGATTTAAGTCAGCTAACTGGGAGATTTAATCTTCTGAAGTCTAAGCGGTCCCTCGAGTAGCTGAAATTCTTTAATATCCCACAAGCACTACCTCGAAGTAGAAATGAGAATAGATTATTCAATTTCAAAGGGGTGAATAATCACGAGCACTGAATACGACAAATTTTAATTAGTTATGTGTTTTGTATTTCATAAAATAAAGTTTGTCCAAGAGAAACTTTTTAAAGCATTGTGAAGAGTTTCACGTTGTATACGTAATTGGAATTTATTGAATTGTATAAAATAAAAGTTTCTTGGTGTAAGTAATTTCATTAAAATTATATAAGCTTAATAAATAATAAAACTTTGATATTTATGAAATGTTAAATATTTACAAACAAGCTATTTACAAAATATACTCAAAATCTACAAAAATAATTATAATATTATTAATGTGTCAATATTTAGGTCAATATTTTTTTATAATCTCCGGACAGCTTAAATATCAAATAAATTATATAAAAATTCAACAAAAAAAAAAAAAAATTAATATAAGATAACACTGTTTTTGATAGTATGAATTTACTAACAAATATATCAATTAATTTATTTTACAGTAACAAATTGACAGTGTCGGAAAAAAATATCTAAAGGTCACATTCCTTAGAAGGATTGTTTGATTTGCTTGTGTTTCATAAATCTATCGAGTCATAGAAAGAAAAACAAGGTCAAAGAAAACACGTGGCAAAGTACATAGAACTTTTCAACTAAAAAAAATAAAAGATGCCTGAAGAGACTCGAGTCTAATGATAATAATGATCATATAATGGAGAATAATACGTTAAATATTTTTTTGTGTTCAAATGTGTGTATTGGATTTCATTCAAATGCTAATAAAATACAAATGTATACTAAAGCACTGTGACAAAGACTAATGTGATACCGGAATATATTATTTAAAACGTACGTGGAAGACGTCTTTCAGACGCTATTTTGTGAAAAAATTACCTTCCTAAACGTACAATGACGTCGTAACGCATGATTTCCTAATTTTCAACTGAGTGCTAGTGACATTTTTCATTATATATATATCATCTGATTGTCAAAAAAATTTGAAGCGAGATTTATTATTCGCTTCAAGACTTCACATTCCAAGACTGACATGTCTTGAATTAGACCAATATTTTTAGAACACTTTACAGAACGCTATCAACAACGAAAATATCCACATAACTTAGCTTTTTTTCAGATTTTTTCTCCGCAGTATGAACTTAATGAACTTCACAGAAGATGAAAGTGTTTGTATTTATATATTTTGTATTATTAGAAATATTTTTTAAAAAAACTAAGCGAAGTGTCATTTATTAAATTATTTTATTCTAATAAATATTGTTATAAAGACCTCAATCGGATTTTGGTGTCGGGTACATAATTTATGGAATCAGAGACAATAATAGCAACTTATGTTTTTGACAGTATTTAATTCAAATAATGGACAGTAATTTTTTAGCAAACGGTCAGTAATGAATACCCAATAGTTTAAGTAAAAAATAATCGTTTGACAGTAGAAAAATATCATTTTACTTAATTTTTCAATCATTTTACTTTAATTTTTATCAATATTAAATATATTTCTGCCAATTTAATTTTATAACTGACCACATTCATACTGACACAGTGGATACTGCCAATTTATTTAGTCTCCTGCCGATTCATTGTATTGAGTGCCAATTGATTTCACTTAATGCTTAAATATTGCATAAGTTACCGAACAAAGAAATACAGTCCGACATTAATTAATAAAATTAATTACTATAAATTTCTTATAAATATATGTTCTTACTAATTGTACATTATATTGTCTTCAAAAATCGTGTTTTTCAGTTATATTAGTATTTTATTAATTATTTAACTAATTTTCGGTTCAATTAGTTTTCGGGAACAGAATGTCCGTTTCCTGGAACGACTGCAGCTTTTGACGCTGACATAAATCAGTCGTCACCCAGAGACTAAAGACCGCAAGCAAACTCGTCTGTTTCCTCGATTTGCGTGCGTGCAATGGAACGCAGCCTAAAAATAAGACCGAAGCAACAAAATTGAACTTTCAACAAACAAAAAGCGTCACTTTCACAATCATAAAAAAAACCTTCCAACGAAAAGCTTAAATTTTTTTTTTAAATCTGCTCTACAGTATTTTCGTGAATCTTTTTATTTTAATTTTGTTTGTATTTGAAGCATACACCTAGAAATGATTTAAAATATTGAATAAACAATTATTTATAAGTTGTTTCAACATGAATCAAACCCAATTAAGTATAAAAGTATTGTACAGTAATTAAGCAAGTAATTATTTGGTAAAAAAACGTCCATATAAAGCAAGGTAAAGGATATTCTAGTATTTTTATTTCTTACTTGTATACGAGTATGTGATGGCCATATGTTTTTCATAGAGTTAATAAAAATCATAGAATTATCAAATATAAAATTATTGAACATATTTTTAAAAATATACAATTAATGATTAAATCAATTCGCAATCAAAAAATACACTCAAAATATATTACAACATTTTAGGCCATTTTCCTTGTTAGTTTTTATTTCTTTGCGTTCAAAAAATGTTAGGAAAGTATTTTCCAAATCACAATTCACATTAAAGGAAACCCAACTGACGAGTTAACTGGACAGTTTAATTAGTTCGTGCCATTCAAACGGCCAATATATCTATTTCCGGTGGCGGTATGCGGAGCATAGTTCCTCTTACTAAATGGGTTCAGTTAGTTACAGATGCTTTGGGTAAGCATCAGTTTCCGAAACTCAAGTTTTATCCTTCCATGGTAGCGCGAAACACTAAAGAATTAGAATTATCACACATCCGTGTTATTCTGCTGATTATTTTAGCAACCTATTTGGATATTTTCATTTAAAATTATAATGGCTATTAGCTTCAACACCGAACCCTTGCAACACTATATATCTCCCTTTCTTTTTATTACCTGATAGCACCCCCCACCCCCCTATCTTACATAAATGTGTTCGAGCACTTACGAAATTTACATGCAGCTCGGTTGTCTCTTCACATTAATGGATTGAGGAAGGGTACGAGTTATTCGAAACTGCAGTCTCCTAAACAGAAGCCATACTCAACGTGATTCGTGCTTAAACAAAGATTTATATAAAAGCAGCAAGCAGCTCGTATATTTATCTTGATTTTTTTTTTATTTCTAGCATTAATTTTCAAAATTATCACTATTTTCAACCCGCATTCAATCCTTACAAGTACACAATTACTACACAAACAGATTACCATAGCGCCAAAATACTCTGAAAATAATATTTAAAAAATAGCATGATACATGACTATTTCTACAAATAACTTTAAGCTTTTTCATAAATTCAGTCATTTCAAGTATTTTATCTTAGACATAAGCTTAGAATCTAGTATAAAAAAATATTTATTGAAATAGTCGCTTATAGAGAGAGCACTGTAATATTTAGTGATTTCTACATTTTTTTTTTAAATTCATTTATTTGTGTTATGAGATATCATAACATGCCTTCAAATAGAGATATAAAGAAAGGAGAAGCTTGGACATAATTCTAAAGCTGATCTAAGGGCCAATTAGTTGGGTGATTATTAACTCTAAATTAAATATACGTACTTGTAGCAAAAAGAGTTTTTCGATTCTAAGGCTTAAAATGTCTTCAGAAGACATCAACAACGATTTAAAAATGTATTTGAAGTAGTAAGAATGAACTGAAAAAAATCAATTCAAAGGTCATGAACATAGAATCCGACTTGATATGCGGATATAACAAAGTAATAATATAGTATACATAGATTTGTAGACGCTTTTGTTGAGCATCAATTTCTGAAATCTCTTGAATTGTTCGCTTCCCTGAATGTGAAACAATGTCATAAAATATTCGGCTGCTTTGGTTGCGAGCTTACAATGACAGTTCTCTCATCCGCTACGGTCAACAAAGATATTTAAACGGTCCAATCTGCATCTGGAGGAAGAATGGACCAATATGTCACGGCGGACCGGGACCGGCACGAGTGCGAGCGAGACGAAGGTCTTTTGTGGTGTTTCTTGTGTGTTTGTGAAGACAGCCGAAATGTAAGTATGGGAGACGGTCAAGTGTGACAAAGAGGCAAACACAAACAGGACCAAATTGGTATTCTTAAATAAATCATTTTAATTTAAAATATAAAATACAAAAGAAAATGGGACTAATGCATTAATTATTTTCATTAGACTATGTCCGCTCTCTCAGCAGGAGAATATGGACATCACTAACTCTGTCAGCCGCCTTAGTCCTCACCTCGTCCCATGTCAGCTTCGTCTCCCACAGCTCTGCCGAGTATATTATATTTATATAGTTCCCGACGGCCTACCAAGACGGCGAATGCCGGGGGGCTTAAAGAAAAGGCAGCCGTAGTTAAAACTTTCCTGCGGCATTCTCGGGACATGTCCCCAGCAGGTCCACCATCGCCTTTTGACACACTGTCTGGGACTCATACAGGGGGCATAAATTCATACATCTATCAAACACGAAATTGTATATCAAGTTTTAGAGGCGTTAATGTGTTATTTGTATTTCAGAAGTATTATCGTTACAAAAAATATTAGCCAATAGCTTTTTTTTTCACAAATTTTACATGTCATTTAATGTGACTTGCTATTTCACAACAACAACAAAAAATCTTCATCACTAATGACAATTGATTAATTTAATACAAACTTTGTTATCAGTCATATGTATTGATGTCTATATAATGACAGTTTTCAAAACAAACTGAAAAAACAGACATCCTAAAAATGCACGAATAATCAGATATTTCAGGACTTTCTGGAGTCTCATAAATATGCATAATATTTTTTTGTAAACACAACACACTTAATTTTCTCACCATTTATTTATTTATTGTTTTATATATTTTTAAATGTTTTTGTAATTGTTTGGTCTTAAGTTGACATTATTTGTTTTCTTTTGTTTTTATTACAAAATTAATTTATAAATTATTTAAGCTGTAATTTTTATTTTGAAAAGAATAATGTTTAAATATAATTTAAAAATAACTTCAAATCACATAGAAAAACTAAGTAAGAAATATATGTGCAACATTTTACGTTGCAAATATATCCGGCTAGAATGAAAATATAAAAGATATACGTGTGAAAGTTCGTCCCTGATCAGGAAGATGTCCGAGCCGTGATGGGACTTGGGCGGATGCCAAGCAACGAATCTCCGCTCTCTTTGTGTCCGATCGTCTGCGCTCCTGGCTGAACTAGGAAACTACCGCTAGGGCTGCCACATGAAAGGTTAGCTAGTCATAGAATTTCCAATATCAGTTACTAAACATAGATGTCTTGTATGCCCACATTACCTAATTGAGTATCTAAGACTAAAATACTACAGATTAACTGCTATATCAAATTCATGTTTCAAGAAGTTCCATTTCACGATACATAAATTCTTCGTAGATAATTATATTATTCTACCTCTGCCCAAAATATGCCCACTAGACCTTTTTACGTATTTAAAACTGAAATGCTTCAAATAATCTGTTATATGGAATGTATTTTTTCGCATATCTAGAAAAGTACAGAGTTGATTATCATTATATTTAAGAGAGTAAATATGGTTTTTGAAGATTATATACAAGTTGAAGGGTGTATATTCAAATAATGTGCATTTTTAACGGAATATTGTAGAGCGTTTATTTATAATATGATTATTTAATAAGTTATAATATTATTTTAGTCTATTCTAGGAGAATCTAGATTAGTACACTAAGTTCTGGTTTCTGAAAAAAAAATTGGATCCTGAGGCCTCTTGGATTTAGGCGTAAGAAACCATTTTATGACACCAATACTCTGTTGGGAACACAGCTTTTTGTATGTTGGGTTAAGCACACAAGACTTGATCTTTCAAACATCGAGACAATCAGGCTAATAATCTAATTAACTTTTAAATTATTATGCAAAATCGCTTTAGTACGCCACTCATACTATAGCTGACTTATCTTCGGTCTATGCACTCGATGGAGCACCAGAAACAAAGATATTTCAAAAATAGGTAAGTATTATGACAACCGACAGCATCCATGCAATAGGAGAGTTAAGAGAAAATAAGAATAAGCAGCATAAAAACAATGTCCAATGGTTTCTGAGGTTATAAGAGTACAAATTATTGTTTATAAAGTGATCCATTAAATACTACGCATTTAGTTAAAATGACTACCCCGGCTTTCGCTAAAAATATATGAGATTAAAAAACATTCACATTTCTACCTTAAAACGATAATTACCAGACCACTGACTTTGTTCAAAAGTATCAATTTAAATTTTGGAGTAATAAAATTCAACTAACCGTCTCTCACATGATTATTACATTTTTTTCTCACTGCGATAAAGCTCGCCCGTTAAAAGCTCGTTACGAAGCTTGAATAACTTGTTTTTATGCGGTCTTAATTACCTTGTATGACACAAGTAAGCTGAGGTAACATGCGATTAAATAATGACAGAACAATATATCTGTTTTAGCGCTCAGATTTTTTAGTTAGATTGGTCCCGTTCAGTACTAACTCGCTATACTTAATTGAATTGAAATCTCGGCATAAATACATTTTCCCTTCATAAATACACTAATAATAAGAATTCTTAAAGCTTGATTTTATAAGGGTCGTCATTAAAAGATTGCTAGATGTATTGGTTATAAATTTTCTAATGTCACAAAACTTATTTTTCGTGGAATTCAATAAAATCAAATAATATACAAGCATAAAATTATACTATTTAATACAATAGTATAAAAAAATATAGTAAGCTGTATATAATTATTCTTCATTTCCAAATATTAAAAAAATGTGATG
This sequence comes from Glossosoma conforme, assembly GCA_022606575.1. Classification (NCBI taxonomy): domain Eukaryota; kingdom Metazoa; phylum Arthropoda; class Insecta; order Trichoptera; family Glossosomatidae; genus Glossosoma; species Glossosoma conforme. The sequence goes on from JAGTXR010000296.1 coordinate 200,607, forward strand.
TAATACTATTTATGTTTTTATTTGCCACTTAACTACACCCCGTTATTCACGCATCTTTCATTTTTTAATCAGGAATGTTTTTTTTTACAATAAGTAGGTTTAAAGGTACAACTTAACGTTATACTACAATTTATTTTAACTAATATAAAAATAGTAACTTTAAAAGGTGAGGATCAGTACTGAGAAATGACGAATATTTGTGAACATGAAATGCTTACAAATGATTTACAAAACGTTATTTTTACTTTGTGCTTCTCCAAGAATCGAATCTACAACTTCTCGCATGGAAGTAAAGACTTCAAAGCGTCAGGCTAATCATCCATTATTTTAACAAACGCCTTATTATTACTCGTGTAAAGTTGGCTTCTTTTTATATGGAGAAAATCTGCTTAAGAATACATAAATTTAAAATATTGATAAAAATTCTAAAATTTCGTATACATACGTATTCTTAGAAAATAATATTATAATAGATACGCTATTTACGACTTTAAAAGAAATTATTTTTCTTTAACGGCTGTAAAATTTCAAAAGACTATTTGAAGCTCCGTATGAATGCGTTACGTTTCAACACATTATTTACGTCGCTACTTTCGAGGGTACAGAAAAAACTAAAAGAATTCCATATTATTAAAACTCATAGATATCTTTTAAGTCCGAAAACGTGAAGGCAGCCTCTGAGCGTAGGAACATTAAAGCATTCATTGTCAAAAAAGTCCACATTATATATTGCATTATTACTTGGGGCACTTGTAAAATCTAAAGAATGTAACGTTATTAAAAAACTCCGGCACCTATTACCCGCTACGTGACTGAGCTTTTAACGAGCAGGGTCAGTGAAGTAACAAACAAAAAATCTTATATTTGAGTTTTAGTTGTAAAAATATTGTTAAAATTTTCATTGAATTCACTCTAGTAATAATTAATGCAATACATACATACCATTCTTATACTGTTTGCTTAAAAAACCCACTGTTTTTGGATACTCTTAGCCTTAGAGTCTAATGTGAATAATATAATATGACACATGAACGTATATTATACCTTAATAACATACCATTCTTAGTGAGACTAAGTTATTAACATTGGTATTTAATTTGATTTAATAAATAAATATATTTGTTTTTCTTTCATGTCTATTCAAAATTATGTTTGAGTTTTATTTCTCTCTGTTAATATTTTTACGGAGATTTGAACCCGTTCATTAACTTTGAAAAAATTCATCGATAAATTAAAATAATAAAATAAACTGAATGTAAAATGCATAGAATCCTTGCAAAAATTCAACTCTTTGCAGTTTGAGTGATTGGGCAATTAAAAATAATATTTCTATATATTGTAATGATTATATTTTTTATTTAATTATAACGAAATAGCAATCATATAAATAAAATGTCAATTATTAACAAATAAACGATTAAAAATATTTTACTCCGATTTAACTAAGAGTTACAAAAATCATTATAGACAGCAAAATGATTATCCATAACTTTTTAGTTCAAAATATTTAAGCAAAAGAAAATGTACTTCAACAAAAATAAAGGAGATATTTCTTTAATGTTTTGAACCACTCTTATATTTAAAGCATAAAGCAAGTCAAACTTTGTAGATACAAAAATTAACTTTTTTTACTCTTTAAATATGACAAACCACAAAGTTACTGTATTCTTCGAGTATGCGTTCTAATATTGTTCGTTATGAGAATCAATTTGAACACATATATTAAGAAAGTTTTTTTGATTTTATTTTTATCTTGCCATCAAACGAGTTTCGGTCAACTGCCAATCTTCTGGCAGATACGCTAATGCACCAGGTAGCGCTCCAGCGTCCAGCGCCGCCGCCGCCCACTCTTCCCCGCCTTGTTCGCCCCGCCACGCACAGGCCGCACTACATCCGTCAATATTCCGAATTCCAAGACCTCCAGTTCAAAGTGCTAAGTGTTCCCCGTAATGACATGCAAGTTTGGCGCGTGCGCGAACAGCGGCATTCTTAGGAGACCCAGAGGCGTTACTCGAGAAAAAACTTGTATATTGTCTTGTTCTTTGTACCTTCATCGTCAACATTCCATATCCGTTACTCCAAACTCAAGCATACAGTAATCACGATCGCCACCACAAAGAGAAAAGTCTGCTGTAGCTTATATTATCTTACGGCATCTTAAGAACTTATAAAAGTCACCCAGCGTGCTATGGAGATATCCATGCTCGGAGTGTCGCTAAAAGATAGAATCCGAAACGAGGAAATACGCAGAAGAACTCAAGTAGTGGATGCTACCCAACGAATAGGCACACTCAAGTGGCAATGGGCAGGTCATATCTGTCGAAGAGACGACGGTCGATGGGGAAGAAAAGTAATGGAATGGCGCCCAAGAACTGGCAAACGAAGCATTGGCCGACCCCCTACAAGATGGACTGACGATATAAGAAGAATAGCGGGAGTGACCTGGATGCGGAAGGCGGAGGATCGAAGAGGATGGAGACTCATGCGGGAGGCCTACGTTCAACAGTGGACGGACACAGGCTGATGATGATGATGATCTTAAGAACTTACATATCAGCTAAATTCACCCCCAAGTCAACCTTTTGACCGACCTTAGGATGGAAGGCTAACGTGCCGACTCTTTAATGTTGTCATATTTCATTTTATGTAAAAAATAGTCATGTGATGTTGTTAAGTCATTGGTATTATATAGTATAAATATTTTTATTATGTTACACGAAGTAAAATGAGGTTTGAAAACAGGTGCTTCCGTATAATATTGGAGTTGCAATGGTCGTCTCCCTTTGTGAGGAATGACGAGGAAGGAAGTAAGCACGGCCACCTTCCATCGTAGTTGTGGACGTAGCTGAAATATCCATTTAAAAAGCTTCCAGAGAATTTAAGCTAAAGTTGATTTTTTTTCCAAGCGCCTGGACTCTCAACATTCTGGAAGACTGTTGATAACAGATGCAAAAATATTTTTAAAAAGCCATGAACAATGGCAGCTAATGTTGAGTGCGACAGCAATTTGTAGAGACCGTATTTGTACACCCAACACAAAAGCATGTTTAACCGTGTTAATACATGTACTATAGCAGTAGTTAGTTAAGTAGCTCTATGCCATAATTACAAGAATCACCCGAACTTTACGCTGGCTTATGGAAAACTCGGTCACATTGGTTAATTTGTATGATCACCTGTTCAGCTTTGGCTAATCTGGTTACTCCACTGATCCATCAGCATACTAAATGGCTCGCTCGACTGAAATCTACGCACTCGGGGCCTGTCAACGCGTGCAACGTAATACGGGAAAATATTATTTTTGAAGTCGCGAAATATTTGCTAATTTCTGAAAACGCTTTAAGCCCCCGTCAAAGAGCGGGCCGGCTATTTGAGTCTCGCGCATACGCATAAAGGAGAATGTTTCAATTTACGCATTTTCACCGGCGAAGACTCGCCAGATGTTTGTATGATTAAAATTAACGCGTAAATTGTTAACTTTTTGAAGCTTGCTCATACGAACGGAACGTAAAAAATATTTAGTTATTGTACAATATGATGAATATTTAGAAGTGTTGATCTTATCATCTTTTCATGCAAAATATATCTATTTTTAGAAATATTTTAATAAATTGTAAACGCAGTTCTCGTACGATCAATAAAAATAGACAAAAATTTACGAAGACAGCGTGTCGTTGGTGGAGATGAGCCGTATCTTAGCACCAAATCACTCTGGAGGAACAAACTTCTAAATATACTTTATAAATAATAGCTGCCTTCTCATAAACCACCCGAGTTCTCACTCTGGATTCAGTCAGGAACCGTGTGTGTTACATGTAGACTTCTGAGTGTTGAGATGTTTTGGGACTAGGCTTGGACAATATCAGCTACCAGAATTTTGTGGCGGTATTATATAATGACCATATTCACCACATATGGAATAAAGATGGAGAACATAAAAAGTTGCTTTAACTCCAAAACATCACTTAAGTTGTACTTTTTTCATTCAGCTAGATTGGATGGATATAAAGGGTATGAATTAAATATATCTGCAGAAATAGATAAGAATACTATTAAATTGATAAAAACTTTAAACCTTGTTATATACCTTTACCCCTCCTTAATATGGATCACGTTGAGCTCAACACGATAAAAAAAAATTTTTTAAATGGATCTCAAAGTGAATCAATAAAATATTAATAATAAAATAATGTGACTTTTATTTTCCTGCTTCTGCAGAACTAATAATATTTGTCTAAAGTTGCGAGGTGATTAACCTATTATTCCAGATCACTTGACTTGAAAGAAACGTGTGAAAAGGAAAATTAAATGGTTTTTTAATTACTTTGAAGTGAAAAAAAGGCTGGCCGTTCATCAGCAACCGTGCCAGATCTCGCCTCGCCTTATCCCAAAATTGTTTCGGAGACTTCTTGTTTTCAGGACTGCCAACTTATTGTACAAATAAATTAATTTGCCAATTTGTACACCTGCTATTTTTGGTCGTTTGGATAAGACTTTTCCGGTTTTCAAGAAATAAATGGCAGTGTACAGTCTTTGTATTATGTCTCCATTTTCTGCCATTTTAATTACTTTTATTACCCTGTCATTTTTAATTAGTTTAATAAACAACTAATTTAAATCTGTGAAATAAAATATTTATGAAACAAATATTATATTCGTAGTACTATCAATTGAACCATTATATAGTATTAATGTACTGGGGTGAGTTACCCTTTAGAACTGAAATTTCCAAGCTTCGGAAGGGTCGCGATTATTTTCTGTTGTTTTTAAAAATCCGATTAATCAAAAATATGACTCGGATAATACGGTGGACGTATCGGTCGGACTTTCGGGAGCAAACGTCCTTTGAGATAAGGCCATTTACAGAACTGGGTGGCAAAGATTTGTGGCGATCGTATATTATAGATGGATATGGTAAGAAATAATGTGAAAGTACTCTTTTATGAATTTTCGTAAATAAAAAAATACGCGTGTTAGAAGTTTGGCGGCTTGGGTTATCATGCTTATGAAACACGTGGTCCATGTTAGAGACCTGCTTGCACGTCACTCTTGAAACGGGTGGGTGGGGTGGGCGGCCGCTAGCCACGGGGCGGGGCCGGTGACGTCATCCTGCCCCCGCAAAGAGACACTTGCGTCTAGCTACCGGAAGGGCTGCCAGAGAAAATTATTTTAAAAAAATATGTTATATAAGAGATTCGAAAATAAAAGCTTACGACTGGGTGGAGATGAAACGGTTCTCTAAAATTTCACATTCTCCTTCCTCGAGCTTTTGTGTACAATACCAAAAAAGTTACAAAAACTGAAGCGTCTGGCTCTGTAACTCTTGCTGTGTATCTTTATGTAACATAGAAGCTTGCATTGGCTGCTATTTTTTCAGCGTTTTGAGCAGCTTGCAGTCTGATTTTATAATTCTTTTCAAAAACACCGTGTTAACGTTCAGCTCTTTTCTTGTGTAAAAAATGCCAGCTAGATCTAAATTAGGTCGGTAAATTTTCATATGAGAGTTCAATGATGTAATATTATACATTATTGCAAAATTGACTGAGCATACAAAATATTATAAGTTATTAATTTTTAAATATTTATATTAAATTATCATAATTTAAGCATTTTTTTTACTATTTTAATGGGTTAAAAGTGGACAGAATTCTTGTTATGCTTGTGAAGATCAATCTTGTATGTCAGATATAAAATAAAACATTCTTTAGAATTTATTCCACATACATTTTTTTTGAAGACATGTTTCAGCCATGTCGGATGGCCATTTTCAAGTCTTGAGGCCTTCCAAAGACGAAAAAATCTAAATAATTTTTTATCTGTTTGTCAAATTTTAAATCCATTTTCCAAGCAAAGCTATTGTTTTGTAACCAAGGTTTTCAAATTATCTTTGTTTTAGAAATTTGAAAATGATTATAATAGTTATTACATTAATTGTGATAGCTGACAACCCTGAAATGGTCATTTGAAGAGTCACGCGGGTATGATGTATTGAAACATTAGAGAGGCTAGTCGCGGAAGCTCGCCGGCCAAGTCTTGATGGACGCCGACGTCATCCACTGACACATGCTGCTGTGGTATTATTGTCATCTTTCAACAATAATTCTAAGAATCGGTCAATAGTCCCGATGACTAGAATTCAAAAATAAATTTACAAAAATGATACGATTAAGATGATTGCGTTTATCATTGTAAACATTACAACTCGAGATGTAATTTCTGCAAGATTGATGTATGTATTTTGGTTTTTGCATTCAAAGCAATCAATTTCAGTTAGTTTCTGCATATTTTAGGCATTTTACTTTCCGAGTTAATATTTTTATTCATTCAATAAAATATATTAACACAAAAATCCTTTTTTTTTTACATATATATAAAAAAAAAATTCATTGCTCGCAAATTTAGGTGTCCTTAAATTGGTACCATTTTTTTATTTTATTTTTTCTTCATAAAAATCAAATATTTAATCGAAGTTTTGGAGACATCTTAAAAATTAAAAGGACAAGGATTCTATATCAATTAACTTTAGTATTTTTTAAATATTATATTTACTTTCATAAAATTTTATGTTTGCAATATTCTCGATTTGTACTTCTGTCATAATAATAAGATGATAATTATTTCTTTATTAAATCATCCACCAGAGCCATAATAAAAAAAAACATGTACATATTGAAACTAAAACATAAAATAAAGAAAATACAAATCTCAGATATAAATAAAAGATTTTTTAGAACCTATAATTCCAAAAGTCAATTGACTTGAAAATGGCCATCTGACCTGGCTGAAACATGTCTTCAAAAAATAAATATAAGTGGAATAAATTCTACAAAATCTTTTTTTTATATCTTATATTATGGAATTCCACCAAGAAATATCGATTGAAAAAATCGAAGTAATTAAAATAAAAATCAGTAATATTTAACGATTTTAATTTTAAGCAACTTCTGACTCTCAGTGAGTGGATCACCGCTGGATGCCTACGTAAAGGCGCATCCAGTGCCCCTCTAACCGGGAGTCCCATCTATTATAATACAGCTATAATACCGTCTAATTTATTTTAATTTATATTCTTTATAAGAACACTCATTTTAACTAAATTACAGCAAGTTGACTGTTTTATATGCTTGATAAATAGATTCCTCGAAAATATCCCAGAACAAAAAACCACAAACCCAATCGTATAATAGAATCACGAAGTAATAGAACTATTTACATCTTACTCATAACAGTATGTATCAAAAGTATATAAATTTAATGCTTTTCAAATCTGCGCTTTATATTTTTTACTTCCATTGTAATCGTTTGCAGAAATTAAAAAGTCCCTTTTCTTGTCAGTGAGACGTTCTTACGACGCGCCTCGGTTAAGTAATTAATATTTGGTCGTTTATGCCAAACAATCGTTTGCGGCGAGTGAAGTGTCCGCGACATCTCAACTTTGAATTGAGGCATCACTGAACCAAGAAATATGCACTGCTTACACCAATTGTTTGACTATAATAACAATTGAAAAATTAATGGATTCACTGACCAGATTATTGATAGAATCAAATTATTTCGCTCAATATTTCGGTGATGGAAATCAGCAATAATAAAGACGGTTAAAATATAATGGTGTGGAAGGATAGAACGATAAAGTAAAATAAGACATTATTTAATGCTATAAAATAGAAGACTTTATTTGAAATCAAGTGGTAATAGTAACATTCTTATATAATTTCGTAAAGTAGTTTGACTTTATGCTTTCTGATTGTTATAAATATACTTTAAAATAACTATTTTTATGAGGTAGGGGTCGAATTGTCAATATACAAGTAAAATTATTTTAAAATAGATTAAAAAAAACAAGTTACATGTCAGAAAATTTTAATTTCAAAGGAATATTTAAAATTATATTTAAGTAGAATGAAATTTTAAGCTATATATTTAAAATTACATATATCATCACATATACAGGTATAAGTTATGTTTGAATTATTAGCTGTCTTGCCTAATATAATTTTAGTAAACATGTTTTTAAAATACTATTTCAGCCGTTCGAATAAGTATATGTCTCATGAATTTGTAGTAAATTATTGTTTCAACTGCATAAAATTAAATTTGAAAAATATTCAAAATATTATCATTGGATAAACAAATTTTAAGTTTGTTGCGTAAACGGAAGTATGTAATCTGATACTTCGCGAGCAATACTTTCAGACTGTTTGCCGGAAGGCACTGTCAGTGTACACGTTCCGCTGCAGCATACGAAGGACCGATAGCCTGACGTTTCATTTTTCACAGAATGGCGTCGCCTCGCCGAGATGTCAACAATTTATTTCATCCCCTTTCGAGGACTTCCATTAAAGTAATGAATAACTAAGCAAACATTGTTTCGACGGATATTTTTCGTATAATGACGGAGCGCGGAAAAAACCTGCAAAAAGCACGCGCGGAGGCTCAAAGCTCGCCAACGTATTTGATGGAGCTTTTCGTTTTGATTAAAATAACGGGGAACTCCTAAATGATTTTAATGGCGAGGCGAGCCCCTCGAAAGCTTTCTACGCCTATCTATTCATCTGAGATTCAAGATTTTGGCGCGTGGAAAAGAGTATCTTTCTTTTGATGATCCCGTTGTCTTTGCGCGAAGGAATCTGAAATTAATACATTGTTTTACATTTGCGAGATATTTTTTTTGCAAGAGAAACGATTCATAAACGAATTGGGAAAATATATTAAAATGAACGCTGAAACGGAATAATTTTATTGTTTTATTGTACCATGCCGTTTGAAAAATAACAAGTGTTACGATATCAAAGATATAATAAGCATTATTAAAACTAGTTATGAAAGACAAAAAAATAATATCCTTTTCTTAAATATTTTTTCAATAATAAAGTTAAAATAAACTTTACCAGACAATTCTTAGCAAAACTTCACATTTCTTATTAATATTTATTTAAAATGTAAGTTATTTAGTTACGTCTTACCTATTTGACCTGATTGAACGCGTTTTATCTTTAAGCCAACAATCACGAAAGCTTAGTTAAATTAAGGAAATGAGACTAGAACTTTATTTTTATAATTTTTTGCTTAAGTTTGATTGAAATCTTATTAATAATCTATGATTAAGCAAATTCAATTATATTCTGCATATTTAATGAATATTTTACAATTAACTTTACTTTTACAATTACACTTTTTTATTTTAAGCTCGTATTTACGAGATTATATATCAGCTTTAAATATATAAATAATGTGTAGTAATCGACAATATCTCGTGTTCAGTCATTGTTTTACTGAACTACTAATTAATATTAGTCTAATAAAACTGCTTCACATAAATAAATAAAAGCATCGGCTTAAACTAGAAACGATATGAAAACTGTTAATATTTTCCATCAAAACATAATATTTTTTCCAGAAAGACAACATTCACGACACTCTCCAAACATTAAACGATTGATTGATGATACATTTAAATTAAAACAAACGACAATTATTTAATTTTTAAATTTTTTCTGTTTTGATATGTGACCGGCGCGATAAATCATACTTTTATTCCATTTGTCAGGGGTAATAAAACACCTTTGATTGTATTTTATCAAAGTTTCGCCCGAGCGCGCCTAACTGAGACGCGCTCATATAAATCATATCTGCGTACAATTATGCCAACCGATGGTTACAACTCACAACTCCACGGTTTATTTCTGGATCCCACGTAAGCTGTGCACTGGTCAGTGCTCGAGAATTTTAAAAATAATTTAATATCCTTCTACTTCTCCATCATCAACTTCTTGTAATGATTATTATGTACAAAAATGAACCGCATATGGGTTGGGTATCACCTATTTGGACGAAATTATCCATACGTCGGAAGTGTCCGGCTAAGCATCTGATCTTTTTATATTTTATAATCGAAAAATCAACCAATATGTGCCTTGCGTACTACGGCTTCAGCCTCTTCAAGTCCCGGGATTTTGCCCAAGAGGTCATTGAGAACAAGCCAACCATACGATATTCTTTAAAAAAATGTAAATATATTTTAATTTAAATCTTTTAAATATAAACTTATGTGGGCCTATAGGAAAAAAACTTGTAATTTACTCAAAATAACTTCGTCTTGCCTTCTTTCCACATTTTCACGTGACTATCTGATGTTTCAATGACATATTTTTATCTCAGACAGCATATTACCCAGAACAAATACTAAATAAATAGATATTTATGTGCATAAAAATCAACGTTAAATTTATTGTAACTGCCATCATCAATTATAGATTGTACATTAAAAACATGTAAAATATGTAATTATTTTTCGACAATAGTCAGTGTCATCAAATGGTCAGCGTCGAGTGAAATGTACTGTACAAATGTTAATTGTGTATTTTTTTTTTAAATTTAATTCATTTACAAGACTTGTTCAATAACTCGAGTTTTATTTATTTATTTAAATTATATTTCATTACTGTTTTTCATATTGCTTAAACACAATTATTGAAACTGCATAAATATAAACTGTATTGGAGAAAAATTTATATTTATATATATATATATATATATATATATATATATATATATTGCATTGAACGATTTATTATATTTATAATATGATTTATTTAAGTTTTCGTAAATAATATTCTTCTCGAGCACTGCTGAAAGCTCGATATGTAGTGGCCCAGTTTGTTCATATAAATAACGGCAGAGGTCCGAGCTCTGCTTTGTAAAAATATGAGGAATGATCTGTCTTCGGCGAGTAAAATATTGAATACATATAGTGTGTATTGAGCCCAACACTTAACTTTATGTTCTTCGGACGCAATTGTTTACAAATAAAGCAGTTTTATACGCGGCGCGGTGTTGATAGGCTAAGTATATTACTTCACAGATTTACAGCTGCCACTGAAACGTATTTATATTATGATTTCAAACCACTTCATTGAAGAATTAAATTCAGTGGATTTTGTGTATATTTTTACAGTAAAACAATTTTTATTGTATTAAAAAATATAAAAATATAAGGAAAAATATAATAAATAATAAAAAATATAGTAAAATACCGACACTAGATGAAAGTGATTCTGAAGTCTCATCTGTGGAATTCTGTGACACTTAACATGCTGCATATGACAAAGCGCTGCATGTGGAGTGTTGATCCGTCAGCGTCATAGACTACAGCCCGACATTCACGCGTCATCCTTATTCTTACAAGAATTCACTATGAATGGGTGGTCTTCACGGGACGACTTTCGCCTGCCACCAATTTTGATAAATAGGCTATGACTGGCATTTAACGGATGAGGAAGCAAATTCACAAAAACCGGGGGTATTTTGAGCTCAGAAATATTTTTTATTTTTTATTTTTAATCTCTGTCGGGCATCAAACTCACAAACTTTGGCTTGTCAAGCAAATGCTTTAACCACTGAGCTACACCCGCCAGCATATATTGCCTAGTCAAAGGTATCACATTAATAAGCTTTATTTCAGCAATATTTTTTAATGAAAAATGTTCAAAACAGACAGATAAAAATACTCGTAAATACTCGATCTAATATAATTATTTTTATGATCGTTCAACTCTTTAAAATGTACATAAAAAACGTGTTTCGAGATACGCTCCCACGCCCATAATTTTTTTTATCAAGTGTTCCGTTTGAATTGCCATAGACAAGTCAGATAATAACGTACACGTTCGTAAATTATTATTTTAAGCCCGGGAAATGTTACGCGGATGTTCAGACAATCGCGAGACATGCGGATGTTCGGAAAAGCCCGCTGGCGATACAATGTAAAGGCGTTTCTTCTACCGCTACTTAACCGAACATGGTTTATTGGATCGGTGGAAATATCAGGGCGATCAATCATTTCTGTGCGAAATCAAGATACAAGAAAAAGTCTTCCACAAAAAATTCGCGAATTTTTATTTAGTTTCTTTTATTTTGAAATTTAAAAAAATATATATATAAATATATTGTACTATTATAATTAGTTATTTGATTGCGTATTTGTATTAGTATTTAGCAATAAAAAGTATCAAATGAACTGTAGCGTTTTAGTTCTACATACAACATAGTATTTTCATCGAATATAAATCATTATAAATTAAATACTCTGAAGCAAAGGGTTGTCACTTGGAATACAATTATGTATAAATATTACTCTTAAATTCGGCTGAAATAAATATATAAATACTTTTTTTGGGGGAATTTATGCCCCAATAACCGATCACTCTGTATCTATACTCTTTAGAAATACTCTTTCGAAGCGTTGTTTATAGAGCTGGGTAATTTTGGACTTAATTTGACTCGCTTCTTAGGATCAAATTGTTAAGGTTTCGGAATCGTAAGGCTTATCATTTCATATTATTAAAAAATCATAGTATAACACTCAAAATATAAGTAGTATTCTACAGCGGCTATATTGTGAAGTATCCGGGAGGTTGTCGAGAATTATAATGTTCCCAAGTGGATCTTCGAGCACGGAGAGAAATGTCTTGGAACAAGGCATGGACAATGTGGTGACCATATATACCAGATATAAAACGGATATGGAAAAGAAGATATAGGGGAAGATATAATTGTATATAAATTATTAGTAAAATGATGTACTATCATCCGTCTTCATGTCCTTTTATTCCGTGACTGTGATCAAAATCTCATTCGCAGTGCATTCTCTTTAGCACTTTGGCGCAATGGCAAGATTGTTGTAAGTAGAGATTCTCACTGGACTTATTGGTTTCTAACTAAATAAAAACTTAATGAGTTCATAATCAAGAAGACTTAGTTTTTCACCGGCGCGATGACAAATATAATTATTTTATGCAACTGAAAGGAGTTTTTTTTTTTCACTATTTACAAGAATCGTTTATTTTCAAATACATACTTACACTTTCGAACAACGTAAATGACAAAGCTTTCAAAGACAATTTAATATTTCAGCAAATATTACGTAATAGGATGCACCGTGTAACTCTTGTAACTCTAACATCAACTGTTCCGAAGTGCCGGAGCGAGATGGCCTCTGGGACTTTAGACAGTTTTTACGCGACGCGCAATATAATTCAATATTCCCACCGCCCATAGACGTTGATAAATCAGTTTACCAGGTTATTACTCAAAGGCCAAAATATCTCTGCAACGAGGAAATTTTCAGATTTTCAGCATGTCAGTATTGGGTTTCGTCGGTTGTCGCCGAAGCTCAGTAATTTTCTGTAGAATTTAAATCAATTTGACAAACTTAACGTGGATACAGGAAATATCAAATTATATGAAGTTTCAGCGAAGGTTCAGACGAATAACCGGTGACTTGTGCCGTAATAGTAAGCAACAATATTGGCTTACATCGCAAATAAATCGCGCAGGTGTGTGTGAAAAGATGAACAATATTTCCACGAAAGATTACCGTAAATATTACTTTTCCATTTTTACTTTTTTCACATTTTTTCATTGTCAGCAATCAATGTTGAAGAATATGTAAAATATCTATTTAATCACCCGGCCTTCTTAAAAAATACGAATTGGTTGTGTATTTAACACAGAAACCCCTGATAACCATTCACCTCATGCAAAAGTGTTTGATGGTCATTTGCTTTAAATAAAGACAGCCATTTTCTTTTTTAAAGTTCCTTATCTATTTTGACTTAGATACTTTCGAAAACTATGTTAAAGTGAAGATGAATACTTGATTAGTTGGTGAATATTGATAGAACTTACAGTGTTATTTGGCTATCATTTGCTCCTTTTTAGAAGGTGATTTGCTATGTGTGATTACATATATTCAATTCCTCATTTGAGAGTATTTCGATATTTTAAATTAATTTTTATCAAGGTAGTGATTTAAATTGTAATTTAAATTGGACTGTCACTTTTGAAAATAAAATTTTAGAGAGCTTACAATTAAATTACTTTGAGATTATTTTTTAGGTAATCGCATGCAGGCAAGCACACCCGGTCAAGACCAGTGCACTCTATGACGCTCAGCCAGGGAGGCTGGATGCTGCATGCGGGAAACGTGTGTTGTGTTCGTGTTGTATGTGGGTTGGGGAGATTGCAAGTGTATATTTATCTGTTACTTGAAGAGATCCAGATTGTAAGAAGGAGGAATCACAGACGCTGGAAGAGCATTCCATAGCTTACCGGTGGCATTAAGGAAGGAACTTTGGAAATTGACAGTTCTTGGTCGACACACATTAACCGTGTATGGATGTTCGGCAAGTGTAAGACGAGTTTGTCGGTTGTGGGTGGGTGCAGGAGGAATTCGTTCTTCAAGTTAGGAAGAGCAGAGAACGTGGTAATAACGGTAGAAAAGACTAAGAGAACCATCTTACGCCTGTGTTCCATTGATTGCAGGTTAGACGTAAGAATGTCATTGTTTATCATACAAATTGCTCTTCTTTGAAGTGAGTCAATTAAGTTTAGAAGGTATTTTGGGGCTCCAATCCAAAGGTGACTGCCGTATTCAAGGATAGGTCGGATTCGTCCTTTATATAGAAAAAGAAGTTGTTTATCGTTGAGATACCGACGTGATATATATAATACACCTAGTTTTTTGGAAGCGAGACCGGCTTTATACTTAATTGACTCGTAATATTTGACATTATTCGAGATTGATAATCCAAGAATGTTGATGAAGCTTGCTTTTGGAAGAGAACAGCCGTTGAAAGATACGGGTTCCATAGCAGTGTTCTTAGTGGAGAAAGTACATGACTGGGATTTGGAAATGTTGAAACTGGCGAAGTTGAGGTCACCCCATCGTGAAACCCTTTCAAGAGACATGTTTATCTTCTCTAGCAGAGATTCCCTAGCAGCAGATAGTTCCGAATGCTTCGGAGGTTTACAGAAGATAATACTCTCATGGACAGTGCTGTCGTCGGCATAGCCGTTAATGTTTGCGCATTGAAATAAATCATTCACATGCAAAAGAAAAAGAGTGGGCGACAGCTTCGATCACTCAAGAAGAGTGATCGAAGATTTAAATCTGTTTCGCTTATTCTAAAGACAGTGTCTTTAAATATCTTGTTTAGTTTGTAGATTATTTAAAGTGGATTATTCTTACTATTATAAGAACAATCTACTATTAATGAAATATGTCCCTTCCATATCTAGAGCGTAGTCATTACAAATTTTGCGTCATACAGTTCTGCTATTGGCCAAGCCATGTATCATAATATCTCTTCACCTGGAGATCCACTTGAGAACGTATATATGGATCCCTATAGCCTCAAAAAGATTAGCTGTAATATGTGCAGTGTATTTTGGTGTTTTTAAATCAGAGAATAAAATAGTGAATAAGTCCAATCAGACAACTGGAAAAAAAATGTTACAAACTATCGCAAGTGATCACATTCTTAACATTTTACTGTCTTTAATATTCCATTTGTTAGAGCGCTCCTGAAAATAATGTTTGCAATTTATCGGCGGATCCCGAAAGGGAAAAGGAAAAATGTTATTCACCCTCGGCGCTAAGAAAAATACCATTCTGTGCGATAACAAACCCAGAATTCTATCCTGATAAATCGCAGCGGCTCTAATCTGAGGAGGCGCATCTAGAGCTGGCCAGAGACGATGCGTCCATCCGTCACCCATGAGCAGGATTAAATTCGCCTGATAATCATCCCATTTTTTCACATCCCTTGCACTACCATTCCATATCTAGAAAATATGATTATCACACTCCTCATTCTTTTTTACAGCTATGAATTTTTGCATCTCACCAAAAGCAAATGCAGCCGTAGAATACTTATTATTATATTAATTGCAGCCTCTTTTTCTTCAAGTTCCCGGACTTGCGCCGTCCTAGAAGGCTGTCCGGAGCTAAGCATAGAATGTACAGGTACATGATGGAGCTGCGGAAAACAAAGCTGATGGAGGTGAAGCTGACATGGGATGAGGGTATACCATGGCGGCTGACAGAGTTTAGTGGTGGATTCTCGTAAAGTATATAAGGCACTCATGGTGATTTAGCAATCAAAATTTTAAATGAAAATGGATAATCAACCCAACGCCTCCATGCCATTGTTCCTCGGTGGTTTCCATATATTCTAGTTTTGGAAAAAATATATGCAGAAAAAAATACATTTTTAATGTCAAAATACTATACACATATAAGACTATATGATATATACAATACAGTTTTTTTTTTTTAGAAAGACAATCAATTTAATCATAAACTGAACTGAAGTTATGGGCGTTACAGAAATATTTGGTACACTCAAAAAAGTGTAGCTTGATAATTTATTTTGAAGACATGGAATAGGTTAATATTACTCCCAAAAAATGGTAAATAGGGTGCTAGAATACCAATTGGATTGACTGTCAGCATTTCATTAATGTTGGTACGGAGATGGATCAGGAAAGCAGAAAAAGCAAAAAAGAAGATATCAAATACTAGACAGAATGCCTATTGGATACGATGTAAGT
The DNA here is from genome assembly GCA_022606575.1 of Glossosoma conforme. Classification (NCBI taxonomy): domain Eukaryota; kingdom Metazoa; phylum Arthropoda; class Insecta; order Trichoptera; family Glossosomatidae; genus Glossosoma; species Glossosoma conforme. Next base: position 217,002 of record JAGTXR010000296.1, read on the forward strand.
AATTATTAAGTGATTTGATGATAATTTTTGTAGCGGATCGTATTTTTGATGAGTTCAACGCATCGTCTAGGACCGTCTTTATGTTTTATAAGAGGAAAACAAAATTGCGAACGCACGTAGAGAAGTTGCCGGCGCGGGAGCAAAAATAGCACTCGGCGTTCTGAAAATACTGACGTTCATTGCTGATATTATAATATTAAATGCCCAATAGTTCTCTCCGCGCGCGGGTAATGCGACCCCTCGTGAGGCGTCAGGTGCGTGAGGTGATGTCGGCAATTACACTCAACACGAAAAACGAAAAGCCAGACAGTAAACAGTGTTATAACGGGCAGTTATTTTGTGATGTAAGACAAATTATTGTTGTTCTGTTTCGTTGTTTTCTGTCTAGGCTCGGTTTGGAACTAGATATTTGATATTTTACGCCCACATCATATCACAGAATAACAAAATGTATTTTTTGATAATCTTTCTTTACACGCGGGTAAAAGCTTGTCATGCAACAACTTCATCACAATGCTAGCCAATTAAATATATTACTTTTCAGCTTTACTCTTATGTTTTTTTAATTTTATGATGATCGGCTATTCAAATAAAGTACTTAGTATTATTTATAATAAGCATCGTGTTGGGGTGTATTTGGTTAGTATCGTTATTAAGAAAATATGATGAATACTAGAAGTTTGTATGTAGACCACAGATATCTTCAAAAACTTAAATGATAGAAAATATTTTATTATGATAGTCTTGTACTGCATATTTTCAAGTACTTTTTATATTTCGTATTGCAAAATAAACATGTTCTTTTAATTGCTTAAATAAATAATTAATATCAAAGGGAATAGTTTGTTCTTAAATCAAACATCACAGACGACATTAAACGGGCTCTTAATATCTAATTACTTGTATTAAATGTTTCATAAACCGTTTGTGCTTTTATTATTACAAATAAATCGTCGCTCTTTAACACCGATAGCATAACTATATCGTTAAAGCATTAATACTGCACAACACCAGACTTCTGATCTCTTTGAGAGAGTTGGTTATGGATTCTCTCGAAATATATTAATGTTAACACTCGTTTTAATTACGATTGGACTGTCACGTACCGCTGTATTACAAGGACAACGAAAAATTACACACGAAAATATTATTTCAAAATTTAATAATCACTTAAGTAAATTTTAAAAATACTTTGAGTGATAGATGCTTTTGAATAAATCGCCATACTTTAATAGAAATATACGTGACATATCTTGTAAAGCGATAACAATTTATGGAAGAGAAATATATTTAAGTTACGCTGTGATAACTGTTGTCAGTTAATTTCTTTACAAATGATTGTCGATATTAGGTGAATACCGCTAGAAGGATAAATGCAGAAGGTAAAAAATCTACATGGAAACTCATTCTACAATGTCGTTTTGTATTTCATTGAATTTTCAATAAAATAAAACAGATCCCTGACTTTTTAATTTTATAATTTTTATTTACTAGAATTCTGGCGTGAATAAACTCTAACATACTAAAAATCACTTAAAATAGGGTAACGTAAAGTATAATAACCACTGAAATAAGCAAAAGCTATTTGGGGCAATAATACGGTACCTTAAAAATATATCAATTATTCAGGTAAATACTCAATTACCGCGCTATCTTTATATGTGTATCTTTATGTATGTACCTTGAATATACGAGTAAGATACTCGACATCTGTTGATGATGACAAATTAGTTGATAAATTTACAATTATTTCGCTCGATGTTCAGTACAATTATTGTTTAAGTAAATTGAATTTATAAAATATTTAAAAAATGTCCCTGTTAAAAAAAAACATATTTCCTTTGTTCTTGATGAAATAAAAAAATACACATCGCAACAACAGTGTCGAGAACAATACAAACAGAGGCCTCCTCTAATCTCGTCAAATTTACTCGTCTCTCGAAACATTTTAATGCACTTCTGCACTTTAATGCGGCGCTGCAGTTCGAATTGTTCTAAATATATCTCGCATTGCTCAGATGCGCTTCGACTTTGAACGCATAGAGATGCATTGAGTCAGATTCTTCCATATGAGAGCCGCTCCATCGCTCCATTCCAGACCTCCGCGTTCCGTCGGGATGCGCATTGGTCGTATTAATTGCGACGGTATAGAGTCCATTCAATTATAGATATTGTCTCATAAATTATCTTGATTTTCTTCAAGTCCTATTTATTCGGCATCGTAATGCTGTTTCAAAATAACGTCAAGAACGACATCATCAATCCACTCAATCAACTATGAAAACGTGTTCGACACGAATTACAATCTCAAATTTCAGTCAGGCGTAGTCCCGGTGATTCGTATTATAGTTTAAGACAACACTTGCTTTTTTAAAATAGTGAAATTATTATGGACTTTCGAAAGACTAGCAAAGTGATAGTGACAAATACGGCAGCCCTATTTGCTACAATCAGTCAAGAAAAATATGTAATCGCACACCGTAGGAGACTACACCCCATCGTTTTTTTTCGCGGTACGAGAAAGTGGCATATAAAAAAACTCAACTTTCATCAAATTCAATGAATCGGTTCCAAAATCAATATCGCTTAAAAGTACACAGTAACAACGAATAAATCGCGTACAAAAGTAACCTTGCCGTCCAATCAAATTGCGTTACATCGAAATTGCTTAAAAAAGCCTGCGTCTATAAGCTACAACTAAATTTACTTGGAAAGCCGTGGAAGAGTAAACATATAATACTGAATCATAACCGACATAGAATGACCTGTATACCATGGCTCAGTCCATAATAACTATATCCTCTAGCTAGGAAGCGTTTATGAAATTATGACACATTAAGATCTGAGTATTAATTCAACGTAAATTTAACTGTTGTACCCTAAAAAGGGTTGAACATTATGTAAATAAATCTGATCCAAATTAATATTTGATAAAAAAAATGCATAATAAAGGTATCACAATGTAATGGATATCTTTTTTACTAAAAATACTATCAATGATTTTAATGATTTAATATTTTTAAGTAATATTTCATATTTAACAAGAGTTTTGTTGATATAAAAGTATGTTTTATTATAGAAATCTAATTTTAATATTCTGCATCGACAGGCTCTCGCCGTAATGTAACTAGCAATAATTAAGACCGAAGGGTAATGGCGGTCGTGCTCATAACTGCGCGATCCAACAATTCATATTAAAACATTTATAATAATGTCGTAAGGGGAACAGCTGCCGCTTGTTCGATTATTCAAAGAAAGCTCTCGTGCATCTTGGCCGGTGCGGCCAACTGCTCAGTAATAAGTGATAATGGCATTAAACTGTGATGACTTGGTCAACATCATCCACAATTCAACGAACAAACTATAGAGAAAATGATTCAAAGGAGAAACTTGAATTTTCAACTTTCGAATATTTCTGCGTTCCATATCCATTCCATATCCCGAGTAAGTCCAGCAACATTAGCACACCTTAAGAGGACTCTCATTATTATGTAATTTGATCATCATTGGACGCATATCAAAACATCGTCACCGCCTGTTGCTAAACACGAGTCACTGGTCGGGTTAAACCTCTAATTATAACCAAAAGGTTTGGTTCTTGGGAGCTTTGGGCTAATCACTAGCATGATTAGCAAATCTCCCAAAAATATACCTCATACAGCTGCCGTCTCTTGAAGTATTCAGGCCTCTGTCCTGGAGGTCATTGGAAGCTATATATGTTCCCAGATCGTCCTTCAAGTGCTGAAATGTTTTGGGACGACGGCATCTGACAGTACTGAGTTGCGGCATTTTGTAATGACCATATATGGAACAGATATGAGAAGGATTTTTTCTATTATATTCCACTGCCCGTATCTTATCTCAAGACATATGTGCACCCGAAGATCCATCTGTAAACATAAACATATACAATTCAGGATTACCTCCAGGTCAGGACCCTGAGGACTTGTAGTGATGACTACAAAAATATGGTTTAAGTATAAGATAACGTTAACAGCGAAAAAAACAAAATGAAAGTTCTCTTGAATGAAAGAATATTCTCGACATTTGTAGTCTTAAAATCAATTCTAAAAACGATTCGTATGATCAAATATTTAAGTTACATTTATACTGGTAAAAGTTGGCAGCACAAGTGCCTAGCATCGCGTGGATAATAATTTAATTTGACATTTGTATCAATGTTTTTGTGCCGTTCCAACGAACGAAATAATATAATCTCGTTATGGAAAGATTTATTGTATATTTAAAGGGACATGTATTTACAGAAACTTAGTTTGAAAATTAAATTGTTACTTATTTCACAAATTCAATATTAACGATTAGCAAATATTTTATTAATCAATTTATTTAATAATTTTCAAAACAACGTTCCCGTAATCTGCCTAAATATGTATCCACTCGTGTCTTATACTTTTATAATTAACTATTTAAATTAAATTGAATAAATTTTTAAATACTAGCATAATTATATTACTTATCAATGTCAACTGTAAGAACATAGGGACGGCAATTTATCACGACCACATGTTCCAAGAATTGAACGGATATGGCTTACATTATCCTGCTATTTAATGATCGCTCTAAGTGGTGACATGACGTCTTCGAGTTTGGATTATTGATATTAAAATAGAAGACTTGGAAATGTCAATTGAATGATGGATAGGAGCCAGAGTTACATGATTGTCTGGCCGGAAGTGAGTCGGCCATAGGCTGTAGCGGCGCGCGACAAAGCGCCACATCCGGTACGGTGGCCCAGCCGTGTACTACTCGACTAACTACATAGGTGAGTGGTGACATCTGTGGGCCTAGTCAATTGTAATAGTAGTAAGCCAGAAAATACTACGTACGGTCTTAAATATATACTTTAGTAATGTAAATGTTTATGTTACTAAATGACGGTTAAATGAAAAAGCAATTTAACCAATTATGTTAGCTATGCTACATTCATTTATTTAAATTCTACAAAATAACGTATTTTGACTTGTAAATAACAATGATAAAAGTTACCTAAAAATTACCAATATAATCTAAATGAAAACTACGAAATAATCGATCTAGAAAGACATATGAGTTGTCTATTCACAGAAAAACACATCAAATTTCAGTCTTTCCTTCTCTTGGCAGACATAGATGCTAAAAATAAAAAATCTCTCTGAACTTAACTACGATTTCATGGTATTGGTCAAATATGAAATTTTTTTGCGTATTCACTAATTGTTTTTATTGTGGAGTAATCCACATATCTTTGATTTTAATTATTTTTTTTATTCGACCAATCTTTTTGGTGAAATTCCATAATATCAGAAAAATTGTTGCAGTTTTTATCATATTAACCTCTCCTCCCCGGTGATGTCTGTCGACTACCCATTGCTTGTAATAACTTAAATATCTCTGTAAATATAATACACACAGGGTTCAGATTTTAGGTATTCCTCTTTAATACATTTACGTATTGAAAAAAAAAATTTTTTTTATAATAATAGGGACTCATCGGGAGCAGGAAATATTTTTCTAAAATCCGGAATAAATTCACCACTACAATCAAGACGCGTCAACTGTCATGTATTCATTCGACCTGTCGGAAGCGTGTGCAAAAATAAAATTAAAAAATACCCAGATGCGTCGGCATCTATACTCCTCACTCTCGCTGACGTACTAATATGAGTGAGCGAGACGGGAAACCTCAGTTGGTCGGCTAGTTCGAAATGATATCAATGCGCATCGGCTCATCGATTTGTCGACAGGCTAAGTAGTGTTAGTAGCTCTCGGAAGTTCACGCGACAAGGTGCGTCTGGCCGTTTGAGGTCTTCGTCTGATGTTTTTCATGTTTTTAGCTATTAAATGTCAATTATTACTGCTTATTGACTTAAACTATTGTAAAATTAAGCGATATCTTTGAATATTTTCATTTTTTCGAATTTCTCCTCATTTTATTCACTTTAAATCAGAATGTGTAACGAGTTGACACCATCGGAACGCGCGGAAGTTTTTAGCCTAGTAAAGCGAGGGTTAATATTGTTATTCTTCATGCAGGTGTCAAATCAATAAATCACACATGGTTTATTATTTTCTATAGAACAAACTTATACAAGTATATGTTTACTTATTGGAAGATTCGACGCGCGAAAAAAATAAAACAAATGCTTCTAGTATTCAAAACTGAAAACACGCTTAATAAATTATACTTCTGACCAATAACTTATTATTTTATTGTTAACCTGTATTCGAGGAAATTTCACGTGTACTCGTATAACTTTTGTCAGTTGAGGATCTATTGAGATGGTCCAAGCGCATTTTGAAAGCATTTTTTTTTTAATTTTAAAAAAGCTCAAATAAATAATTGTTTTGTAAAGAACTATCACTGTCTTTTTATAACATATTCGATATTATCATCAGTATTGGTTTTTTCGTTGAACACCCACGGCATTACAGTCCAACCATAAATGAGATCATTGCTCCACAGGCGAAAGAAAACCTTTTCGACATAATGTAGTATGAAGATCTGCCAGAGCCGCAAGTGCTCTAAATATGGAGCGAATATGGCTTATTGAGCGATTAAAAAAAATATGTTACTCATTTTTTATTTTTTCGAATTTCTACTCATTTTATTCACTTTAAATCAGAATTTGTAACGAGTACACACCATCGGAACGCACGGAAGTTTTTAACATAGTAAGGCGAGGGTTAACTACAATGGTTACTCGACCAAGCCGAAATAGTTTGTCGCTGTATACAAAAATAAAAAATAAAAATTTACGTACTCATTTATTTTTATATAACATTAATAATCGTCTATGAATATTTATTTTAATCATAGTAAAGCGTCAAGAAAGCATTAATCGTACTTATTATAAAAACATAAACTTACGTGTACATTTCAAAATGTACCTAAATTTAAAAATAAACATGATTAAAATGTATATTTACAAAATAGAATCAAATGTTTAATTGAAAATTTCAGTTATAATTTAATCAACGAGAGCTCAATTATGTTTCTAAACAATTGCAATAACTCGCTAGATGTTTATGCTGAAACAATTTCATTAATTGCTGTAATATCAGGAGGGAGCAACAAACGCGGATAATCAGCATAAATCTTCCCGACACGATTGCTCAAAACGGCGTGCAGATTGTGGATTCGTGTCCACTGTGCGAGCGGAAGAAAAAAAGTCTAATTACGAGCTGAGAGATAATTGGATTTATGCAAATGGCGGATATAATTCAGCGAGACCTGCGCAAGATGTACCGTCAACAGTATGTACTCGTTGCTGTCAACGAGGCACTTTCATTCAATTACATAAGTCACGTGGCCGGGGCAGCTCTTCCCCTGAACAGGCCACTACCCCCAGCCCAAACTCTGCTCCGCTCTTCTGTCTCGTTTTTTGTCTCTCTCTATTCTGTGAAACGGTCAACTAGAGTGGAAATTAATTGAAATAACCGTCAGGTGTGAATAATTAAGATGGAAAAAACAGCTTCGTGGAAATGGATATTAAAGTAATTTATAATAAATAAAATAACCATATTATACTCTTGCGCTGATGATAAGACTTTATTAAAGGCTTTAATATAATATACCTTTTTATTAACGGTTGCTTATAAAATGATATTAAATGCAAATCCATGTCGTAAGTTGGGTTGAACCGCATTCTATGCTAAATAGTGCAGAATTCTTGCGAGCTTTGCTAATCAGATGATCCTATAAATAAATAGAAAAACGCTTTAGATACTACAGCTGTTATTTTGACTAACGACAAAGGCATGTTATAGCTGCGGTTCTCCTTTCATAATCACAGATAAACAACGATGTACGAGGAGCAGCTTGGATGGATCATATTTTAAGAAAATCGTCCTGGATTGTAGAGCGTCTGGAAAATTATTCGATCTGCTTTAAATGATGATTATGAAAGTGAAAAACAAACATCTTAATATTTTTTGGATATAAAAGGTATTTTTTTTCATGTCTTTTGCCTCTCGCCTTGGAAGTCGTCGTTAACCATATGCTCCCAAAAATAACTTCTAAACAGATATTTCTTTATTAAACATAAATATTGACAGTTGAAAAAAATGTGTGTGTAAGCTTGTATGCATATTTCAGTATATACATATTACTTTTTTTTAACAAACTAGTAAAATTTGAACAAAATTTATAGGACATATAAACACTGCAGTGTGAGCGATGTGGTTGAAATATTCTGTGAAATTAAAAAAAAAATGTTTAAATAAATTAATTTATAAAAATATATTATTTATGTATCAAGTATGAAACGGATAAAGAAAAAAAAAGAATATCTCAGTGCGAATAAAAAAATACGGTAATTTTTAATTCCCCGCGGCAAAAGTCTGTTTCCCGTTTTCGTTCGATAAAAAATCCCATCGAGGGTTATTGGAGGTGTCGGGCAGGTGGGCGCCGCCCTCACTCCGCGATTAGCATTCCTGGCCGGGGACGCCGGGGGCGCCGGATATTGGTGGAGGCAGGAACGTCGCGACGCCAGGAAATTACACGCACTCTTCGACGCCGTCCTCCGCGGACACCCAGCCTGGACGGTGCTTATAAATCCAAATCTTCCCATAAGACGTGCTGTCTGCGTGGACAATTAAAGTGTTGGAATAGGTGTAAGCTTGCATTTAAGTAATTTTAAGTGCTACGGATATAAGTTGAGCATATTGTCTTTTTCTATTACACCTTTTTTAAATTAAATTAATTAATTTTGCAAATTAAATTCACCATTTTCAAATGAAGCTCACCGTTTTTAAAATTACTACTACAAATTACATCAATAATTTTTAAAAAAGTATTCTAACTGCCTGTCATAGTCTATTATTCAAAATCGATGGCAGACTAATGTTACTCGTACAACCCGATTATAGTGAGACACATGCAACGCACTTCGTTCAGCCATCTTAGCAAAAATTGTATTTATAATTTAAAAAAATGATACCTTAATCAATTAATATAATCCGATTTAATAAATTGTAAGGTTAAAATAATCATTTAGAAGAAACAGAAACATTATAAAAACAATAAAATGATGGTCAGTAAATTTTAATTTAAAAAAATTATTATTATTATTCAAATATTTTGTTATTTTTCACATATTTATTTTAAATGATTCTATGTGGTTCCATAGCAATTTCAATAACAAATATAAGTCAGCATGTAATGAAATAAACACGAAATACTCGTAGTTATACTGTCTACGTTATAAACTCATCGTTTATTTGTCTTTAATTTTAATTTATAAAATAAAAGTCAAATTACAAAGTATTTACTTATGATTTGTAAGTGTTATCAATTTTAGATAACTGTTATTAAACTAAAAAAATATATGTGCAACATTGTCTCTACTGTATGTATGCACGCCAAAGTGTCGTACATACGCTGTCGATTCATGTCACCTTCTAGTGATATAAATCTACTTTACCTTCACCTTATTGATGCACCTTTTAACCAGACCGTCCCTTGATTGCATGCGCCGTTGCACCGTGTTTCATTAAAGGTGTTTAATTGCCCCCGAGTCACCGACCGGAGGACATTACTTCGACAAATGAGCTTTTATCGAGCAAACTTAACAAACGCGTTCAAATATTAACGACCCGTAAAAATAAATATACAAGAAGGTTAATTTATGTGGCAATTACTTTCATACGCTAAAGAAACTCTAATGGGACTGTGTTGAAAATTTTACTGTAAATTCCTGAAGAGCGAAATGTCAAAAGACGCTTCACGAGATGACATGGTAGGAGTTATAGAAGATATGACATAGTGCATCTGATCTGAAATTGGTACGCGTAGTTGCACCTGTGGTCTTTGAAGTCAAGTGCGGTTTATTGTGACAAGCTATAACATAACATGGTATTACTTGGAAATATCATTTTCTTTGAGCTATATTAACAACATTTTATCAATGAATGCATTTCACAACAACAAAAGATATATATTACGAAGGGTCAAACAATTCTGCACCAATAACAGATAGTTTCCTTATTTATTTATAGATTACACAATAATAATAAAAAGGCTTTCACCGAATAACATAATTGTATCATAATGAAATGACAATTGCATATAACTAATACTAAATGTGATAACATAAAATTTAATATTTCACATACTATATTACATTTTCCAGACATAGAACTTTGATCAAATAATGGAATGGTAATGGAATAAATACTAAGTAAATAAGCATTTCGAGGTCATTATTATCTTCTATACATGTTTATTAAGCTTTATATAATAAATACATGTATACAAGATTAAAATGACCTTGAGATCCAATTTTACTTAGTTTTAACATTACTATTATTTGATTTAAGATCTAAGTCTTGAAAATTTAATATGGTAAGTGAAATGTTAAATTATGTCTCATCACATTTAGTATAAGTTATATGCAATTGTTGTCATTTTATTATGATACAATTATGTTTATCGGTGAAAGCCTTTTTATTAATATTCTATAATATATAAATACTTTTAATTTGTACATTTTTTAATTCAAATGAATTTAAAATTATAATTATGCAGTTTCACCAAGTATTGTCAGTTGATAACATTAATGTTATTAGATAAATGAATTGAAATGTAACATTAAATTTTGTGTAATTTTTTGCTAATATTTTGAACCTCAGACAAATTTTTGTAATTACTAACTAAGCACTTGTGATTTAATAATTAGATAAGAAAAATCTTTAAGAAAGTTAAATGTTAGGTAGACAATGTATAATTGAGACATATCAGTTAAAATAAACTGAAATCTCTCAATTATTGGTTTTATTTAGAGGTTTTACGTATCCTTAATTTTGAATAAATGTAATAAGATATGTTTTTTAAATTTTCTTTCGAATTTGCGATGCGCTAAAAGTAAATTTCACAATAATGTTCATGAGAACATACAAGAAACTCTATATATGTAGACTATATTTATTTATCTCCTAACACTCAACATTGAAAATATATTTTTAATAAATTAAATAAAACTAACAACTGTGTAATGTTAAAAATGTGATTAAAATACTTGCATAAAAACGACTTAAGCATAACAGCTGATGTAAGAAAGATAACCTAAATAATGTTGACTTTTGATTTTAATTGAATCATTAATCATATTTAAGATCTTTACTGATACGCCCGCGTAATATCTATAAATGTAAAATCGTAAATTCATTTTTAAATAAAATATGTATTAAAAAAGTATGAAAATTTAACTTATTGTACAAAATTATTCACAGACTGTAAGTAGAGCAAAACTTCAATACATTTATATAACATAAAAATAAAATAAAATTATTCAGTTTGAATTTGGACATTGGTCAATATCGGTATATTTTCGCAAATTTTCACGATTGAATTTGCAATTTATAGCTTTCGGGTTGAACCATGTGCGGCAAATGGTTTTTTCTTCACAAATCGCCTCCGAATTATAACACAATTTTACGGAAATAATGTATCGCCGCTCACGACGTAACTAAAAAAGGGTGGTATTTTGTTTGTTACGAAAATTAAATTAAAAAACCTACTAGAGTCACGAACAACAATTGGTAGACATAATCTGCACCCAAAATAATTATAAGTTAGTTATCACCTTATTATAATGCAACACGAGCATAGTTTTATTATTTTTGTAAAGTATAAAATACACAAGCGACAGAATCATTGATTCAACATAATTTTTTAATATTAGTAAAAATATATAATTTTATATCATTACTGTTTATGAGTGAGATAATGCAAAAAAAAACATGAAAAGATTGAAAAATGCTAATAAATGTTTTTTTAGTGACCATTATAAATTAAATTATCGTCACAAAAATTAGCAAACAATAGTTTTCTACAATTCATGTGTAGAATGTTTTGCAATCGCCTATATATTTAAGGCGCTATGTTTGTACTAAACTACTAAGCGGCTGTAGAGTAATATAAGGCAAAAGTTTTATTAATCATTATTTTCTATGTCAAAATATCTGAGCGTGAATACAAATATATCACAAGAGATGTCTATGACATACTTCTACGGAGAAATAGTCTCTGGAAAGCTAAGGCTGTCGCGGCAAAGGCATCATTTACAATAAATCACGAGCTTTTGCGAGACGCAGCATTTATTGTAGGATGTGACCCGACCATTGCTCGCCGGCCGGTGTTATGAAATGTGTTTATAATGGAAATTGCGATATGATTTAGTTGTCAGAAACCCTCGGCCTGGACTTCCTTCGCACCCCTGTAACGCTCTTTGATGGACGGAAACCGACTGAATAAACTTAATACTAGTATTATACCGATAGTCTTACCGTAGTTCAGATGGAAAATTAATGAATAATGACTACAACACAGGTTATTACAATATATACAAACTGACCTGGAAAAATTCTTACCATCCCAGAAATCAATGAATGCTGTGTTTATTTATTTTAGCTGAATTAAATACAGTTTTCTACTAAGTTTAAATGAATACTAAAAATTATTTCAAAAGAAATGATGTTATGGGGAAAATAATAATGCAGACAATGCCAAATACAGGAAGCACCATAAGGGACGCCGATACATACATAAATTACATACAATATACATTTTTTTTTTTTTTAAACTCTATTTTTTTAAGTTTAAATTATTATTTTTCTAGTCAGGATCAAGACGAATCTAACGAATTAAAGATCATGAAAATAAAATCGCGTCTTTTTAATAGTTTAAGTAACACAAATTTCATTTTATATTTAATTAGTATACTGATTTAATTCAATCAATTATGCAAATATTTTAAAATACTCACAATCATGTATTAGGAAACCATTTAAATTTATAATAATACTTAATCAACTTTTATTTGCCATCTTACATAATTACAATAAAAATTAAAATGTAGTTGAATGCATATAAATAATGGGTTTTGAAAATACTTTCCTTTTTATTAGGAGAACAATGCTTTCACTTTGTGAAAATGACGAAGTGAAACAGCGTCCACGGCAGCTTTCATCCTATAGTCAGTCAAAATACGAATGACCTCACTGGGCCTTGTTTTTCGGATGTCGCAGAAAAATATACATTGTAAATGCTTTTTTTGACGGTTTTTGCCAGTCTGAATGTATGTCGGAAACTCAGAATACATAGAATGCACGTAAGGCGGAGCTGACATAAGATTTGTTTATTGTTACGGCTAACTAAATCACGTCAATTCGTGACAATCGTATGCTCCAGCTACGAAGCAAATATGCAATGACAATGATTATGCATAAATTATTGTATGCATAATTTATATACAATAGATAATAGATTGATATTAAGTGTTAACCTTGGAATAGTGACTCTGGAAACATTATTTATTCAACCGATCTTTACACTATAGGGATACAATTTAGATATGCATTGCTGAATTGAGATGTAGTTCATATATATACATATCAACTTTGTTCTTAACTGTTGAAGAATGTACTCAATTGCATATTTGTATGCCTTCTAACACATCATTTCCTTTATTTAATTTGCGGTTTTAATAATTCATCCCTGCATCCGTTGCATCACATGCAAGTTTATTAGTCTGAACGTATTATTATATTGCCTTCGTCTCTAATTCAAGTGTTTGTCTGCGCTGTAACAATGGCTTCAACAACAATACAATTACGAAATTAGGATGTCTCTTGGGAAGCTCTCGATGGTTTTCAGGTGACGAGAAGACGACAGAGGATGAGTTTACCGCCAGAAATAAGAGCAAAAAGCACGCATTGGCCACGCAGAATTAGCCCAACGAGAAAGTTGTACCTACTCGTATCTGTCACATAAAATTAAACGACCACTCCGTTTCGAATTCTTGGCCGAAGCAGACACGGATACAAGCCGATCGTTTGAAAGGATCGAGACGCCTGTTTTTCATGAAGATCAATATTAAAAAAAAAAAAAAACGTATTTGGCAAACAGTCTTTCGTGTAACGTTTTCAATATATGTATCAATTAAATCCTAATCAATCATCTATTTATGTATTAGATTGTTTGCAAAGTAGTTTTTTTCCCAAAAGTGTTTTTTTAAAGCCAAATTCACACACATGTCACATCATTTTATATTTTACAGCTGATTTTTCTCGAACAACCTAATATTATTTGCTGAACATTTAATTTCAGGATCTAAACCTTTTTTCTGTAATCAATAGTTGCGCAAATTAAAAATATATATATAAATATACGAACACAAAATAATATATATGTTATTATTAATAATATATTAATATAATGTAATAATCCGATGTTTAGTGTGTGAATTTTGGAGTAAACAACGTTTTTTTTAATGATTTGATAATACTATATAAAATCTGCTTTGTAAAAATTCATTAATTAATTGTATTAAGACAATTTTGTCGGAAAGATAACTTTTCGTACAAATGAATGTCTCAAGTAAAACTCTCTACGATTGAGTGAACTTAAGACAGGGTTACATCCAGAACAAAAATATATCGGAAGATTAGCCCAACATTTCGGAGGCTTAAGTCATTGGGTCCAAAGAGGCTTTCAACTCAATCCAAGATACGCGGTGAACAACAGGTGTATGAGGTTGATTTGAACAACTCATCCATAAGATTCCGCATCCAATGAAGATTGTCTTCTTTAACGTAATCGTGTAATGAGAACCGCGCTTTCAATGTGATACTGTCATTGATAATTTAAAATTATCTATTGACTAAATAATAGAATTTCCGACGTTAAAAAAAACATCGGAAACTTTTACCACTTTCAAAACTTATTGTGCGTCTAGTTATGGGGAATATAAAAATATTAAACTTGTATGTTGGGGTCTTCTCAAGAAGAATATGCCTACAGATAGAAACGTTATCATAAAGGACTTGTTGTGAGATTGTGCCGAGCATAAATCACCCCTCTGCTTGAGCGATGCGAAAGTAATATATTTAAGAGTCGGGTCTCGCCTGCTTGCAGCGAGAACTTTAGAAGAAAAGAATTAAAAAATTGCCGATGTCTTTATTTATTGCCCTGCGCGGCGCGCTCAAAGTGAACGGCGAATACTCTCTAGGCAATTCACCACCAATTGACTAAATTAAACAATTCACAATGATTGCGTTGTATTGCGCAATATTGCTGACGTAAGGAACAAATTTACTACGCATATAATCGACATCATTGGAAACGGTTGTTCGAAATTAATAATAACATGTATTTTCTTGTAGAAAATTACACAAAAATATACGTTTTGTTTTAAGTTAAAAGTACATCGCCTATAGCCACTACTCGACTTAAAAACAATTAGAAATTACCAGTTTTAAAAATCGAATTCGCGATCAATTCATCTTGTGGTATTTTATTACGTTTGTATGCTATCATTGTATATTTCATAGCTTATAACAGGCATTTACATATTTAATATTACTTTCATGTAAAATACTTACGGCGACTTTTTAATCTAGATTTTAGATCGATCTCGAGACAATTAAGTTGGGGTTCGACCATTTACTAATTATTATGCAGCTCAGTTGTCTCTTGACATTGATAGATTGAGGAAGGCTATTAGTTAGTCGAAACTGCAGTCTCCTAAATATAGGCCATATCTAACGTGATCCATATAAAAACAAGGTAAATAATTAAATATTTATTATTCAATGAACATTCATTTCAGTGACAATCCATTTACATTTCGATATACGTGCTTTCAATAAAGTAGCATTCATTCATTAATTTTTCCATGTCTACTCTCTTAACTGGAGCATATGGACATCAGGAGCCACCATAGTTAAGCTATGTCAGCCGCCATAGTTGTTATTATTATTAATATTAATAGAAAGTATAAATATTTTGAGTGTTTCGTAACACGACTAATATTTTTATATTTCAGCTATATTATTTGTTTATGCTTTCGATAACTACTGTTATGGTGTGCACATTTGCGATACATAACATTAATGCGGCACCTCTTTACATTTGGATTGAGCTTTTAAGCTTTAAAATAAGAAATCCTATAAAGGCGATAAGTGTATTCCGCATTTTTCTTTAAAGAACCATTTAGTATACCGACGTTGACGTATACATTTAGAAATTTACTCGATCAAACACTTATTTCTACTTCTGTAATAAACTTACATCCATTGTTATAATTTAAAACGTGTCTTTTTATAGGCATAATAATTCCTGTCGTTATCTTCGCATTCTTGCTTGAAAAAATATATATTTTAATTTTCCCGGAAAATTTGCGAACAGAGAGAGAGAGGCCTGTGGTAATTCCGTGTTAGCACAGTTAATAAATTCGCCCGGAGTTAGTTAATATTCTAAGATCCTGTCTTACGACTTTGTAGGAAAACGTCCATTCTGTATAACAAGGGTACACAATGTGGGATTATTTTTAACCGATAAAGCGTTAAGCCTTATATTTACTTCGGATACGCAAAAATAAAACATAAAAGCACGAAATCTATTTTACAAAATATTATTCATTTTTCAAGCGATAAGTGTCTAAAAACAAAAAAACGTTTAACCAATGCATTTTCGCAGTATTGACATATAGTACTGATAAATGGAATCTACCAGCAGGACTTACCCATAATATTAAATAAAGGTTACCTATCTTGCTGTGGAGAGCTCCATGTTCTAAGTGTGTCTTAAATATATAATCTTTAGAAGAAGGTTAAAATAGAAGAAGATTAAAATAATAGGCACACTCAAGGAAAGGACATATTTGTACAAGAGACGGCGGTCGATGGGGAAGAAATATGTTGCAGTGGCATTCAAGAAATATCAAACGGAGTTTTGGCCTAATCCATGTAAGATGGACTGACGCAAAACTGATTTTCAGCGCGCCATATGCGCACCTACAGTAAAATGTTTCTATAAAACCAGGCTCTTAACACTTGAGAAATAATTTTTTCACATTTGAGGTGGTTTATGTGCTCTAACTATGAAACGGTTACAATAGAAGATTTAAGCCATGCCATATTTTTGTATATCCCAAATTCCATTTAGAAATAATCTTCAACTACCGTAAGCATAAATAAGTAAAGGAAATTATTATATGACGTCATATAATATTTATAAATTCATAGAATTTGGTTGTTTGTGGCTAATTGTAGTTATACGTTCTAATTGGAGCAAAATGAAATATTTTATAAGTAGCAATTGATCGCTTATATTTGTATATATATATGAAGATAGTACCTACGAGACACTAAGCCACCTTATAAGTTGGAGATATTAAAGATGTCAGCATTAACCGGAATTTATGATGAATTAATTCAGTTGTTTTCAAGTTTAAATTTCAAAGGGTTAAGTAATTTAATAAATTTACCTAATTAAAATAAAAAGTAAATTATAATAGGATTTGTTGTGAAACTTAAAGATAAGATAATTTTTAAATACTTGAACGTTATTTGTTAGAATTTATTTTATAAGCTTAAATGGAACCACAATATATTGCGTATTAAACAGTGATACACCGACTAAAACTCAAATAAATAAATATAACCTTTATATTTAAAAAAAACTATAGAATATTGTATTATATTTAGAAAGTTAATTTAAAGGCTGCAAAAAAATAATTTATTTTTACTGTTCTTGGCAAAATAAATAAATAATAGTTACATGTGTTGATTTACGAGTATGTTGAATAAAGTTCTAAAAATTAAAAAGTGATTTTTTGTAAAAAAATCAAAATATTATTGATTTATATCGCATTATGAAACAATATCATAATGATTCGCATACAAATATAAATTATCACCTAAATGGTGCCGAATTCACTTAGGATAATAACGAAAATTATTATGTTTGATTGACTTCAAATCAGAAAATTATATCAGCGATTTTCGTTGGTATGTGTTCTGTCAAACAAATAGTCACTTTGCACCGCAACTCAGAGAAGAAGACACGAGACAATATCATTAGTATTCGTTATGAATCGGCATCTCCGACAGGCAAAACGAACAGTTTCTCAGTGAAAGACATCTGTTTTTAACTACCCTACAACAAAGGGGAAAAGCTTAATTGAATTATACGTCGGAGTGCTTTGTTTATTGTTATAAGGTGAAACATGAAACATGTCTGTGCGGAATGAAAAGACAACTTTCATAGACAAAAGATGATATTATATTCAAAGTGGCATCAAAGCCGGTAGAAAATTGTCTGTTTTCAATTCCGTAATGCAACAATAAGCATGAGATATCTAGACGCTTCACGTGTTCGTAATTTCAAACAACTTCATCCCGGCGGAACTCATTCAAAAGTTTGGACAGGGTGAAACAATTTTCTGACGGACTGGCGCATTTCAGGACACGCTTTTTTTTCAGCGCGGCATTAATTAATTCAGCGCCAAACTTTCAGAAGAGTTGATAATTCAAAAAGTTAAATATGTGCATGTTTTATGATGCAGTTTTACTTCCATACCACTAAATTGCATCCATGTCAGTATGAAGACATATCATATTAGTATTTTAATTAGAACTATTATGCAATGCTTATATATTGGTATAATTAGTATATAATATGAAATTGTGGCTTTTAGGTTAAGTCATGTGTGGTAAATTTCTTCTTCTCTCCGACATTTCTACCCCTTATTACCGGTTAATCATATGTTAATAAATCATCAACCCTGTAGATGATCTCTGCAATGACGGTCGAAATATTGAAGAGCAAGAGACATTTGCCACACATGGCCGATAAAATCTACAAAATTATTAGATTTATAATACTTTTTTTTTACCATATGTAAAATAAACTTTCTCAGATATTGTTGCTTAATTTATTTTTTAGCATTAATTTTAAAATCTAATTAATATAAAAGTATAAATAAAGGTAATTAGCAATTATCATTTTAAGATATTATACCAATTATTTGGCTTATAAAAGAAGAAAATAATGAACGGACGAATATTTTTTTGCTAAAAAAGTTAATAATTCAGAAGATATTATTGTAACCCAGGAGATTATTTGAAAGTAACAAAGTAATTTATTTATTTATTTTTTAAATGAGTTCTAAGTGTATATTTTCAGTTAAAATAAAATATTTAGAATTTCACAAAACTAAGCAAACAGCTACTCAATGTCACGTTAAGAGGACATAAGATCTAAGGAGATTAATTAATCACTGTCATAATTCAAATTATGACAGTGATAAAAAATATTAAGAACAAAACAGTAAACATAATGCTTAATATATTATATTTTTTATTCGCAAACAAAATATTTTTTTTAATGTGTTTTTTAATTGTATTAAATAATTATATTTAATGTTAAAGGTATCATACAAACGGATATAGTTTTAAAATAGCACATAGAGAGAGGATCAAAATGTGTCAATTGGATTACTAAGCCCTCGCGAAAGCTCAAGAAAATATGATTATATCACAAATTTGGCGTGGGTCTCATCCTCTAAATTGTGTATCAGCGATACGCGAAAACCCATTAAAAACAATTCTCTTACCCAAGACGGGTGTGTGTATAATACAATCCCCGGAAGATAATCGGCTCCCCTGAATCGCGAACAATCATTTGGTTCACCCAAGGTGAAGGAAAACGGAGAAAAGTGATCGATCAGCTGAAATGGCGGCTCAGGCAGCGCGACAAGAGGCTTAGAGAGATCCAGCAGAGACTATCCGGCTGAAGGGCCTAAAGGACTAAGGGGTGGGATTCAACGACGCTTTTCTGCATTGCTTTCGATTTACTGGAGAATTATTTATATGCAAGAGGTTTTTTTGTACTCAAATCTAATTCAATACGAATTATGAATCTTCTACATTGTCTGATATCGTGGGAAATAATTGAAGAGTTGATCAATAAAACATATTAATTTCATTAAACATACATCTAGTTCTAGATTTTTTGAATGGATAAATGTTTAACAATAAATCTGTCTATGTTAATGTTCACATACCCATCACAATAGGAAATATGATATTAAGAGTTATTTATTTTTAATTAATGATAAATACTATTTATAAGCGCTGACCATCCATGGAAAACATATTTAATTCCAATTTTAATATGAAGATAAACAACACAAACACCAAATTCATGAGAGTAAGCCGCAATGAGCAGCAGAAAATTAACATATCAATGCTAGGAGTACCCCTAAAAGATGCAAAAGAGTTTGTATACCTTGGAAGTACGATCACCTGGGATGGCAGATCAAAAAGAGAAGTCAACAGTCGCATACATCAAGCAAGGCTAGCTTTCAATAAGAAAGGAAAAAATCTTGAGTCAAAGAATATTAATTTAAGGCTCCGCAATCAACTTGCCAAAACATTTGTTTGGAGCATCTTGATGTACGGCTGTGAGATATGGTGCTTATCTGAAAGTGATAAAAAAAGACTAGATTCTTCTGTATGTGGTCATACAGAAACTGTAGAGGGCGCCCTAGACATATTGTATTTGCAGCAAGTGTTCGAGGACATGAATTGTAGCTCTTATGCTGAGCTGAAGAGGGTTGCGGAGGACCGAGAGGAATGGAGATCAAGATGCAAGATTCTGTTCCCAATCTGTACCAATCCACCGGATTGATTTGCAGCAACAGAATCAGCGATTTGCAGCAACAAAAAATTTAGAGTTTACGTTTTAATTAGTTTTGCTGTCTTTAAGAAGACTTGTTGGAATTGCTTACAGATAGTTGTGATATTTATCAATTATTTAGGTAAATACTCTGAAACAATGCTGCATTTTTAAAGTAAGAGTAAAAAATAATAACGACTAAAAACTTTAGTATTCAATCTTAACATTATTATTTAATGTATTGGTATATTTACTTAATATTTTTCCTTTCAGAATTAAATAAATCAGAATCTATACCCCCGTATTTTAATTAGAATTAATTAATCTTGCTGAAGCTATAGCTAAGCAATAGCTTATAAGGTAGGTGTGCTATATATTATGTATTAGACAGATATTGTACGTATACAAGTATCATGTTCGTATACGTTAAGTGTAATGTGTCTATCCAGTGGAGCTTAATGAGGCAGCTCGACCCCCGCTGTTTCGCGAACCCAACGCGATTGGATTTTGTTTATGTCTCCAATTCTACAACACATGTCAACATGCAATCTGTCAAGTTGGGTGGTGAGATCAAAGCAGGAATATGAAACCTTTTCTGCCGTTGTATGTCTTTTATTATTTTAAAAATAATAAATTAACATATAATCTTAATCTAACATTATTACATTACATATTTATAAAATATCTTGTAGATTAAATATATAATATTGTATAAAATAATATTTTATTTTGCCAGGATATTCAAAACTCGAAATAAAATTAGGATCCACTATATTGAAGGCAGAAATTCCAATAATATGCATATAACAGTAAGTATTTCAACCTATGAACTAGACTTTTTTTTAAAATAAATTAAGAAAAAACCTCATTAACCAGTTGTATCCTAGATTAATTATGATGTGTGAGAGGGAATATTACTCAAAAAAACTTCAGTATTGCAAAAGTAAAATTTAGTAGTGGTGGCTACTGAAACCCAAGAATAGCAGTAGATATATGTGTACGAGTATATTGAAATATACCTAACACTTTAGATAAAAGTGAAAATATTTTTCAATGTTTAATGAAACAATAATTAAAATAAC
The DNA here is from genome assembly GCA_022606575.1 of Glossosoma conforme. Taxonomy (NCBI): domain Eukaryota; kingdom Metazoa; phylum Arthropoda; class Insecta; order Trichoptera; family Glossosomatidae; genus Glossosoma; species Glossosoma conforme. Next base: position 238,545 of record JAGTXR010000296.1, read on the forward strand.
ATATAATACGCATACAAATGCATAGGAAACAACATTATACACTCAGATGTCACATTATTCATGAATTCATCATAGAAAAAATATGTTTTCATGGACAGCGAGTACATATACTATGTGTGGCTTGAATCTTTATATTTGAAAAAAAATTAAGATGAAAAAATATTTATTAAATTACAATTGATAATATATGGAATCGGCTTAACGTTTCGAGGAAATAATGTGTACATTGTACATGAAAACTACACATTATTGTGTGAAAAAACATGGTTATTGTAAGGAAACTGCCCTGCTATGATAGTTTCATTAGACCACGAACCATACTTTGTTTATCCCTGGTTTGAAGCAGGAGGAATGGGGATAGGGTGACATGCTTTCGAATCCACTGCGTAGCGCACGACCAAGCGGCCCCATACGTTTTTCTCCCATATTCAATTCGGTTCGAGCGTGCAAACTTATTTATTCCCTTTTGTTGAGCACCAAATTAAATTGATTTCATTTTTATATTTTCAAATCACATAATATCACAAAAAGTCGGTTGAAATCCAACTTCAATAAATCCATAGTGCGTAATACAATATTGATTTCCGAAAACTCTTAAAATACTACAAATGTTCAGGATACCGATTTGAATGATGGTCATAGTAAAAATAAAAAATAAAATGTTAGGTTAGGTTAGGCTATGTGCTCGTTTGTGTAATTCAGGCCGCAAAAATACGAATTTGATATTATCATATCATTTAGCGAATATACATTCAAACTGGCAATGGAATAAACGTTTAAATTTAATAAAATATCTAGTGGAAAATATAACATTATATGACTTGAAAATAACATAATAAAATTAATACAATCCAAAAAATAATTTCATTGTGATACTTACCTCGGTCTCTCATTTGATGTTTCTTATATTTACACAAAAGGATATATAATATATAATTTATAAATATATATGTTAATATATGTAATATGTATTTCAATGGGTGCCACCACACGATCAAACCATTTGATCAAATCACGAGCTTCTAAAAAAATCCGCTCGATTTGCTGCTTTCAAAATAAAATATACAATATAAGGTTTGGAACAATCCAGCGCCATGACCGCTGAGCGGGTTTTTTTAGAAGCTAATGGTTTGATAAAGTGGTTTGACTGTGTAGTGGCACCCAATAATCGAGGCAAAATTTACCGCTTTAATTAAAAAATATATCTTTTATGACACTCAATATTACGATCAGATTATCATAAATTTTCATAAATTTTCATGACAAATTTAAGTAATGTATTTTTAGATCACTGTTGGATAATTCATGTCCGCTGAGTGAAATAAAAATTGATTAAATTCTAACCATGTATATAACCAAGAGGCCAATCCAACTAGCGATACAAATTACAAAATTTGTCTATGTTTTAAGGGATAGATTTATACAAACATAATCAACTCTATATACCTCCTTCTCATTACAGTATTGCTACAACAATGATTTTACAGATATACAGGTATATGTCCGTGTTTATGAGTTGAGCAATTTCGCAAGCTCATGTTATTAGTTATTTGATAAAAAATTTAAAGTGATTTGAATTTTGTGTACCAGTTTTATAACTAAAAATAGTTTATTTATATCAACTGAAATTTGTCTATAATTGCTTGAATTCTTATTTTTAATTAATCTGAATATTCTAGTAATAACACCTCTAACTATTACTTGTGGTTTCAAAATTTTGTATTTTTAAGCTTATTTTCGAATTAAAGTGTGTTTTATAAATATATGAAAAAATTGTAATAAAGTATTACTGTATTAAGAAAAACGTTAATTTTTTTATAATAATATGTTTTGTAAAAATATTTACTAATCTACTAACATATTATAAAATAACTAATCAATATCTAATAGGAATACTAATAACTACAAGCTTAATAACGATTTACAATAAAATATAGTAATTGTATGATATTTATCTTTAAAAAACATAATAATAAGCCTAATTATTCATATATATTGAATATAATGCTCATTTATTAAGAATATTACATTATTTTAAACTAAAATTTATATATTGTAAGCAATTTAATTAGTTAAAAATATTTATTTAATTATAGTATCAGTAAATATATTAACATAAAAGTACTTTTATTTATTATCAAAAATGACGTTACTTTCATCAATTAGTCAGAGAAAAATAAACGGTGCACGTGAAATTCAAGCCGCAGACTACATCCATGTCTTATCTTTTACATGAGACGTTAACTTCTAATTAAACCTTACAAAAAGTTTTATCCACATTTTATTTTAATAAAATCACATAATACATGTTTTGAATTAATAACACGAGTATGTGAGTTGAATCGCGCCAAAAGACAACATGTTTCAGGCTTCGGAAGCGGCAGCCTAATCATACGCTCTCCTTAAGAATTTCGATTGAAAAATCACCCAAAATATGCGTCAAATATTACAGTTACCCTTTCTTAAAATCCCCGGAATCTCGCTCTAGAGACAGTCGGGAACCATATATGTTTCCAGGTAGACCTTCGAAAGCAGAGTTGTCTTAAATAATGGCACGAGCAGTAAACACTGTCTCAACTGATATCATATATATAAAATATTTGGAAAGAAATATTTATTAATTTCTCTACTTTATGTGGTAGACTTCGAGATTAATGGATAGAAAATGTGTATATTTTTTACGTTTATAATTTCACATTTATAAATTATTTTTATATGATCAATTGATGTTTTTTTATGGATGATGTAGACATAATATCAATATTGTAGAAATGGAGAAAATTATAAATCGATTATTTGCTCAAAAAAACGTAGCAATAATAAAATAATATGTTTTTTATCATAGCGTTCCGATTTTTCACATCTCCATTAAGAATGCGATTCTAGCTGCTAGGTTTCTTAATGACTTGGTCTGCTGACATATTCGCGACAATTTAAGTTTCAACTGAAGCGACTGAAGACCGTTAATGGTTCAGGGTAACCAGCCCACGGCTCTCTGGCTGAACAGACGCGCTGCTTTCATAGGCACTCCTTTCATGGCGCGGCATATATTACCTGGAACAAAAAGAGAAGAATTCTAGAGTCATAAATGATCTTTTTTCCATGCGAGCGGCGTTAATGGGGCAACTCTAGTTACAATTCCCGCCCAGCCGAGTATTTTTTTTTATAATAATAAGTAAGAATACTTGATTGCGAAATGGGTCGTATTTTTTATATTCTTAATATTTCTTCATTACGGTGTAAAAATAAAAAAATATTGTAATTATTAAAATATATAAATATATTTATAATGTGCACATACCATTGCAAAAACGATGTTGTACGTTTTTATTTTTTTATTGCAAATATAATATCATAAATTAAAATTAAGCACGATTTCATTTACACATACTCGTATCCAGGAAGTAGAAATCAAAATCATATTTGAAAAAATAAGACATAAGATAAATTAAAAAAAATAATAACTAATACAACAGAATATATTACTAAACATAAAAAACCACAACCTTCAAGAAACAATGCTTAAAATCTTAAATAAAAAAAAACTTTTTATACTCTTACACATTCAATTATAACATAACGTTTTCATATGATCGGATGATTATACCGCTGCTCCCGATGCTTTCATCATTTAGTTTTAAGAGATGGTTCAACCCAAAATAACAACATAGAAGCGACCGTTATATGAAGAATTTGCACAAACAATATACAATAGTAAAAATCTCCGTTACACATCAAAAAAGGGAGAAGGGTTGACTGAATATATCATAAAATAAATTAACAGACGACTACATTTAGTAAGAAAAACTTTAAAATCGTTTATAAAAATAGATATAAATATAAAAGGACATTAAAAATTCACACAACCTTTAACAACACAAAAATGGCTTTAAATCTTGCACAAAAAACACTATTCACACACTATAATGTCACATGATATTTTTTTCCTTTGATTACCTTTACCGCACTTACAAATTAGCTTACACCATGTCCTCAACACCGCCCCCCACATGATACAATAAAATAACTATTAACAAGCAATTTCGAGAGTGGCGATACTAGTAGGGTAGTAGCGCACTCGACGCGCCTGGCAGGTACCGCGGTTCGCCAGGCCTCTCGTGGCTTCCCGCCCGGCCGCCGCCACTCGAGGCCTCGCCGCCACTCGATGTGCCCGGGCTTTTTATCTATCGCAGGCTCGGCGTTCATCGTAAGGAGCTTTACAATTTTGCAGACAATGCCGAGTGGATGAATTCAAATTTTCCAAACAGTATTTGGTCTTTCACCCCCGCGGCTTTGCGAGATTCGTCGCGTTCGAGATCTCTTTTTTTTTCTCATCGGAGAAAATTGTGAGACTTGCGATTTATTCGTTTAAGTATAACTCATCGGATTATTTTTTATCCAGGATTTTTTTTTTTTTTGTATAATTTAAGGCAACGCGACAATCATCAAAACTAAAAGTCTCTCTTTGAATTTAATTAATATGACAAATCACAATGGTGAAGATTAATGATGAATCAAGTTTAAAACTTAAAGTATACTTGTAAGAAAATAGGAATCGTTATGAAAATTATTAGATCATTTTATCATAAACTATATTAACTTGATGTATTCGTAAGTTAAGCCCCCCTCTTAGGAGAAAATGGTCCAGGCCTTTTGTGTGCCTAATCTGTCGATCTCTGTAAAAATATCTGATACACAAATTACACAAAAATATGCCTCGAAACTACCGCTGCTGAGTTATCAAGTATCCGGGCTTCTGCATTTGTAGTCGTCGGGAAACATGTATGTTCCCTGATGAATCTTTGAATTGATATGTCTTTGGATAAAGCGGAGACTAAGATAACTAATAAAACTAAGCAATGGAAATTTCTGGTGAAATGAGAAGAAAAGAATAACTCAATTTAATATGGCCTATAATTATTAGCTTAGTAATTATTTTTCAGTAATTAAGGTTCCAGCAGTAAATTGTATAATTTGAAAATTAATTAAATTAAAAGGCAGTAGATTAAATAAATTAGCAGTATCCACTGTGTCAGTATGAATGTGGCCAGTTATAAAATTAAAATGGCACTAATATATTCAATACTGCCAGTAATAGTTGTAAAATAAATTAATAATTAGCACAAATAATGGAAACCTAATTTAAACATTGATTATTTATTGCCATTTTTTTATGCTGCCAATTTATATTTTTTTACTACAAATTTATTATATTACTCAACTCTTTACGTATTTATTACTTACCATTTAATAAATAATTACTTCTCATTAATTTAATTAATTTATGAAACAAATAATTAGTTTCCATTATATATGACACAACACAATATCACTTAAAATAAAGCGGTTCATAATTTTACTTAAGATTTATTTTAATAGTGTAATTACACTGCTTGAAGAACGATTAAGAGTATTATGAAGTATCTGTTTGTAATATGAAATAATAAAAATAACGAATTAAGGAATATTTTAGATAAATAAACGAAAAAACGTTTGACTTAAAAAATATCGTTATATGTACAAATATATTATAATATTCTTGAAAAACGTAAAATTTGATTTTTCAACATGTTTATAATAAGATATCGAGGACGTTTTAAGCTTCCAACATCTTAAAATGTCAACTCAGACATCTGATTACACAGTAGTTACAAATTATTATAAAATATTATTTGAAATGGTCATTACAAAAATTATAAACATGAATATAATACGTACATTTAATAACACTATAATATAATTTGAAATGTATATTTTTCAGTTGGCAAGTTTGTAAAAATAAACCATTAAATTTCTGGCACATATTTAAAACTGGTCGTCCAATCAAGAGCGCTGCGATAAGGCCGGAAGTGGGCTTATCGGCGCTATCACTTACCGAGCGAGCGACAAATCATCGCGAGGCCCTGCCGCGCCGGAAGTGACCGGAAGTGACCGGAAGCGCATCCCCTCTACGCCGGCCATCCCGCGCAACCAAACATTTTTCATCGCAAAGTAATTTCCCCAAAAACAAATAGTGGCTGCCTCACATTTGGTGTGTGCATTTGTTTGTATCGGTAGTACTTTATGCTCAGCTGGGTATATCATACATTAATTATATATATTTTTGCACAATAATTGTTTTTTTACAGGATAATATGTGAAGTATAAAACTAAAATATTTTCTGACGTAAGCACATACACAAGTATATCAACAGATGGTTGGTGAATTTTATGACGCTTGCCACTTTACATACGGCAACACGCTGGATTTATAATTCATAGAATACAACCCAACATTCACGCATGATGGTAGATGTTCACGGATCGACCTTCGTGCACCACCATTTTTTATTTCATAAGATATTTTACGAGTAAGGAAAGATTCGGAAAAACAAGGGGTATCAGGAGGTATTAAGCTTAGAAGTCCATTCAAAAATATTTATTGTGATCTTCGTCGTGGATCGAACCCACGACCTTTAGTGTGGTAAGTAAACGTTTTATCACTAAGCTATACCCGCCGGCAATTAATGCTGTATAAAAATGCTTTAAAATACCACTAATAAATTATTATTTTCAAAGAAAATTATAACAAATCATGTTGAAAATAAATAATCACGTGAATGGGATACATGCTGATAAGAGTTGTAATGCATGTATTTGTTTTGTTTTATTTGAAAAATGTGATATTTTAAAATTATTTAAAATAAACAATCAATAAACAATGAAAAGGAAATCATCTAACGTATATTTTTTTTCATAATTTGCATCCTAGAATGAGTTTTAAAAATATTTTTTATTCAATTAATTATACCAGTTAGATACGATACGGGTATCGCTCAGTTTATAGTTGATCTCCAAATCAAAAAAATTACCTACATTTTTGTAGACTTTAAATCTTCTTCTTCGTGTCAGCGACGTTAAATTTTTTCCGCCCAATATTCAATCTAGCGATAAAAAAGTATATACATAAAAATTAACAAATACATACACCTCCTATAATTACGCTCAAACAGGTAATGTAATATCACCCTTATTCACAATGTGATTATTTGCAACACCCATCATCCCATTGCATCGTACTGTCCCATATCCAATATCCCGTCATGATGTTTGGTCTGCCATTAAGCTATCCAGCTCGGGTGTGTTGTGGTGCTTTTATGGTGCACCATAGTCCTGCATTTAGCTTCACCGTGGGGCACAAATTCAACTGCATTCACAGTATTAATAATTATTATTGTGCCTTTACACTTTGCCCTCTGACTGCTATTATTTGGTACACGACTCTAGTGCTCGATAAATTATACCACATTACTTATATCCCATTAATCTCATTGAAATTACAAATCATTGATTTTATGTAAGTTCAGAACCATTTCTAGTTATTTAAGTCGAATAGGAATAGTCATCTTGAACTCTTAAAACATAATTAGGGCTGCTAAATAATTTTGATCTTATGATCAATGGAAAATGTATATTGAATGTACTCAAAAGAGTTTTGGAAGGTATAACTGAGGCGAAGGCCACAGCGACTGACAGAGCTTTATTGCAGCAGTTCTTGACTACCATATACTTTAGTTAGAGGAGCGATTATAGAAAATAAGATGATGACAATTTTACATTTATTTTTTATGTACACACATACATGAGAATTCCAACAGATGGTGATAGTGATTCTGAAGTTTCATCTGTGGAATTCTATGACGCTTACCAAAGTGCATATGGTTAAGCGCTGCATGTGGAGTGTTGATCTGCCAACGTTATAGACTACAGCCCAAGATTCACGCATCATCCTTATTATTACAGGAATTTGCAATGAATGGGTGGTCTTCACGGGACGACCTTCGTCCACCATCAATTTTAATTAATAGGCTATGACTGGAATTTTACGGGTGAGGGATCAAATTCACACCAAACGGGATATTTAAAAGCTAAGAAATCGATTAAAAAGTTTTTTTTTAATCTCCGTCGGGGATCAAACCCACAGCCTTTGGCTTTCAAAGCAAACGCTTTGACCATTGAGCTATACCCGCCGGCAAATTATCCAACAGAGTGCAGTTTCTCCTTAGCTGAGCTTCAAAGAGTGCACTGGACTTGATCGGCTGTGCTCTCCTGCATGCGATTACATAAAAAAAGTTAAATAGTAAAAAAAAAAATCAAATTTTTACGAAAGTATATTAAGATTCAAAGTAATTAAGCTATTCATATTCGTAATAAATTATTACTGGTAATTGTAAAAATATTAATACAATTATTCATATTTTTAAGCTTCTATGAAGCTTATTGTTAAGTTGAATAATATTAATCTTAATATGATAAATCTTCTTTTCGAAAGCATTTTGTACAGGATTTATGGAAACCAAAAGCGTCCAACGATAAAATATTTTAAATAGCTAACTAAAATAAATTTCAATTTAATTTTCACAATTCATTTCGTATTACAGTAACCAATAACTATTCATTACCGTTTGTAAATAATTCCACTGAGCTTAACAAAATACCAATGATCTCAAATCAGTTTACCAGTCTATTTTGCTACTCAATTTTGGTTTTCTTTTAAGATAGCAATGAGCTGATTTCAGAATCCTTTTCTCACTTTTAGGAAAACTCTTTTTTAAACTAAATACTGTCACTAATTTGGCATGTTTTTCTCCGATATCCTCTGCACGCGATGATAATAACAATAACATGATTTAGTATCATTATTCACGCCGCCCTCCGCACGGCCGCCCACTTGGACGCCCACCGCGTGCATTACGTATGCGCGCTGTGGGCGGGTAAGTGGTCCCGGGCCGCGGCTATTACGGCCTCCCGCCGCGCATACGAAACGGCCCATCGGACGGAAGACCAGCGGGGTGGGCGCTTCGGCACCGCCCTCTAGGCGGAATATCAAAAATTGGACAAAAATTCACGACGACGCTGACTTGGCTGCGACGCCCACTCGTCGAGAAAGCCGAAATTGGACGAAACTTCGTGACAACGCTGACTTTGCAGTGCCGCTCACTCGGCAGAAAATAAAACAAAAAATACAAAAATTCACAAAAAAACTATGTCGTTCCTGTACCGTTTACTTGTATTCACACCAAATTTGTAAAGATACTTACTATACTCAATAAATATAGTTAAGTCCTTGAATAATTGATATTTAGTAAACTTTTTAATGCTAAACATGTTTGCTCGAAATAAGTTATATCAGATATATATTTATTATTAAGTAAAACGCCTACATTAAATTTATAACCCAATAAAACGAAAAACATTAAATTTATAAAGTATAAAAACGCAGGACATTTATGTATGCCCAGATTTAAATAAATATAATTTATTTAGTAATTAAGCATGTATAGTTAATAATATGTATGTAGTTAATTAGCATGTATGTGGAGAAAATAAAAGCTTTTACGTTTTTTTTTTAATATATATAAAAGTATCGTTTGATCAAGTTATTCAACACCTGCCCGCATGTTGCTGGTTGAGTAGATTTGAGTTATGTTTCGATGATGACGATGTAGATTTTACTTACTTTATAAAAAATTAGCTGAATACATTTCTGAAAATATAATCAATTGAATATGCGTCAAAAACAATTGAAATAGCTGAAATATTTGTGTACTGGAAAATATATACGAGTACATAGACAAATAATTTTCAATTTGACTAACGAATTCACCAGCAGAAGGGCAAAGCAGAGAAAATTATGTGCTGAAATATATTTTTGGCCACTAAAATGACAATAAATAGCTTCCGTAACGATTAGGCTGAAAGGTTTCTGACTTAGTCGCACGGCTCCTGAAGCCTGACGCAGTCACCGTCCATCAGCATTACGGTCCTGGCTGCAGGAAGGTGGGTCACTGAATCAGACTGGATGGAAAAACCAATTCATTCGATTCAAAATAAAATAAATAATACGCGTGGCGTTACATGCAAACTGTGTATTTCAGTCCAATCTCCACAAATTAAGTTAATAAAAAAAAATACAAAGCCTGACTCGTTTTATGAATGAAAACTATTTAATATTTATATTATGCTATAATTATGAATCATCATAAAATATGATGATTCAACATGAACGTTGTAGGAAGTCCTCCCCTTTTGAGGCTGGGCCAAGCAAACACAAACTTCAACAGTGATGGCGCCCTTTTGTTCCTCGAGGTCGCCTCTATCGACTATTGACGCAGGGCTGATCACACTGAAACCTGTGACAACAAAAGAGATGTCTGAATTCACAGAATAAGCCAAATATTATTATCGGTTAGAAAGTATTTGAGCTATCTTCGAATCACCGAGACAAGTGATCTGAAACCATAAATAATATATCTTCAATTAAAAATTTATAGTATTTTGTAGTATTTTTATCTGCCAGTGTTACTAAGTCAACAATAGGTGTGTAAGTTCGAACAATGATGAATCTTGAAATATCAATTGTGTATAATAAATTTATAAGATTTAAAAATACTCGTACCACCCGCATCGTGGCGTCAAAGTGATATTCCGTAAGATTCTAGTGATAGCCGTATAGTCAAAGCATGTGGTAGATAAATTTCGTCCTTTGAACACCACACATTCATAAGTCCCCTTAAATATGTTTGAAGCGTGACAACGACATTGTAGGCTAATAACGTCAAACCATCGACATTGCACAAACAGCATATTTCAAAATTGTCTTTAATAATATAATCCACTGCAGATAATATAATCCAAAACAAGAATATCTGAAGAAAAAATCGAGTAGTGGACGCTACATTAAGAATACACACACTTAAGTGACAATGGGCAGGGTATATTAACTGGATAATCGCTGGTGTAGAAAAACAAAAAAATATTGTGGAAAAGAGAACTGGAAAACAGAATGTTGGCCAAATCTTGTCAGATAAACTGATGACATCAAAAGAATATCTGGAAAATGCTGGATGAGGAAAGCGAAAAATCTTGTAATAAAACATTGACAATCTCAACTGACAGAACTGAGTGGTGTCAACTTACGGCGACCAAATGTTCCAGATATATAATGGACACGAGTAAAATTAATTATCATAAAATTAAAATAATAAACAACTGTTTCTTTAACTTTTTAATAATCAATTAACCAAAGGCTTTCGACACAAAATTGAATTTTGTTTTTAAAGTAAGAATTACGTGTAAAGGCATGAAAAAAAACTGTCTTTTCACAAGAGTAAATGCGAACTTCAAAAATGATTATGGCATTATGGATGACTGACAGCCGTAAAAACCCGTTGCTGAACCCTGGATTAGTGCAAAAACGGAACTGTGGAAATAGGCCTTCCCCGCCGCAGGCACGGTATATCCGATTAACCTTTGTGTATATTTTTTCTATAAAGAATTTGACGGAAAGCTTTCGCCTTGTATTAGTTCGGTTATTATGAGGAAGAGAAAGAGCGATAATTTGTTAGGCATAATACCGGCCTAAAAAGGTAAACATTCCCAATTTACACAGAGCCGACATTGGTGTATATTATTTTATTTTAATTTAACGATCGGTGGCTGTTTTAATTATCAGTCAACTATCGTACTAAATATTGTTATTATTTGAGTAAATGTAATGATTTTAATGAAAACATCGTTATATTTACACAATATTACGACTGTAGTATCAAAAATTGAATGAACATTTAATTATCAGTTATATTATTTGCAACAAGGATAATGGTATAATTATGTGATCATGACGTCAAGTAGTCTAGTTAAATTACTAATAAAAGTCTCGCTATCTGGAGCATGTTGTCACTAAAATTTTACGCTACACCAAAAGATCTTAGTAGATTATAGATATATATGACGGATATGTATGGAGGTCAAATGTTGTGTCTAGGGATTGGATATGTAAATAATGTTTGGTATGTATAAAAGTTGGATATATAAAAAATGGATATGTAAAAAATAGTATTTATATCCAACATAATAATACTTTCGACGAAACGACCTATGGTTCACACACAATTCGTTCAACGACTTATCGATAACGACTTTCAGAGCACTGGTTGTCTGTATAACGGGACATTTGGCGCACGGGACAACTGGTGCACTGGCTGTCTTCCTAACCTAAGCTAATCTAAGGATTTGTCCAGTGATCGTACAGTCCAGAGACCCATAGGTCGCGTTAACGAAATAACTTAGGTTAGGTAAGCGAGACATCCAGTTCACCAGTTGTCCTGTCCACCAAATGTCAAGTGCACCAGACGTTTAGTGCGTCGTTACCGATGAGTCGTTGAACGTATTGTCTGGGTACGAAATGCAGCAGAACCAAATATTACCTAGGAATTAAGAAAAGTAACGTTTTCACAAAAACAAAGAATCAACCCATCAAGTCACAGAAAAGAATCTTATCATATATAATGATTTTTAATTTAAAATATAATTGTAGTATTTTTTAAATTAATGGTATGTATGGTTTATTATTCCAGCTCGATATTTTTTGATTATACATATTAATGTACCAGCTATCAGTCTGTTACGTCTAAATGTTGCAGTGTCCTCATAGTATATTAAAAATATGTTATTAAAATAGTAATAAAGTAGAACATCTATGTCTTTTGCAAAGTTATGTTCCCTCTGGAGCAACTATTTCGTAGGTTAGCACATAATTATAGCAAACGTGAATATTATTTAAGTCATAACTCTTACCCGACATTGCCCAACACTTAGTGGCTGGGTGCCCCTGAAGCTCGTCCGTGTAACACGTACTTGTCAGCCATAAAAGGTTTTAAAACACACAAACCTCGTAGCGTAGAGGCTGTAGGAGGGGTCACGTCAATTTGTGTAACACAATAATGAATATGTTTATATTATTAAAAATATCATTTTTTAATACATTGATTTTTTTTATTTATACGCATACAGGAGAATACCGGCAAACGGTAATTAAGTAAAGCTTTCAGACACCCTCGACCACTTAGAACTAAAACCAATAAAAAATGACAATCATCGTCATAGTATTATTTGTTTAAAGTTAACAACGATAATTTGTAAAATATGATGGAATTGTAAAATGATTTTTATACTAAAAATAAATATAAATATTCCAGAAAATTTAGATACATATATAAAACGCGAAAAAGTTTCGCTTTTTTTAGACAGTGTAACAGTTTTTGTTTCAAAGGCTTAGTGCTACGTAAATGTTAAACCAATTACATCTTAAGAGTAACCTGGAAATTACGCATCGTTCATTCTTAGGGACACACTGTTAAAGATGTCTTCTACACTCTACAGAACGAACATGATTTACCGCTAATATCGATTCATAAGTTATAACATAAAACTGTTTTTGTGAATATAATAAATTGTCATAAGTTATAGCGGATAAATGTTTCTAATTGGATTCATATCGTTCATAAAAAATTAGTAGGTGGGTCGAAGTAAGGCTGGACCACAACTACGTCTCTAAAATTCTTAGCAATGAAAAATATAATCATGAAATTCGCTCATGTGGGCGGTTATATATTGTATGTTTTTTATCATGTAACATTTCATCAAATAATCACATTTTGCGAACATTTTACTACCATTTTGAATGTATAGAAATTGATAGCAACGAATGGTTTTAAATTATCTTTAGAAGAAATGTATTAAGATATTTAGATATTGTTAGCGTTTAATGTATTGAATGGTTAGGTTCCATACGCACAAAAAAAGACTTCAAAGATGTTTGTGTATTCTATCAATATGGCATCAAAATACGAGTATATCTAGCATATCGATGTATTTCTATTACTGTGGGTTCCAAGCCAAGCTGCCATAATCAAGAACACTTAACTCAAGTGCAGAACATAGTCTAAAGTATATAGAGAGAAACAGACTTGCTCGGCTGGTAACAGAGTCTAAAAGTCTATTGATTTGGGCAATCAGATTGATTGCGATGATTGCGAAGCGTGTATTTTTATATAGTTATTTTTCTACCATACTATTTGATACCGTTCTCTATCACCACATTTGCTCAATGTCTAGGGCTTCACGGCACGCCATTCCCAAGCGCTCTTCTTTCACATCTTCTACTTGTAGAAATATTCCTTCTCTCGCGTTTTCAGCATAGGCTTTCCTATTCAAGTTTGTGACAGTGCGAGCGCCTATAAAAAGGAACTTTATTTCATTACTCATTAAAGTATTTGAGTTAATAACATTCCTTTTTACATCACGAATCGCCTACCAAGCGATGTAAGATAAAAGTTATTAATATTACAAAACGATACTGAATAATTATAATAGAATGTACCATATAAAAAAACTTTAATCATAAACACTTTGGTGTCATCTTTTGAAGAATTGGCTATCATTTCTAGTATTTCGTTGCTAAGATTTTACTTATTCGTTTTATAAAAATACTCGTGTACAAATCCTTCAGCTGGAATATTTATCATTTTTTTTAAAGATCTATTAGTAATATTTAATGATTAAATATACGAGTTTATTATATCCTGTGTGAAGAAATAAAAAATAAAAAAATTATACATTATATTTATTCCGCTAAAGACATTATAAGTTCATGAAGAAAACTTTTATACGAATACTCTGCGATCAGCAATCTAATCATTTAAATAATCAACAACCATGTCGTCTGCGAATTTAATTAAAGATAAACCAGGCTCAGAAACTATAATATGTAAAGGAATTTTAGACAAAATTTACACTTTTTTTCTCCCTCACATATTGTTTACTGAGATTTTATATATTTAAGTTACCTCATAATTATATTATGTCAAGCAATAAACATTACTGCAACAAGACAGACGGGTAGATTTTGAAGACTCGGGTAGCTAATTAAAACATTTTACGAGTGGCGTCATACTTCATATAACCAACCACCTTGCATCACAGTGGTTCGGTGACAGTTGTAGTCACGTATCTTCTCCACGTCTACTTCTACGTCTACGTGATAGTAAAGCAGCCTCTCTCTGACAAGATACTTTACGTCTACGACGCTAGAGCTCATTCAATCTCTACTAAATGTCTCTTGGAATGTCACTTTTGTGGACTGTAATGAATGTACAATTTATGTGTGCAAAATTAAACACGTGATATGTTTTTACAAAGTAACTTATAATTTTCAAATACTAGTACATGGTTTATTATAGAAAAAATAGTAGAGGTCTATGTTCCGAAAGCAGCTCTAAGAACTATATATCAAACTATAAACTTATTTACGTATTGCGTTACGGGAAATTAACATTTGAACCCCATTTCTATGTCGTGTAAACATAAAATAAAACCTTCTCTTAGGACCAAAATGTGTTAGTCTAATAAGCGTCGAGTTAATTATCAGATCTCCGTAAAAATGTTGAATAAAATATGCCCACGCCTCAAATACAATAGTCATCTCCTTTTTAGGCTTCACGGAGACTGTAGAGAATTATACATAGTATGTACTTGACAAAACTCTAGGTTGTGTAATGATATAAACAAGGCTACAATAACAGTTGACATAACTGGGTAACCTTAACATAATATATTTATTTCAGATATTGAAAAATAATACTCTTTAAAAATTTAACATGTATCCACCATTCACTGCAATCAACTTTTAGAACATTATATTTTATATAAGTACGTTATGTATATTAAAAAACTTCTAAATACATCGCAGAGAAATCTGTGACTTAAAATAAAGGCAGCATTAGTTTACGTTATTTTTTATAAGGAACAAAGTTTTTCTATTACGTAGTATCTGTCGAAATAGTCGTAATATTCCTTTTTTATCATAGCATTGCATTAAAAAAACGTGAGGTCCTGTTTGTGTTGTTTGAAAATTACTATAGATGAAGAATGAAGATAGACAAAAAGTGTGGCACCTAGAGGGGTTACGGGAAGCTAATGATCCAGGAGCCGGCCTCTGTTAGCAAGAAGCCTCACTAAACAAGTTTTTTCAGACCCTTCGTACACAATACTTCAGGGTTTCTCTATTAAAATTTAGTAACGGAACCTTTTACATATGTATTATACAATCTGCCAACATATGCGAAACTTTTATGTATTTCTCGAATAACGTAAGTGACTCAAAACAAACATGAAGCCTAGATGATTTTTGAAAACATGTATCTGTGCACAATATTGAATGAAATAATTTGATTTTGAGAGAGATGATGAGAGATGGGAGCAGACATACTAGCCATACATTCTATAGTCAGTCAAAAAACTAAGGGTATGACTGAGACACGTTCTCACAATACCGCAGAAAAGCATAAAATTTATCTACTTTGCGGCTTTGGCACACTGTGAAATGTATTTAATTAAACATCATAAACTCAGAAAATATTCGCTGTTATAAACGAAAAACACAATTTGTTTATATGTCAGCGATAAAAGCATCAATCAAATACTGCACATTTCTTTTTTCTTCCATTTCAACTCCCTAGAGTAAAAGCATAGGATTGCCCGAAATTGCCACCATACTCAACTCTCCTTTTCAAAGTTCCTGCCTAATAAATTACATGTTTAATTTTCTACCTTTAACGGCCCTTAACTCGTCATTTCTGGCAAAGTCAAATCATATATTCTACATGCTCTCAATCCATAACCATTAAACAGCTGCATTAGTTAGAAGTAAAAAGCATTGGGATAATCATAAAATCTCCTTACAAATTCTGATCTCGCAAAATACACCTCGGATGCTATAGGTGGCGTTTTCAAATATCCAAACTTTCCCGCCCTGAATGTGGTCGGGAACCATATGTGTTACATCATGGACCTCCGGGTTGCAGAGATATCCTGAAGTAAGCGTCTTAAAGAACTGTGTGGTAGTGGTGGTGACAATATACTAGAAATTAGGAACGGATATGGTAATAAAAAAATATTTAAAAGTACTGTATGTTTGTAATACCAAGTTATATATATATATATACCTTTTTAAATAAAAATAGTTAAACATATATCAAATGCACGTTTTTCGAAACTACATTTGAGAATCTGTGGGTTTGTAAAATATAACATAACACCTACTTATTCAGCATCAATGAGGCTCGGGTCATGTAGATCTTGTTAGCGAGGTGCGACCCAATGCCTGCCTGTGTGCGACAGGTCGCTGCTCGCTTGCTAACAAATGTATGGTAATGCGCTTATTGGGCGAGCAAATTCGAATCATACATTTTTTGCTACCGAATAATAAATAAGAGACCTTGAATATGTCGACAGTACTCATTGATTGAGATTATATACAAATTTATTATTTTATTTATTTATTAAGTAATATTACAAACATTGTAAATAAAAATTGGGAAAAGATTAAATAATCTAATTTGTAGATTCGTATGTTACAGGCTGTATAACGGCCTAAAGTTTATTTTTTAAGAATAATCTTCTTTAGCGCCAAAACCGTTTTTCTGACGTTACAAGATACTATCTTTAAATTGCATAAGAGATATTTTTGTAAGTTTGATATGCATTTTTTTGTAAAAATGGGCTAATTTATTCTTTAAAAAAATTTGTATTGACAAATTTACTACAAAATATATTATTGTAGTTTTATCGACAGATAAACTTATTTAAGTTGCAGCTCCTATGTTGAGCTAAAGAGGGTTGTAGAAGCTCGAGAAGAGTGGAGATCGAGATGCAAGATTTTGTTGCTGCAAACCAATCCACCGGATTGATACTACGATGAAAAAACTTAATTAAAATATTAAAACTCCTAGAAGGTATTGTGATACTATGAAGGAACATTCCTCGATATTAAAAATACTCTACTCAATAATATGATACTATAAAAACACTTATTAATTCACGTTATTAACAATTATTAGTACTAATTTGCTAAATAGGGCTCTACGCATAATCTTTTATTTTTTATTTTTATAATAACAGAAAAAACACTTAAATATTTATTTATTTTAGCTGATATTCAGATTCTAGATCTATGTTGCGCTTCAAAAAATACCATTAAATATGTAAGTAAATTTAATATTTCTTCTTGAAAATATTCAAGAAGGATGGAATTTTTTTTAAATATATTGTATGTTGAGTAGGTAGTTAATTTGTAATATAAATAAATAAGTCTACGTGTTGTTAAGGAGGCATTTCTTTGGTAAGCAAATACATTATTCAAATAAAATGCGTTAAAAGTGTCTATAATAAATAATAGTGCAAATTAAGAGTAGACTTTTAATTAAATCTTATGAATCCAGTTTAAAGTGAAGAACATAACAGCATAGTAAATAAAATAATAACAATTCTTAATGGCATAATTAAATCCGCAAATCGCAAGTGACTCACATCTCAGTGTGCAGAAAATAATATGTAATAGGTGTAGAGTTGAACAGAGCAGTATTTGCAAAGGCAAAATATTATGAGCGTTGAAATTTGTTCAGTATAAATACGAAATTTCATAATGAATCCCTACAAACAATCAAGTAGGATATTATTGTCACTTTAAGACGCTACGTGCATTTTTCTTTGACATCCAGTAAGAGAAAAAAATATTTATTTAAAACGTTTTATAATATCATATCATATTTCATTAATTACATTATTCTAAAAATTACTTCTGTAAAAATCAAGTGCCAAATCCTTAGTTTCTTTTATTTTACGATATTTTTCAAATATTTATAAACCCCTCTTTTCTTGTTTTGTTTTTTAAGTCGTTGGTCGTAATTATGAAACAATATTTATTTCCAGTTGAAATGCATTGTTGTATAGAGCTCATAAAGCAAATCGTTTTGTTTAAGTTTATACTCTGGTAGAACTTTAAAGTTACATTAAGGAAAGTATGGTATAACTTTAAAATATTTTTTTCATGAAAGAAAACGTTCTTCTTCTTGTTTCGTATCCGAACCTTAGATGCAGCTTATCTATCTGTACCACATCCGCTCGTGGGGCTTGGATTACATATACTCTTCTGATAAAAACAACGTTCAAGACTTCAGCTAAAAAGTTTTTAACTGTAACGTAATCTGATCGACATAAATTTCCAATTAAAGAAACTTAAGATTGATTGCTTTATATGGACCGTAACTGATGCAAAACATATTTTTTTATGTAAGCACAAACAGGAGAATACCTACAGATGGTTAAAGAAATTTTGAAGTCTCATCTATGGAATTCTATGACGCTTAGCATGGTACATATGGCTAAGCACTGCATGTGGAGTGTTGATCCCCCAACGTCATAGACTACAGCCCAAGAATCACACATCATCCTTTTTATTACAAGAATTTACTATGAATAAGTGGTCTTCACGGGACGACATTTATCTACCACCAATTTTAATTAATAGGCATTTTATGGGTGAGGGATTAAATTCACACCCACAGGGGGTATTTTAGAGCTCAGAAATCGATTAAAAATTCTGTTTTTTTTAATCACCATCGGGGATCGAATCTACAACCTTTAGCTTGTAAAGCAAACGCTTTGACCATTGACCCAAAGGCCAGTTCTCATTATTTAAAAATAAACTTGAAAGAAAACGAAATAATTATGATTATTACTTGAAATTGAAATAAAGGGATCATTAGAAGACAATTATATTCAAATTTCGTTAGGAAATAAAAATTCTATTTCTATTCCCATTTTTTTTGTTATTGATACAATGACTGTAAGCTGTTGATCAAGTTGTCATCTGTTTTAATGTTTCTTGATATTATTTTCCTGCATTTCTTTGATTCTTGGTGATGGGCCCACTGAAGCCCTAGCAGACGGTCCTGCGCCCCAGGTCGTGACTGTCTAATGAAGGCAGCGCCCGCCGCTTCTTCTTCTTCAAATATTTACACTCAGCGCATGTGTGAAGAGGACAACTTTTTGAAAGAGCTTGTTTAAATTATTACGGAACGTATCTCTACCCACCTCTCCAGTAGTTTTTTTTTAAATTAAAATGTCACGATTGATCTTGAAGACACCAAAAAATTCTTCAACCGCTCGGATATAATAATTTAATACCTCGTAGTATATATATATTTTTTTTTTTATTTAATCAAATATAATAGGATACATTTAAAAAAATTTTTTGATAGTATTACATTCATTTTTTTTTTTTTTTTGGAATTCTGCTTTCCACGCCACTTAAAGGTAGATCTTGTGTGTGGCGTGGGATTCATCTTTTGATTTAAGTGTTGTATATGTATATATATTTTGGTTTCCAATATTTGATTCATAAAAATTTCACCTATTAATTTATTGTACAAGATCTTTAATCTTAGACAGTTCTGGCAGTTGGCATGTGAACTTTATGAGGGCGAAATGTCAATTGTTTTTATTTTACATTTTATATATTGTTAAATTCCACTAACTCAAACTACATAGAGTTTATCTTTGGTGAGATAAAAATATAAAGGCCTGGAACAAAAAAAAATAAGGTGTTAAAATAACCTTTAAGTTTAACTAGCATGTAAAGCTTAAAGGAGGATCGTCAGACGTTAGAGTAGCTTCGGTATTGTGATGGGACCACCCCCTCTATCTCTGTCTATTTATTTCTTATAAAATATTTGTCTCCTTAATTTTATAATATACTTTAATACATATTTTAGAAATCTTGATATTTAAAAAAAACAGATTACTTTAAATTTAAAGTCTCTCCAGTTCTTAGACAAACATCTAAACCCTTTTTTTAGAGCGTCTACTTCTCCTAGTCAAACATCAGAAAAGATGTTACAGTCATATATAATATTTATCAAATATACAAAATAGATTTTATTCAAAAATTATTATGTAAAGATCCAGGAAATCCTGCTGTTACATGACAAATATGGCATACTCACCAATACGTAATGTTCTAACATAAATAAAATAATCGCTTTATAATTGTATATAAATAGATTTTGTATATAAAAATAATTATATTTTTTATTTAAAAGACTGTATGCGTTTCGCCTCCCAATAGAAGCATATCAACAGTTGTATATTTGCAGAAAGAAGCAAATTCTAAATACCCAGTAAAACAGATTGAGGAGACTGATGTTAACAAAAATTATATTATTTCTTACTGTGAAAATATCCAAAACTTCAAACGACACCTCACACAAACATTTATTTCATTGAAATGTCAGTCGACCTTCTGCGACGATTATTTTGTCATGTCATCCGCGCTCACACAGCAATACGATAATTTAACAAATATTATTTTAATGCTTGCATGTCTATACACACAATCTTGTAGTTATCCGACAAGCCGTGGGATCTCAAGGATCTTAAGCACTCACAACAAAAACGATCGAATCAAATCGTCGCTAAGCCACGATGCATTCAAGGAATATTTACTTACTTGTAAAAAATAATCACGCTTTATTCATCGATCTATGAAAGCAATTTTGTGAGAACAAAACACATTGACAAAACATTTCAATGAAAATGCAATAATGACTAAAATAGTACGTATTTGTTATTTTTTAATATAATTGTACTGTAAATAAAAATATGACCTTAAATGTTTTAATCAATTGCATCTAGATTCTTAATACAACTTATTTTTATTCTATACTAAATTTCCATTTTCATTTATTTACACTGTTTATTTGTACACTCTATTGTTTTACAAAAATAATGATTGAATAAAATTCTGGGCTAACAATAAGTCGACTTGTTTAATTATTTAATAAAAAAAATCATTTCTCTTAAATACAATGGATCATAATGTATCATTTCTCTTAAATACAATGGAACATAACCTACCCAACTTGCAACAAATCACGATTTCTGAATACTCCAGTTGACTATGTCACTCATTTAACCTGTCTAGAAATAATAATTCTACCTATAGCATACACGCTACAACACAATAAAATATAATAGTACTTTATTTACTAGTTTTAACAATTTGAATATATTTTTCTTAGGGTCTGACTATGTTATGAAATAGCACGATTTTTCATGCATTAACAAATTATTTTTAGTTTTTAGAAAAATCAGATATGTAATTTACATGAATATTGTTTTTTTCTAAATGTTTGAAAATAATCTCTATTGACGTTTCACTTTAATAAAAATAAATAAAAAAATATGAAAATTATGGTTTGACTTTATCTGAATGATAAAAACGCTTTTAAACCTGAAAACACAGTCATCGAACTTAGTGTTGTGAACTTGGTGTATATTATTTAATTATAACTTAATCAACGTCTCCGATGAATTAATTGCTCCGCTTAATTACATGTTTATTAAAATTGCCGTATGTACTTAAAATACGCATTGAATACACAAGGGAGTATGGCTTAATCTTAATTTGAATAATGCGCTGAAAATATCGTGATTGAAAGTACTACCTTTCAGGTGACCTGTGCACGCTTCGGTTGAAAGACGAGTGGCTGTGCCTGTGGGCAATTACTCGAACAACAACAAGGATGATTGACACAGTGGATGCAGTCGTGACTTCCCAACCCAGCACTATCCCAGCTCTTCCGACAGGTAAAGGTAATGATAGAGGTACTCGATGTCGGGTGCTTGACGTTTACTTAGAGGCTTTGTGATGTTGTACGACCAACACAAGACTCTCATCTTTCACAAAGTCTACATACTCGATATAACATCCATAAGGACACATTTTAATAACAGGAACTGAAATATTTCAGCTGTTATATATTTCCGATAAATTACATAGAAATAAGCAGCTTTTTACTCTCTCGTCACTGGTAGATGGTTGATCTCTCTTGGCATCGTCGCGTCAGTCAGGTTGCCGTCAGGATGCCGTCAGGCTGCCGTCAAACTAATCCTCGTGAGCTTGCCGTCATGTCGCGGCAAATATTAGCCGGGCAGTCCCATGAATAATGAGCAGCGACCTCAATGTGCCGGCACGCTCCGGTCTCCCATTGACGACACAGGCAAATCCACCTTCTCCTCTAACATCCACGAAACCTTAAACCTACACTATATATCATTATTTAATTTATCCTAATTTAAATAATCGCATTTCAAGTACATTTATTGAATAAATAAAAGACCTATTTCTCATTATTATTTTAAATACGCATATAGTTGTAATAAATTTACTAAAACGATAAATTACATTAAATACATTAAATCAATTTCATTAGAAACGAGATGATTTTCGTCTCGTCGAAGTCAATTCATCGCAACACAGTCATTTTACGTATGCACCTGTAAAAAAAACTAATTCATAGCAGTCGTTAACCTTATTCTAATCACCCTTAAGATTTCGTTGTACATAGGGTATATTTTATTGTAATATGGGCCTCAGAAGATTACAACAACAAAAAGGCATTTCTTTAAGACCCCGAAATTGTCAAACGGTAAAGGATTTGATATCCGGGAGAAATTATTGATGATGGTTTTCAGGACTCTATGCTCACATTTTGGAATGAATATGTTCTTTATAATGTTTTCTTTCTTCTCCAATATATATTCTCTCTCTGAAAAATATCCTACAAAACTTCACCAACGAAAACTTGCAATAAGTAAAAAACTAACATGTACTCTAGTAATCCCATATAGGTACCACATTAAAGAAAAACGTGATATAGAAAGTCAATTTTCCCCTTAAAAACCGTCATTTTTTTATATACAAGTGTATTCTATAAGGGTATACAGTCAACCAAATATATCAGATATAGGTTCAGTGTTGTATTTAGTGTATGTACATTATTTGCGATGTTTCAGTATAGCGGAATAAGATGGATCTGGATATACCGGCTGGCCGCCTGGAGCCCGGAATAGAACCCAAGACCGCCGCTTCTCATATTTGAATAATAAAACCAAAATTCGTAATTTATTCGCGGTGGGCTGGGCTCTCTCGCCACTTATCTCTATCCATGGTCAGAGACGAGATGAGTGGAGCGACTAATAGATTTGTTTGGTTTGTTAATGCCACTGTTCCCTGTTAATAGTTTAAGAAGGTATTAACGTACAGATGGGGAAGGCGAGTGTGTGAATCATTGATAATTATGCCTGAATAAATACACGAATACTGTACATTATTTGAGGTGAATTTAGTTATTATAAATATATGATCATCTTTTTATAACCTGTTTTTAGCTATGGTATACAATATATACGACCTCAATGAAGCGTCGAACAAAATTGGTCTGAAAATGAACATGGATAAAACAAAAGCCATGATTAATAGTCATATTTCACAGACCTTTGATCCTATTTCCATTGGAGGAACAGAAATAGAGGTTGTAAACGACTATACCTATCTGGGACAAGTAATACAACTAGGGCGAAATAACTTCTCAAAAGAAGTCGACAGGCGCATACAACTGGGATGGGCAGCATTTGGAAAACTTAAGTACATTTTTAAAGCGAAAATTCCGCAATGCCTTAAAACTAAGGCGTTTAACCAATGCGTCCTCCCTGTATTAACTTATGGCGCAGAGACGTGGAATCTGACAGCAAGTCTTACCCATAAAATAAAAGTCACCCAGCGTGCTATGGAGAGATCCATGCTCGGAGTGTCGCTAAAAGATAGAATCCGAAACGAGGAAATACGCAGAAGAACTCAAGTAGTGGATGCTACCCAACGAATAGGCACACTCAAGTGGCAATGGGCAGGTCATATCTGTCGAAGAGACGACGGTCGATGGGGAAGAAAAGTATTGGAATGGCGCCCAAGAACTGGCAAACGAAGCATTGGCCGACCCCCTACAAGATGGACTGACGATATAAGAAGAATAGCGGGAGTGACCTGGATGCGGAAGGCGGAGGATCGAAGAGGATGGAGACTCATGCGGGAGGCCTACGTTCAACAGTGGACGGACACAGGCTGATGATGATGAATACAATATATATGGACCTGAAGAAAAGACAACTGTAGTTTATCTCCTCCTACGGTGTCCAAAGTACTTTCGCTAGGTCCAGCTTCGTCTTTCGACTCTAATATGGAAGGCCGTCTTGTCCACTTCGTATTATCATGTAAGAATAAAATTGCTAAATTGTAAAAAAAAAAATTAACACTTAATTATACCAAAAATAATATTCATGTAAGTGATATAAATTTATATGCATGGTTAAGTTTTTATTTATTTAACAGAGCACAAGCTCCAATACAATATACATAAATTTATAAAGATACACTTAGCAAATGAATGAAAAAAACATGATATTCAAACTAACATTTATAAGTGCAGCGTTGTAAGTGTATTGTCACATTCAGTGTCCACGACCTCATACTTAGAACTAGTGTCGAAATATTTCAATGAAAATTGTTGGAATTGCAACAACAAAAACCATGCTATAAGTATATCATGGTGGACACACAAATACCACGGCATTATTGTTACAAAATAAACGTCCAACATTTCATATCAGTCAACACCTGCACTGAATCCGAAGCAATAACACATCATCAATCTGTCCCTCTATAAATACGAGTATGTATTGAGAAATTAATTTTTAATTTATTCGTTTGAGAAGCTCTTTAGTTATTAATCCTATTAATAAGAAGTAATTTTTAATAAAGAATGATCAATAAATGTACATTACTTATACTTTGTACATATATTTTGTTGGTAATTAAATTAATTCATTACTTGTAAGATTTGTTACTACGTTCTTAAGTAATATATAGTTTCTTTACTATGTTACCTGCTCTTTTATTATACACATATGTATACAAAGCTAAATTATAAAGAAACTACCTTATATATGTCAGCTTGAATGTCAACTTTAACATGCGAATCGGCAGTAAACAACAAACATAAACAATGAGCTTGTAGAAAACTCTTATTTATTTTATAACTAACATTTCACGTAAGGATAGAGTGTAAATAAAAGACATAGTAATCTTAAAATTGTTTCCCGGCGACATTTACACAAGGTTCACACACGAATGCTTTAGGAATACAAGTCGACTGCATATTTGACTTGCTTGTTACGGCAAACATTATACTTCAAGGAACAAAAATCAGGTGGGACGATTTCGTATTGTTTGTATTTGACTTTATGACTTTTCTTGGCAAATTTCAATAATAAATACGAGAGGAAAATATTTCCTGCTTAGCTCGCAGCTATACAAATACAGGGTCACCAAAACGTAGGCTTCAAATGGGTAATCTAATCTGATATATTTTTAATGCTTCTAAAACGTCAAAACAGTTAGCTCTCATGGACACTATCAAAAACACACCAAAAAACAGTTATTATTTCCCCCCCCCCATACCCGGTCAAAATCTGAAACGTATATGGTAACCACAAATTTCCGTCACTAGATTTTGCAAGTTACCATTATCCATGCCTTATCCCAAGAAACCTAAAGTTCAAACTATTTTCAATTAAATATAGCAGTAATTCTTGAGTATTTGATTTTAAGTTTTCAATTAAACCAGTATTCTAGTAAATGATTTTTACTAGGATTAATAGTCATACTAGACATTAGTGAGTATAAGAACAAAAACAAGAAAGAGTAAAAAAACAAATAATATATAATCCATATTTTGGGTGATTTGTTAAGCAGACTTTCTGTTTCTTTCAAGAAATAATTCTCCCACAACCTGGACCATTAGTAGGATGGTTTATTAAGGGATGGCTTAACAAAATGAATAAAAAACTTATGCAAGGGTTATAGCATTAATATCTATCAAAGTGTAGGCATAGGAAAGTTGACTATACTATGTAGTGATAATAGATTGTATAAATCAGTGTGTCATAAAATAAACGTTGTATATAATTGATCAAATTGGATCTAGAAATAAACTGATCAGTATGTTTCTGATATATTTTGTATTAAATAAAATATGAATTTTCAGTTTTTGAAAAGCTTTTTAAATACCTTCAGAACTGCGTCGTACGAATGCCGGAAGCTTTCATGAATGCGATATGTCCGGCATGGTATCTGATACAGTCCAGAGATCTGGTAACCCTATCCTTAAATGCCGAGATGCAAATTCAGAAATGCCAGAACGATATAAATGCTGTATGGAGAAGTCGACGAATGCAAAGATGAAAGAAACGTAATAAAAGAATGCGCATACCGAGGAAATGTGACTTGTCAACACAAAAACTGGGGAAACCGTTCAGCATTTTACATATTATTATTACACATGTCATGTTCGTAACGTTAAGCTCAAATAAAAGTTAATGAAAATCATGAATTTCAGGAAAGAGCTTAAATTTTCAAACACATAATTTCATGACACATATAATAAGTAATTATTTTGTAGTACATTCATTGAAATTTACAAATAATTGTACCAATGTTTAATTTCTGGCGGCATATACTAGTACATTGTCACTAATTCATTTTTATATAAACTCAGTAAGCATTTAACTGCGTAGTTTATAATGATTCGACTTTAATCGGTTGATGAATTACAATATAACTGTGATTTATCATGTTGGCTATATAATAAATATTTTTACCAAATATCAAATTGTTTATATTCAATACTCGCTTCATATGTGATAAATAAAATCTTAGTTAGTCAGTTCGT
Organism: Glossosoma conforme; assembly: GCA_022606575.1. Taxonomy (NCBI): domain Eukaryota; kingdom Metazoa; phylum Arthropoda; class Insecta; order Trichoptera; family Glossosomatidae; genus Glossosoma; species Glossosoma conforme. Next base: position 265,832 of record JAGTXR010000296.1, read on the forward strand.
TTAAAGTATAATTATAAATCAACGTGTAATGTGAAAAATAAGACGGAACGTTGAACCTAGGTTTAAATTTTACATAATAATACAAATTTCACTTCTTAGAACTCTTAGGCAAAACATTGGAAAGTTAACAAAAGCCTGCAAAGCTGCTGCTAATATATAACCAACTGTCAGACCAAGTCAGTTTTATTTGCCTTTAAGAAATGCGTTTGCCTTAAATCAATGCTTTATAGCTCAATGCTCAATAGGTGCTTTCGAAGATATTTCAGATTAATATTACCATATAAAAAGTTGAGTCACACAAAAAATGCTTATTACTTATTAATATATCATAAATGAATTGAAGTAGTCTTGAATTATTTCATCAATTATTTTGATTTTTGATATTTTTGTATTATCATATACTCAAAAAATCAGCGCGATTCCTAAATATTAACCTGGGTAATTGATATTTATTAGAACTTTGAATATTTTATGTTTCTACCAAATAACAAAGACTTGTACTTACTTTCAGTGATATTAAGTATTTCATCTTTTAAATAAACAAATAATGAAAAATCAATACTTAATTCAGTTAACAAATAATCTATCTTAAATTAAACACATATTTACTACACATCAAAGTAGGATTTACAATAAATAACAGTAGTTAATTTATGCATTTCACTAATTATGCGAATATTTAATTTTACGTAACAACTACCTAAAAAGGCGCAACTTTGACGCCAACGTTATTCATATTAATACGACGTAATATTTTACCCTCAACGTAATAAATAATAAATATAATTAAATCTGCGCAATTCTTACATTTATCGTGCCAGTTGCTTAAAAGAACACAATTAATATTATTATAACATAACAGAGAGAGAGCTCGCTAATGATTTTACAGGTGACAACAGATTGTCACAGGCAGATGTTGCAATATAAAGGAGCAGGTAGTTAACGCTAAAGTAAACAAAACAGGGCGGAGTCTTTCAGACGGGCGTATTATTCCACGTCTAGAATGGCTATATTTTAAAATAATATAAATGTAGCGTCATCACACAAACAAATCAGACACAAACACGAGGAAATAAATATGCTTTTAATCTTATGTAATATGTAAATATTAAAAATAATAAACTAATCAAAAAAACTAATTATTTCGCGCTGATATTTGTTTAATATTAATGCATGCACACTAACATGGCAATGGATAGGACATATTTTACATCCCCTTGGCGGTTGATAAAGTAATATAGTGTATGAAAAGAGATTAAGAAAAGGCAAAAAAACTCTTCGCTGACGACATCAGAAGAATATCGCGAGTATTTGGATGCAAAAGGCTGAGTGAGCATCGAGAAGGATGGAGACTAATGAGGGATGTCAATGTTTAACAGTGGTCGGACATATTTTGACAATGATTATTGTAATCATTTATGCAGGCTAATATTTTGTACAAGTATATTTTTTTTATCGGGAGCGTCTGCCTTGTCATGCAATCTAGCTAAAAACTCTGGTCACCTAAAATATGCCTCAAATACTGTATACGAGAAGCTGTTATTTTCAAGTCCCCGGTCTCTCCCGCCTTGGATGCCGTCAGGAAACATATATGTTTCCAAGTGGACATCTGAATGCACATTGGGAGAAGGCATTGGCAGTGCAGTTGACATAACTGCGGCGAATATTTGTCGTAAGCAATTGCTCTAGATAAGAAGTAAATATGAGAAGAAAATTTGTTTTAAAGAAACAAATTGTTTAATTCATCCTTATATAGATATTTGTGTAAGACTTATAAATACTTTGTGTAGTACAAATATTCATGTTACATAAAGATATTTCAATTGATACTTAAATATCATGAATATGATTACAAATAATATATGTGGAATTTGAAGAGTAATTGATAATTAATTGCATTTAATATTAATATCACTATAATACTACCATTAGCCATATAAAATAATATCATATCTGTCCATACTGCAAATGAAAGCTTATCGTTTTGTGAACAATTTTCTATAAATGGCTTCTCTATAGTTATTCATTCACTTAACTTTATTATCATGTCATTGTCCAATAACCTCGATAAACATGATTATTTAAATCAAATAATTCATTGTAATTTGAAAGTTGGGCATTTTAGAGCATTTCTCTACTTCATAGTCTAATTCATCATTTTTTTTTTTTATGTAAACGCATGCAGGAGAGCACAACCGGTCAAGACCAGTGCACTCTATGACGCTCAGCCAGGGAGGCTGGACGCTGCATGCGGGAAACGTGTGTTGTGTTCGTGTTTGTGTGTGGGTTGGGGAGATTGCAAGTGTATATTTATCTGTTTCTTGAAGAGATCCAGATTGTAGGAAGGAGGAAACACAGACGCTGGAAGAGCATTCCATAGCTTACCGGTGGCATTAAGGAAGGAACTTTGGAAGCTGCCAGTTCTTGGTCGACATATATTAACCGTGTATGGATGTTCGGCAAGTGTAAGACGAGTTTGTCGGCTGTGAGTGGGTGCAGGAGGAATTAGTTCTTTAAGTTCCGAAGAGCAGCGACCGTGGTAATAACGGTAGAAAAGACTAAGAGAACCAACCTTACGTCTGTGTTCCATTGATTGTAGATTAGACGTAAGGGTGTCATTGTTTATCAAACGAATTGCTCTTCTTTGAACTGAGTCAATTAAGTTTAGAAGGTATTTTGGGGCTCCAATCCAAAGGTGACTGCCGTATTCAAGGATAGGTCGGATTTGTCCTTTATATAGAAGAAGAAGTTGTTTATCGTTGAAATACCGACGTGATCTATATAATACACCTAGTTTTTGGAAGCGAGACCGGCTTTACACTTAATTGACTCGTAATATTTGACATTATTCGATATTGATAATCCAAGCATGTTGATGGAGCTTGCTTTCGGAAGAGAACAACCGTTGAAAGATACAGGATCCATAGCAGTCTTCTTGGTGGAGAAAGTACATGATTGGGTTTTTGAAATGTTGAAACTGACGAGGTTGAGGTCGCCCCATCGTGAAACCCTTTCAAGAGACATGTTCATCTTCTCCACCAGAGATTCCCTAGCAGCAGATAGTTCCGAATGTTTCGGAGGTTTTTGGAAGATTATACTCTCATGGACAGTGCTGTCGTCGGCATAACAGTGAATGTTTGCGCATTGAAGCAAATCATTCACATGCAGAAGAAAAAGAGTGGGCGACAGCACAGAGCCCTGTGGAACTCCTGAGTTGATTTTATGGCAGGAAGAAGAAAAGCCATCTACGACAGTGATGATGCTTCGATCACTCAAGAAGTTTTCAATCCAGGAGCACAGGGAGGGAGTTAGTCCATAAGACGGTAATTTATTCACCAGACCGCGATGCCAGACTCTATCGAACGCCTTGGAGATATCCAGGGCAACAGCTTGCGTTTCTCCATAGCATTCGACGGATTTCCCCCAAACATGTGTGACATATGCCAAGAGATCGCCGCACGATCGACTACGGCGGAAGCCATATTGCCGATCGCACAGAAGATCATTCTTCTCTAAGTAGTTTAGAAGTTGGCTGTTAATTAAACGTTCCATCACTTTGGAAAGTAGTTATGTGATGGCTGATGATCATAATGTTATAGAAAATTTAGCTATTGTTATTGCTCTCCTGCGGTATCCATAGTACTATATCCTAACCAGGTCCACCTTCGCTTCTTGACCAACTGTAGTATGGAAGATTGCGTTGTCCGCTCTCTCACATCACCATTCCTCACAAAGTCAAACCATCGTGCCCCAGTATTATACGCAGATATCTGTTTTTGTAACCCGTTATATAGCTGCATTGGATTTTAGTGAGATGCCAAGATTCATAGTTGTAAAAAGAATGAGGAAGATGCTGACGCCATATAGATGGCACATTTCACTTTTGTTGAGATATATCTGTGCTACAAAAAAGTATTTGTTATATTATACGTAACAATATAAGTATATACGTATATGTTTAGGTAAGTCAACTCATCCATACATATACATAATAGTGTGAATTGTAACACGGGGGTCTCCATATAACAACAGTCATGTATGAGACGCTAACAAGACCATCACGTCTCTTGGCCGTGGGCGAGAGAAAGCTTCGCCGGTCCGGTCGTTCTTTTTCAGGCTGCCTGTATCTTTAGCTCTAGCACGCTCAAAAATGTGAAGAAAAAAGCTAGGCTCTCACTGCGAAGAAGTGCTGAATGGATCATTATGCTTGCCGGCGTGATAAGACACGTCCCGGGCAGCCTTATTGAGATGTCGCGGAACTCTCAGAGCACAACGAAAATCCTCACCAGTAGACTAAACAATGCTGTCATTCGAATAGATTCAAAAACTAAATCATTATTTAACTTGTTATTTAGTTAATTAGCATTTCTATTCAATCAGTTTATTTATTACAATATTCTCGTCATTTCCGTATTTAAAACAAATTGCCGCCATTCAGTTTTGTAAGTTGACATAATCCATGCCTCGTCACAACGAGATCTTAAGTCTCCATGGCATTTTTTTGAGGTTTTTGAATCATACAATTTACCCAACCAACGATACGTGGTTAGAAACAGTCCATAACCAATCCAAATTTTGATGCGCGTTCAAAATTAATACAATCATGCAACTATTTTGTTTATAAAGGATGTAATTAAGTCAAATATCATTCAGTATAGCGTGCACTCATACACCGAAAATGTGGTTGCAGAAAATACAATAATTATACTTGTGATCGACGTGTATGTCACGTGACGACGATCTGAATGAGTGTGAAAACGTGGACTAAACTTCTGTAATCATCAGTTGCAGCCTATATATACTTGTATATGTATCATATTTATAGTAATATGGATCCCAAAACCAGTGATGAGATATAAATTAGGTTTAACAAAATATTACATACATACATTCAAAATCAATAACTTTTTATAATCTTAAATTAATTTTACTAAAAATTTAAAAATTAAAAATATATAGTTTTGATTCACATTTATTTTAAGCGATTACATGTTTCGGCCTTCCTGGAGACCATGTTCAAAATTATTATCATGCAGTTCCACCTAGTATTGTCAGTTGATAACATTAATTTTTTCAATAACTTATTGTTTAAAGTAATTGTAATGTTGTTCAGTGATCCGCAACTAAACAGTTACCTTACTAATTTAAGAGAGTTCTCCAAATTATACATTTCCCTGGAGCTATTGTTGATTATTTCATTTCAGGCTTTCAATATCTGAGTGCAATTACATACGTAATAAAATTGGCGGGACGCTGAATATTATCAAACAGGATACGCGAAACATTTCCCAGACTGGGAAGGCGACCACAGTCGACGCGCTTAAGCACTTTAAGAAAATCCCTCCTTTTGTCGAGACCCAGCGTCGTATTGTGTTACGCCTTGGAGACAATTTGCCCTCTCTGCATGACGCAATGGCGAAGAAGGGAAGGCGAGCGTATTTATTTTAATATTTATTTTATCGCATACTAGAGAATACCGACAAATTACACTTAGCATTAAGAAATCTCAATGAATTTTTGGCTTGTCGATTTAATATAGTATGTCTAATTATATTAGTTATTACGATACTATAAATAGTTTCAAAGATCATTATTAGGTTATTATGATAATAAAATGACATTTCCTCTCACATACAGGCTTAATCTTTTTACTATGCAGATTAAATATATCCTACACGCATTTAAGTAGAACACATCCTTACCACTCGCAGAAACTAGCCAACCTGAGTATGCGTCATAAAATATGTGGACAACCGAGCATTATTTTGATAAGTTAAAAAAAATGTCTTTATATACTCGTGAAAACACAGCATGATCGCAAACATAGCAACATACCAAAGGTCAATAAAGACGTGTTAGATTTAAAAAAATTAGTTAGGCTTAACAAAACTTAACGGTGGCAGTTTGTGACAAAACTATGCTTCATCAAGGTAGAATATATCAAAATTTGTCATGTCAACACAGCGCATTGTTCGGATAGTATTTTTGAAATTAGCGAAATATCTTTTGTGTACCACCTAGTCGCATAAATTTAATAAGCTACCGCGCGCATTTTTAGCGGAATTCAAACCTGGACGTCCCGCACGACAGCCGAATGTTTTATCCATTCATACATAACCATCGTCTGGCACTTACTTTGCATATGAAGGCAGCCTTTTACGCGGAACTTTACCTCGCGACTGCAGTTGCGGGACCACTCATTTACTATTCGGAGTCTCGCGAACGGGAAGAATGGGACACTTTACTGTGAGGCTTCGTTATAAATTGGATAAAGTCTTCACTATGGAGCAACCGTAGCTTTATGATGAATTCATGTATGCATCATTAGACTGATTTGATACTATCTTTCATACCAGATAAAAACATTTATTTTTATTTTTTTCCGACATACGAGTATGTTCCATATCTGAAACACATGGTCAAAACAAATAACCCACGTATCATTTATGTCAGTTGCCATTGTTTTTATGTTGTATCAAAACATTTGTATCCAGAGATCCGTTCTAGGAACCTATATGGATTCCGACGATCTCCGGAGTAAGAGCAAAGGAACTAGAAAAGACGGCATTGTAGTATCACGAGGTGAGCAACAAGAGGTACTCTATCCAAATTGATCTACAACTCTGTTTATTAATATTAAATTTAAATTTTAAATTAAAAAAACACCAAATGTAAGCTATGAACGAGTTTTTATAACACTTATCAATTGCATTGTTATTGGTTGCTTAAAGTATGAAAAATTATGTTAATTTACTCTTGAAACTACAGAATTCGAATTCGTTTCTAATTATTAATATATGTAGTGCTTACAAATATTTTTCAAAGTAAAATAAAATTATAATTAAAAGTATGCTTTAATTTAAGAGTATAGTCCACAGGTTAATTTTCAAAAAAAATTGATTGATTCAGATAATTCACCACTATCTTATTCGCTGTATGGTATTTGTTTCAAATAGACAAAAAAACAATCACTATTTGCGAAGTTTACGTTATACGTTTTTCTTCAAGAAATAACGAAAGGGGCGACTTTGATTTATGATTATTAGTGTAAATGAAAGAAAAAATAAGTTATTTGAAATTTATGAAAAATTAAATGTATCATTGTAATAAAGTTTAACGTAAAATGTACATGCGTTGCAATGAAAACCGCAATAAATCATAACAATACATGGAAGTGGCTATTATTTTAGTCGCTCCATAAATAATCCCGGTAATTGTTTCGCATTTTACGGTTTAAAAAGAGTAAAGTTTATGCGTCAACAATTTGCTGGGGCAGTTTATTATGGCGGACATTTTTTCGCCGCCGGTTCGTTGGATTTGCCTTATGTCATTTGGTTTTATTGCCCTCCAGGTGTGTTCCACACCTGAATATAGGCGAGACGGTCACGCGACCGAAAGAAAATCATAGGACTTTATCAAACGTCAATCACTCAGGTGATTTTCCTTCAGCCAACGTCTCAAATTGTTTTAGTTGGAACATCGCATGTAAAAATATACAAAATTAAAACCAAAAAATATTTAAAAAGTATAAAAAACATGTATTCAATAAAATAATTGATACTCATTCAAATTTATATCAAATACCATATTATATGTCATTTTTTTCATAAATTTATGATACAATAGGGTGTATGATGGAAGTCAATCCCATATATTTGACTCCATAAATGAATGCATAAGTACATTGTTTGTTTATAATGTATACTCATAAATTCACTATATAGAACTATGTAGTTATAAACTGTGTGTAGTTTTATGTAAGGTTACTATTGTGTTAATAAAAGCCTCATTAAGTCTTCATTATTTTAATATAATATACGCATAAAATTTTTGATAAAGCTCCAGGACGCAGAGCTGAGATATAATAGGATGAGGCGAGAACCATGACGGCTGACAAATCTTTGTGGCAGCAGTTTGTGGCGGAAACTTGCTTCATTACGCTCGGTAAAAAAACGAAAGTGAATCTAGTTGGGACATACTTTAGGTGCTGCAGGATAGCATAAACTTAAACTGTCTTTTCATTCAGCCCCCGAGCTCACATCATCCTGGAGGGCCTTCTGAAACTATACAGGAAATGTATTCGGAGGATCTGCAGGAGGCAGTTCTAACATATGATGAGGCGAGGACTATATCGGTTGATAAAATTATGGCAGCTCGTGATATCCATATGCTCCAGTTATCCATTTCCACGTATTTCGTGGTTAGCAACGTGTTACCAAAGGAAGCAATTCGAGATTCGCTGTAGTATACTTACTTCGCAGCCTAAGACTGAGGTCTATTTGACATCTAAGAGATGCAACTTAAACACAGGAAAGCTTTCAGTACCTTTTTGCGTGCGTCCAGTAACGGATCCCTATCTGGGTCTCCAAAAACAGGCCGGGACAGTGAGGGTTTCACCAAGCGAGTTCCAGTTAGGGAAGCAGACATGCTGATTATGATGATAAGCTCCATTTAGGGAAGCTGGCATGGTGTGATGAGTTTTAATATTTTTTGGTACGATTAAAAATATCAAACAATATAAAAGAAATCTAAATTCATTTTAGTGCATTTATAGCGACAGGTATTTGACAATTTCGCGGATTAAAATAATTTCACAAGTCACTGCAGATAATCGCTTGCCGTGTCGCGTTTCATTAATAACCATAGTAGCCCCGGTTCGCAATTTGCCAATTTCGATCACGTACTTGCTCATTAGCATTTCATTAAAAGAGCTGCCCGTACTACAAAGCTCTGCCACTTGTTTGATCCGTCACTCAAATGCCCGATAATGAACTTTAAAACAATTCCAACTGATTATCACTTTAATTGCGCGGCCGTATATTCGTATATCGATGCTCTCTATCGTATTTACGAAACGAGACTGCGGGAATAATAATTATTGAATTATTATCATAAAATTTAACATATTTCATGCAACTTGGTTAAGTAACTAAAATAATACTAAAGCACACGTTAATAGAATTAGTAGACCATTTTGAAATAATGGATGGTTGTACGAGTGTATATAGAGAAATCTGCGACGTACATTCAAATAATTGATATCATCATCACCATTTCCATGTCTCTTCCCTTAACTATTACATGGACATCACGAGCCGTCACCACGAAGCTCTGTCAGCCGCCTTGGTTCTCGCCTCATCCCATGTCAGGCCTACCTCCCGTAACTCCTCTGAATATATATATCCACGACATAGTTCACGATAGTTTTCGAGGACGGCGCAAGCTATTCATATAATGGTAAGGAAATTTAGTACTGTCAGTTTTTGCTCAATATACATTAATGGTGTAGGGATGTTCAGCAATTATGATACGACTATACCAACTGTGACAGTACCGACCTTTGACCCTGCGGCACCCTAGGGCAATTGTTTTCTACCACCCCATATTTTATAAAATACACAATACATATTGTATTTTTTAAAATCTAAGAAAGATTGGTTGCTATCGGTACCCCTAGCTTATTCGAAGCCCTGGGGTACTGACCCACTTCGCCACCCCCTAAAACCGGCACTGAACTGTGAGTGTGTTCAATAGGATTAATCCCTCTTGTATTTCTTGTAATTCAATTTAAGTCAAGATGAGTAAATAATAGCGGTAGAAAAGACGCAAACTTTAAGTCAGTGCAAAGATTGAAGGTTACAAGTAATAGCACCATTTTATCGTTTCAATTGACATTTTGACTGCCAGTGTTGTTTATACTAAACATTTACGCAATCCCAAAGGCTCACTATTTTAGTGTTTTTTTTTATGTATATTCGTTCAATATTAGTGCGCCATGTAGCTTTATTTGTTACATCCATGAGGATGTAACAAATAGGGCTATTTAGGCCCGACATGGTTGTTTTATATTTCCAGAGAGTGTCTTTAATTCTGATGATTGTAGCGGAATGCCGGTCATAAATCAGTGCGTCGCATAAAGGAAGATGCCGCAGCCAGCCTTAAAAATGGTGAAAGTGCTCCGTAACAGTGATCCATCTCCAACAGAACTCAACAATAAAACAGCGATTAGGTCGTAAATTAACTTGACGCACTTGACTTAACGTCATTTAGAATAACTCGTTAAAGCGACGCTCTCAGAAAAGAAAATAAATAATATTCATTCTATGCTTTTGTTGATAATAATTTATACAATTTCGACGTCGTTATTAGTCGTCTCGTACTAGTCACATTGACATCGTTTGCTTTGGCGATCTCCAAGAATCTGCAGCCGTAACAAAATATATGTTAGAATACTAATAATCTGACGACAATAGTGACAAGTAATAAACATGCATGCCGTAAATTGTACTATATTTTGCGTAGAACATTTAATAAGAATATTTCTAAAACAATTCATACCTTATGAAGTTATATGAGATATACGAACCGCAGACAAAGCACTAATTACAGTCAATGCTCACTTGATTCATGCCGGCGGGTACAGCTCAATGGTCAAAGCGTTTGCTTTGCAATCCAAATGTCGTGGGTCAATGCCTGAAGAAGATTAAAAAAAAAAACGATTTCTGAGCTCCGGTTGGTGTGTATTTGAACCCTCACCCGTAAAATGCCAGTCGTAGCCTATTAATCAAAATTGGTGGTAAGCGAGAGTCGTCCCGTGAAGACCACCATATTATATTAAAGTCCTGTAATAATTAAGGATGATGCGTTAATCTCAGGCAGATGTTGTCTATGACGTTGGTGAATCACCACTCCACATGCAGCTCTAAGCCATATGCAGCATGGTAAGCGTCATAGAATTCCACAGATGAGACTTCAGAATTACTATCACCATCTCTCGGTATTGTCCTGTATGTGTTTATATAAAAAAATCATAACCTTAATGAGTTATTGATAAATATGCCTATTTTTTTTTTCATAGATTGATCGTTACATATTTTGTGCATATTTCTTTGTAAGGTTACATGATACTTTAATTATTTTTAGAAAATCTTAAGAAATCACTCAGAATTAAAAGTAATTATATTTATTTTGGAATTGTGTCACTTTTCTGGTCGGTTTTATCATATTTTGTAGTGTTTTAATAATATATATTTTTATAACAAAATACTTTCCATTCTAGCATGAAAAACGTACTAACTCAAAAGCATTTTCTGACTTTGAAGAGGAGAAAGTATGAATTAATTTTTCGTTGAGTTTATTTCGATTAGATACATCAAACGGCTCGGGAACATTGTACGATAATTATTCGGAGCAATAATTGCCTAATTAGTAAACAATTAAAATATTTCAGATCGGTCATTTTTCATGTCTGCGCGATTGATGAAATTCATTAAAGATCTAACGTTTCATAATATAAATACGTTAAATATTTGACTCTTCTTTCTACCATATCGTGGCTAATAAACGGTAAAATTATAAATGGGTACTAGAAAATATGTAAAATAATTACAATGGTGTCGCGACCTATCGTTCACAGACAATTCGTTCAACGACTCATCTGTAACGACGTGAAGCGCACCAGATGTCTGGTAAACGGGACATTTGGTGCAGGGGACACATGGATTTATCCAGTGATTGTAGAGTCCAGAGATCCATAGGTTTCGTTAACGAAATAACTTAGGTTAGGTTAGCGTGACATCCAGTGCACCAGTTGTCCCGTGACGAGACGTCCAGTGCGCTCTACGTCATTACCGATGAGTCGTTGAACGAATTGTCTAGGAACAAAATGCGGCGGAACTAATTACAACGGCTAATAAAATATCAAAATAACTACATACCGCATCATGCAACAATTCACGACTTCACAATTATCCACCTGAAATGGAATTGGCTTAAGACTACCTATTTAATACACGCTATGATATATAAAATAATAATAATCTTCAATGTGAGCTAAATATGTATTAAGTTTGTTACTTTTTGTAAATAAGTGATCTCGGAAAGAAATATGCAACATGTAAATATTTTATATTAAAGCATAACTGGTTTACTTTAAGCTTATGAGAGGATTGAGGTTAACGACTTCTAACTACGCTTGTATTTATCATAAACGCAATCATAATAAAATGTTGTTTACACAAACCAAAATGGATTCATTCGAAACACATCATTTCAATTTGCAGCGATTCTACCAACCGAGTAAAGCCGCTTCTATGGGGATCAGTGGTTCCCAAAACAAATATAAAAAACGCTGATGTTACATTAATAATCTATCTAATATGATTTTTATAAAAACCCCATAAAGTATATGAAATTTGAACAAAAATTACTTTACACAGACCGTCAGTCAGTTCGTAAAGCTTATTTATCACAAGTATCTCCGACGATTTTTTTTTTTAAATTAAAATTGATTTAAGAGAGCACAATTTATTTAAGCCAGTGGGCTTTATAACGCGCAGTCAGAAAGGCTGGACGCTGCATGCGAGTAAAATGTATTGTGAAATTTATCCCGTCTTCACGTTACATCTTTATCAGATACGTTTAAACGTTTCAGAGAATCCTTGCACGATCCACATAAGAATGAACAGTTTCTAATGTCGCTCAACAAGCTGTCAAGTACGCATCAGCATCTTTGTTTCCTCTTTCATTGTATTTGAATGTCTGCAAGAAGAAGATTATTTAACAGTTGCGATCCCCCCAATCTCCCAAAACAAACACATTCTACCTACACACATCATGTAATCGAACGTTGAAATAGACGAGTGCCCTGGAGAACCAAAGCACAATACTACCTATTGTGTATATTCGTCATGTGTTTATTATATATAAGAATAAAAGGTAAGAGGAGACCTATATTTTACATTTTAAACATTATACATAATAAATACAGTATGTATAAAGCTGTGGAATGAATTGAATGAAAAAAACTTATTTTCCATTATAATTTTAAGAAGAGACAATTTTCATAAAATATAAAGTCAATACATTTATTACTCTTTAAGATTTAAGAGACGTTCGACATTGGAAATGTTTAGGAAACCCGGTAATATAGTAATGAGCTTAGCTCTACGTCGAGTGAAACAATATTGCTTTGTTTAATATGCGTAAAACTATATAACACTAATGAAACCGACTTGGCTTAAATTATCAAAATCTTGGCGATTTGCATAAAATGATAATCTTAGCCTCAGAGATCACGGGCGCTATGTGTGTTACCTACACGTTTACATGTATTACACATCCCTATTAATTTTGATCACTTAATCCGAATCTTGCGGATGCTGTAGATGTGGGTTATTGAGAATTAAATCATCTCTAAATATAATTTCATTGAGATGAAAGTGTATATTTAACCTAATCAAAAATTTAGATTAGGTTTCTTTTATATGTTAATCTTTGTATAAAAAAAATGTTGAGTACTATCTTTCCTATATTATGTCAAATAATTTTTTATCCATATACCTGTATATATAATTTTGTAGCAACCTCTGAGGATAAAATGATTCAGGCTTCAAAAGCATCTAAACATATAAATAACATAAAACTACATGCTGTTTATAAAAATATTTTTAATTATTTATTAAAAGTTTAAATTATTATTAAAATAAAGTTAAAATTAAAAGTTTTTATTAATTTTAATGAAAAATTAATAAAAAAATATATTTATAAAAATATTATTTAATATGCCTATTCTCCTACATTGTTTTGAGATATGTTTTTTACATTATAATACAATATATTGCGTCACAATTATTAAAGCGAGTAATACACGTAATAAAAAATTCATGGTTTCGTTAGTTTTATTAAAATTATATTCAGCTTGTTGGTGCTAGTGGAATGTGAAGGTATAAAATCCTATTTAAAATAAAATTTGCCACTAGTTCATGTTTCATTAAGTTTTCATTGACATTAAGTAAAAAAAATAAAAATACATCAGACATAAAAAACAGACACAAGAAAGATGAGTGGAAAAAATCGAGATTCGAGTTTTCAACCATTTTTTTTTAATATGTTGCATTTAATGACCAGATATATATTTTGCTCTGATGTGTCTCTTACACAAAATGTACGATGATTTGGACATGTTTTGTGGTAATTAATCGATGATTAATGGTTTTAAAGTTGGAATAAGGATATCTTTACAATTCAACACGTAACAAGCATTAAATATATTTACAGTGAAAACAGCGTTTCATGAGTCAGCTAGTATAAATATGAAATAATAGGTAACATTCAAAATATTTCACTTATCAAACATGCCATCGCAGCCGACCGCGTTAGAGATTTCCATTTGGGCTTCTCACATGTCTCACTCAGCGGCCATCGTGACCAGTATATCTACTCTGCGCTGTGTGTTTCATGCTGTTGTGGATATTTCTGGAAGGTGGACTGACTTCTACCCCAAGTCCTCAGACGTCAGAGCTGTCCAGACTCCGGATGCTTCCGGACCGAGTCTACCAAGGGGTAATTGAATTCCGTGATATGTTTCGATTGTTTTTGACTCTAAGAATAATTTAGCAGCACTCTCCGCTCGCTTTCTCTCTCTCTCTCTCGTACTGCAGTGTGTATTCGTCATAATAACATTATAGTGTATGGCTCGTCATAAAAGATTCACTGGGAAATGCACTCAGCGATAAATGTAGAGCTTTTAAACGAAATTAAAACAAATTATTATATTATAAATATTTATTTATTTATTTACCTTGTTTTCACATGGATCACGTAACAAAAGTTCTCTATTAGGAGACTGCAGTTTCGACTAACTCGTAGTCTTTCTCAATCCTTCTCTAGTTAAGAGATAACTGAGCTGCGTTTTACTTATAAGTGGTGTAACACATTTTTGTAGGGGAGGGGATGGGGGTGTGTCTAACATGAAAGGAGAGGGAGGTAGGTAGTGTTGCAAGGATGAAGGAAGAGATAAATACATAAAAGTGGTTTAGGTATAAATTTATTTTTATTTTTTATTTTTAATATTATTCTTATATGTCGTATATATAATTTTTATACTTATTTATTTATTTAACGGAAACAATTTTAAAATTGGTGAATTAATTAAGGTATTTAGTTGGTTATTAATTATATCTTCTTTCTTATTAATGGCTTTATAAATTTCTAAGTATTCTAAATTATTTAATTTAACGGTTTTATTTTCTACATGTAATATGTTTAATACTTTTTCTAAGTTGTACGAATGATTATTTTCTATAAGGTGGTTTGCGAATTCAGAAAAATTAGTGCTTTTTAGGCACCTTAAATGTTCTTTAATTCTAATATTAAAATTTCTTGACGTTCTACCAATATAAAAAGATTCACAATCTTGGCAATTTAATTTATATATTCCAGAATTATTGCGTTTATCATTAGTATCTTTATTATTTATAAGGTGGTATCCTAGTTTATTATCTGTATAAAACGCTGGCTTTATCTCATTTGGGAGTAATTTAATTATTTTAGGGGTAAAGTTATTAACGTGTAGAATTCGTCTCCACATTCTATCGTCTTTAATATTTTCTTTAGGATACAAGTATTTATATGTTATGTTTTGACGTTTTTTATTATTCAAGATACTGTCTATTAATTGGCTATGATAGCCATTGTTTTGTGCGATATTTTTAATTGTATTTAATTCTATATCAAAGTTTGTTTGTGATAATGGTATTGAAATTAATCTATGTATCATTGCATTGGATTGAGAAAGACTACGAGTTAGTCGAAACTGCAGTCTCCTAATAGAGAACTTTTGTTACGTGATCCATGTGAAAACAAGGTAAATAAATAAATAAATATTTATAATTTATTATGGATCTCAAAGTGAATGCTCAAAACATTGAAAAAATTATTATATGTCTTAGGGCTATAGTCTTATCATTATATCATTTAAATTTAATATTAATATTAATAAGAAAAAAAAAGAAAAAATATATATATTTACTTTGATTTCACATTTATTTTTAAGTGATTTACATGTTTCGTACTCCATCGAGTCCCTCTTCAGCAATGGTATTGTCAATCATTGCTGACGAACAACTAGTGATCTTCTCTTATATATAAATGACAAAGTGAAAAAATATCATTAAAATTGCAATTTTGATTATTCCGCGTATAAAATATCACTTTTCTTAAAAACACACATATTCCTAATCACCTAAGTACAATACTAAATATCACTGTCATTATGGACTGGTAGAGTTACCAAACATTAGCAGGTCCATCATCACATTCTCTGTTCCTTCCAAACCCTCGACACTATCATGTCCTCGCTCCTCTTTATTCTAACAATACAA
Source organism: Glossosoma conforme (assembly GCA_022606575.1). Classification (NCBI taxonomy): domain Eukaryota; kingdom Metazoa; phylum Arthropoda; class Insecta; order Trichoptera; family Glossosomatidae; genus Glossosoma; species Glossosoma conforme. The sequence continues at coordinate 281,995 of JAGTXR010000296.1, forward strand.
TACGCGGTAGCCGAGTCGCGAACACGACAAGGAACTAACTTGCTTCTTCTTTTCTATTAAAAAATCTTTATGTTTTGACACAAAAGCGTATCTTTCCGAGTATTCCTTTGAAAGTTACGGCAAACCTATATTTTCAATGAAAAATTTCTGCACTGCGTTACTCCAATACCGTGAATGAAAAAACTGTTCTTCAATAGTGAAGTAGCTATAAGAACTTATTCTGTTCCCTTTCTCTGCTTTGTAAAACTTCTTCATATATAGTAGTTACGATTATATAGTACTCCGTGCTTTCATAGAGTAACTTGTATTAAATATGTTTTTCTTTATTTCAGTGTACAATACGTTCGCTGCCTTTTATATTCTTGTAAATATCACTTTGCATAAGTTACGTCTTTTTTAATTCATGAACAATAAAAACACAGCAATATAAAATATATTTGTATGTGTACATTTAAATTGCTGTTGAATCCATAAACTTGTTATTGTTACAGCGAACAAACTATTTAACAAAATGTGCAACTAGTAAGGTTTATAAAAATATTTTTTCCATCGATTTTTTTGATAATATTGCTTAGTTTCAATGATTTAAATTAAATAACATTTTTCATTAGAGAAATTTGGTCTTTAAAAATCTTAATTTACATCATTGCACAAATAATTGAAGTCATCATGCGACACTGTCAATGTATTTTTCATCTATACACATCCACATACTCATTCATCTATAAAGGCTTAAGTAGATGGAGAAATGGCTATTAATTAAAACAGTTTTTATTGAATTTGTATTATTATTTTAGTTAATCTTATTTTAGACTATACAAACTATCAATTGTACGATTTATCGTGAAGAATAGGCACACCACATGTTTGTTGGTGTCAAACAATGAAAGCCAAACTTGCTAGACATGAGTCACAAGTAAGCTCTGCAATAAATTGAAATCGAATCTAAAGTTAAGGTTTCAGAGGAGACCTCGGAGGCAGAAAATATAACTTTAATACGATGTATTAAGTATTCAAACTACGGATCAAAGTGTTCAAAAATTCATGTAAAACCGAGTAACTCTCGACTTGCACATTTATTGAAAACTCTTCCGTAGAAAATCGTCTTTGGTAAGTTCAGTTCAGTTCATTTTAGATACACTTTTTCAGATACTACAAATCTACAATTGTTATACTTGTTAGCAACACTTATTATACTTTCAGGAGCAAAACAGTAAAATCATGAAGTGTGCGGAAAATTTCAAAATTAATCGTGATTCATTTCTAACATTAATTAAATTATTAATTTATTGCAACAATCGATACATACATAATAATTCACACCAAACATCATTTTAAATCTCATTAATAATTCGGAGAAAAATAAACGGCGCACTCTTGGATTTCTATTCAACATTTCATATAAGATGATGTTTGCCGTGAGTTTTTATGTACATATCAATTGCTGAATATTGGTATGAGTCTTCAATGATCTATTTTAAAAATATATTAATCTTTTAAATATAAGCTAAAAATCCACCGAAATCATTTTTTTATTTTTTTTATTTTATAAATTACAATTTATGGTAATAGATACGTTCTAGTCATACAATGAGGAGAGTCAGCTGTATTTTAAATTGAATGAGGTAGAAATATCTGCAATTCAGCGTAATTTAGTGAAATGATTTTTTATACGACAATTTATATTATTTTTTATACGATATTTTGTATGATTTAAATAAACAGGATTATTTATTCTCACTTCGATAATAATCGTTAAAATAAATTAAACTGAGTTTGCATATATTAACATAAAATTATTATTTATAGGTCCAATAGAATATCAAAATCGAACGAATGGTCTAATTCGTCCATCAAAATACGGCATAATCCGTCGTTTGAATTTTAAAGATTGTTTAATTATTGTCTTCGAGCTGGAACCATAAAAATAAATTGGTATTTAAAAATTTATTATTTTCCCTGGTACTCTTTTTAATCTAAGCTCGAGTCATTAAAACACTCAGAGCCACTAAAATTTCATCCCCTAATAAAGTAATTTATTTTTCATTAAACAGTTTTGTAGCCGAGGTGATTAAAAAACAATGTCAGATTATTTAAGTTCTTATAACTTTTACAAAAAATCAAAGTAAGGGTTTTGCGAATAGTATCTATACAATTCATGTCACTTTAGACATAATTATGAATACATAAAAATGCAAATACTATGTATCCATCATTTTATTCGCAGATATTACATCCCTACTTTTTGAAGGAAGATTATATTGTAGGTACATCGAAATTAAACGTAAACTTTAAATTTTTAATGGATTAAAATATTACTGAAATCGTTAATTTTATATTGAATACAATAAAAAAAAATTACTTTAATGCTGGTTTTTATTCAATGACATAAAAAAGTACTTGTGGGTGTCTCTGACATGCTTTGGAAAGACATTTTTTAAATACTTACTGCTTGGTCCAGATGGTCTCTTGCTGTTAAACTACATCAAAGATGTCGTCGGAATAACGCTCGCGATTAATGAGACCGACATATAATATAATCATTTTTATTTTTGTCTCTTCGTATGGTCTGATCTTCTGTGTAATTTGTAAGGTACCACACGCAGTCATTTTTTTCTACATCATCTCCATGTTAAAAAGAATACCGAATTATTAATATAAAAATGTATATTTGATAAAAGTATGCAGTTTCATAAATAATATATAACCCGTTATTAATCTTGATTTTGATGTGGCAGAATCTACGCGTAATTGACAAAATTAAGTAATTCGATTCATGTTTACAACACTTAGTTAAGCGTTTTTATAGTTCATATTTTAAGCGATATATGTAAGGAAATATCAAGAACATAAATAATATAAGATGTCATATTATGTAGGGTGATGATAAGTATATTTCGAGTACGATTCGCGAATGCCCAGAGTTAAGCTTAAACATTTTGCTTCCTCCTTTGCCGCGTAGTAACCAGATTTGACAGCTCAAATAAAATGAATACAAAGTGTTTGGACAAACACGATATTTCCTACATTTATTTTTCTTGTTACCGGTGAAAATATAACTCGAAAAACATATTTCAAACAAGCGCAAGGACGTGTTTGCTTACTGTTTAATAAAAAAGCGAAAATCTTTCGGAAAAAGTAAAATAGCCTCAGCTAATTGATATTAATGAGATTTCGCCGAATTGGGTAAGTTAAAAATATGAATATTGTAACATTATATCTGTGCGGCTATGACGCAAATACAAGAATGTGAATTTTGTATTTATAAATCCGAGTTGATGCAGAATTAAACTGATCATAACAAAGGATTAAGGAAACAAGTTAAAATAAAATAATACCTTTCTTTAAAAATACAGATCTTTTTTTACATTTCAACTTAGGATATTTTATATTTTTCCACTACTATACACTAACAGTTTATTGTCAACTAGTTTCGGTAGCACCTCTATCATCTTCAGGACAACACTTAAACTCCTTTATAAGATATATCAAATATATATTTTAAAAAAATAAGGATGATATTATTTACACAATTATTTATTACCAAACTAACACAGAAGACCAAATGCTATTAAAAAAATGTATTGACAATGGTGACAGCTAAGTGATTACAGAGTGGAACGATTTTCGCTTAAAAAGTTGTGTATTCTAAGTGATCATAACTTTAGTAGAATAGTAAGAAAATAAAGCTGCATGTGATTGCAATAAAATATTTCCCGAGAGCCGCTTTGCTGAGGGTCTTTTTAGGAAGATATGATAATTACATACAATCTTACAGGCGCTGCTTGCTGGAGGAGAAGTTTTGCATACTTGCATAAGGATCGCACAAATCGCAAGGAGCATCTGCGACGGCCAAGCTGCCCGCTCGATTTCTTCCTCTCTAAAGAAAGCATCTCCAAGAATAGCTAGGGTTGAAATTTATTCGAACAGAAGTAATGCGTTTTTTTTATCGTGAAATATGTGCAACTTATAGTAGAACATTAGATACTTAAGTGAGGAAATATTGAATAAAAAAATTATATATTTTAACTTATAGTAATTACATTTAGATAAATAAAAACCTCTACTTTATGCCATATTACTCTACTTCATAAACTCTTATTCATGAAAATTTTTAGAATATGGTTACTACAAACGACTACTAAAATAACTTTGTAACTAAGTTGAAAGATAATAATATGTATATACAATCTAAAACACAACACTTTATATCTGTAATGTGTTTTATAGAGCACACCCATGATGCAATTATTCGTATGGTTTCGGCACTCTCGTGAACTTTTTGACTTTGGATTTAATGCCTATCGGTACTAAAATTTTTAATTTAAGCTATTAATCAATTGTGTATAGTTATTTTTATTGCATTTATATTTTAAAACTGGTCATGTTTCGGACCGCGACAGCTATATTATCATTGGAATTAGCCCTAGAGGTGGTCGTAACCATTCAACCGCAGCGACTTTTCAGTAGATATTTCAATAGATTTGCTGGCTCTTATCATATATTGAAATAGATTTTTCAGTAAACCAATATATCAGTTGACACCTTATTTTTACTAGGATCTATCTTGAATTTTATATCAATACAATAATACAGTGAAGGGGTTCGGAATCGGAAGGCTTAAAACACCGTGTTAAGCTTTAGGCGAATCTTAACTCTTCTTCGTAGTAGTATCAATCCGGTGGATTGGTTTGCAGCAACAGAATCTTGCATCTCGATCTCCATTCCTCTCGGTCCTCCGCAACCCTTTTCAGCTCAGCATAAGCGCTACAATTCATGTCCTCGAATACTTGCTGTAAATACTCCCGTCTAGGGCGCCCTCTACAGTTTCTACCCTCAACCATCCCCTCCACAATATCGTGAAGAAGACCATCGTGGCGCATGATGTGACCAATCCATCGGGCTCGCCTCTCTGAGATGGTTCTTATAAGGTGCCTATCTTCCTTGATTATCCTGAGAACCTCATTGTTCGTGACGTGGTCTCTCCAGGAAATTCCGAGAATTCTTCTGTACGACCACATCTCAAAGGCCTCTAGTGTTTTTTTATCACTTTCAGATAAGCACCATGTCTCACAGCCGTACACTAAGATGCTCCAAACAAGTGTTTTGGCAAGTTGCTTGCGGAGCCCTAAAGTAATATTCTTTGACTCAAGAATTTTGGCTTTTTTATTGAAAGCTAGCCTTGCTTGATGTATTCGACTGTTGACTTCTCTTTTTGTTCTGCCATCCCAGGTGATTGTACTTCCAAGGTATACAAATTCTTTTGCATCTTTTAGGGGTACTCCTAGCATAAAACTTAACTCTAACCACAGTGAAAAATATATATGATCATAAAAAAATATTTTTGCATTATTTATAAAATATAGTTGTACATAATGATTCAATTACTCGATTAACATTGATATCAAAAATGATAGTTTGACAGCTATATAAAAAATCTTGATATTTTTTTGCATCAACAGTCAACCCTGATGTAGAAGTAATCGTCGGAAAACTGCACTCTGGACGTTGATAGCATCACTCACTTTTATTGCCTACGTAGCCCGGCATTTAATGAGAAGCTTCAGCATTGTTAATGCTATCTGCCGACTTTTTATTCCAATTTCTAAGGAGAGGAATAATTATTCACTCGCTGTGTACATATCTCTGAAGGGATTTCTCTCTGAGAGATATTGTGATGCAGCGAGACTCGAGATCTAAGGTAATTACCGAGAAGTTCGATGCGAGACTATGGAGTGAAGTAAACCATAAATCAAACTGTGCTCGGAATTCAGGGAAATAATTATACAGAATACCAATGAGTTTCCCTTAGGACTTGCGATTGTCTCGAACTCAGACGATCTGCAGTATACTAAATTGTTATCATTCTTCTTCGAATGCTGAGCAGAAACTTGATATAAATGTCTACGTAAATTGAAGTGCATTTGTCTTTAAGTGCATTACATTTTCAGCACATTTCATTTCAAAGCAACTGGAACCGAATGCGAAACATTGTAATTTTTTTATTCGTTGAAATTAATTTAGTCAAATATCAAACCAAGAAAAAATCTAATACAAATTTATCAATTCAATACAAAGAGAAGAGGTTTCTCTATAGTCAAAAACGTTTCTTTATCCACTTCACTTGTATAACTGGTTATAGTTTCATTAAGCCTTCCATTAAAAGCCTGAAATATTAACGTGCAAAACATCAACTTACACACTATAAATATGGAAAACCGCGAAGAATTATCGATCTAAGAATTGAACAAAGCGAATTAAAAGTTTATTCAAACGGTCAATAAAAAATAATTTCGTCTCTAATACGTTCCTGAAAAATTAATTATTTATTAATGTAGAATGAATAAACAAAACGACGCATTTGAGACCTAAACGTACGTACACGGGCTAGGTTTTAAATATTTGCGGGGCTCATTTATATGTAAAGTCGATTTCACGGTTTGCGGCTGTATTTGTTATTCCGGCCGTGTCGCGGGTGAGTCCTCCTGCACGCCGGCGGGCCGCTGCAACCAAAGGTGCTGCGGCTTCCAGTACTTATTGATTCGAAAATTTACCCACATTTCAGGATAATCTCCGTAAAAGTTTTCAGCGCCTGTGTGCCGCCTGAAAACTTCACTAATTTCATTTCTCTCCAAGTCCCGCAGTTTTAGAGCATACATATATTATGTTCACGAGTTAACGTTTTTTTTTTGTAACAATATTTATTTTTCTTTCCAGTCTGGCAAGACTATTGTTTATGCTATCCTGCGGGAGTATAAGTATGTAATGTCCTAGCCATGTCCATCCCCTCCCCCCTGACCGACTGCAACATGGAAGGCTGTCTTATCCGCTCTCTCACTATATCCTTCCTTAAAAATTCAAACATGTATATTCTTCAAGCCCCCGGACTCGCGCCGTCTTAGAAGCCCCGCAGAAACTATATTTCGACGATTTATGACTTGCAGAAATTTGTGACGTCTATATGCTCTATTTAGGGGGAATAGATATGGTAATGAAAATATCCGTTCCATATTTGGAACATATGGTCAAGATAAACTGTCAACACTCAGTTTTGTACTCTGCCACTGTCCATTTCTCGTCCAAGGACATCTATGAAACTTAAGGTCTTCCTGGAAAAGTATATGGTTCCCGACAACTGAGTGCATATCCCAGCTAAGTCCACCTTCATCCATGACTAACTGTAAGCCACTATATTGAAGGCCATTTTAAAAAAGATCCTCTTAAAAAACGTAGGATAAGATAAAAAAATGTTACTATAACATCAACAACAAAAAAACACTAACGCTTCAAAAAAAAGTGCGGAAAATTCACTTTACGATCAATAAAAATCACCATCACTTGATTTGCAACCAAAAAGAATGAATGTGTCATAATGGCGTCCATATTGTTTCGGCGGCCGGGTTAACGACGGCCGTAAAAGTTTATTGGAGTGTGTTTATAAAAACCAGATACATTTTGCTAGAGCGTTCATTCATGAGGCGGTCGCGGACCGTTTTGGACGGATGCCATGGAACTGATGTGCGAACGCTTGGACGAGCCTAGTCTTACTGGCTGAATGGTGGTACACCAGGCAGGGCTTTTTGTGTAAGCATTTCAGGACACCAGATTAAGACCCGCTAATCTAAGATGACTAGACGAAGATTGTTGGAGGGTTTTGACAAGAACATAACGCATTTTTTTTGTCAAATAAAAAATTCATATATTTTAAATAAGCTGCTTATTTTTTTTATTTAATTTTTCAAGTCAGCTCTGCATATAGATTTTGCGGAATATCATGACATTTTGTTTAATGTGAAAACCTAAAAATATTCTTATATTATTTGCATATCTGGAGAGTATGGTGACCATAAATTTTCTTCACAAACTTCTCTTATTTGCCATTGTCTTTATTTTATGCAATCGCTTGTAAGAGAGCACAGCCGGTCAAGACCAGTGTGCTCTATGACGCTCAGCCAGGGAGGCTGGACACTGCATACGGTAAACGTGTGTTGTTTTCGTATTTGTGTGTGGGTTAGGGAGATTGCAAGTGTATATTAATCTGTTTCTTGAAGAGATCCAGATTGTAAAAAACATAAAAATATGAGACGGCTGCTGTCGTAAGCATATTTTGGGCATTTAATAAGAAAAAAATAAGGAGATCGTATCGACTTAATATAGTCAACACGACAGTTTTCTGCCAGTCAAAATATTATTTAGACCTCACTAACTTTAACTTACTCAAAATAATGTGTCCTAACACATTTTTAAATACCGCAGGTTAGCATAAATTCCAGCTGCATCCAAAGCATCCAGATTCTTACCGTTAATATTTTTAATTAATTTTTTTAATTTTTATTAGAATATTATTTTATTATTTCAATATTCTAATCTACTTTTATAGATCATTGACTATATTACAATATTATCATTACTTAAATATACATATACTATACATAAAATTCTTTTTTTCAACGCGTTGAAAAAAGAATTTTATGTATAGTATATGTATATTTAAGTAATGATAATATTGTAATATAGTCAATGATCTATAAAAGTAGATTAGAATATTGAAATAATAAAATAATATTCTAATAAAAATTAAAAATTAATTAATAATGTCTCCTTGAGACAATATCAAGAAGGTAAAATTATCCATCAGTAACACAGGTAAATGATTGGTTATAAAGTCCGAGTCGGAACTATAAGTAGTCGTTTCACATCCATTCAGTCTATAGTTTGGTTCGAGACCCGAGTGGTACTTACTAAAATAAATAGACTGCCGGAAAGTAATAATATTAAGCTTGTGAATAAATGAAGACTGATAGAATAATAATAAAAATATACATACTTTGAATATATACTATGGCGACATCTGTCGTACGATGCTAACAATGCTATAAATACTAGTTTCACCGCAGTCAGTCTGGGCACAGTAATGGCGTGATTCGCCGAGCGGTATGAACACCTGGGCATATGGTTGGTTTCCAAGGTCCGCGGTTCGCATCCCGCTTCTGCCGTTATTTTTGTGCTTGGATTGACGCGTTGAAAAAAGAATTTTATGTATAGTATATGTATATTTAAGTAATGTTAATATTTTTATTCATATATTTCTATGTCATAAATTGTTTTGTCCGGTATACGATTAAATATCTGAAAATGTCAGTAAAGAACGCAACTAGAGACCAATATGATTAATATATCAATCGATATTTTTATCTCACTCAGTGACAAGAAAAATAGTCACAGTTTAAATAAATAAATAATTATTACTTTCTTTTCACATAAATCACACTGAACACTATTAAATTAGTTGACAGTACATTTGACATTAATAAGAATCAATGGTGACCGTATAAGTTTCACAGTTACAAACAATGTTTAGTGGACAATTGAGGATGCCAGTACTGTTGTTATATAATAAATTCATGTTTTAACAATATTATTTGTTTAACAAATTATTGAATGTAAGTTAGAGCCGCCACTGCAATATTCCAATTCCTATCACTAGCCGCAGGCGGTTCCACCCGAGTAGACATTTTCAATACATTACCGGACGATTCGCTTTTTATCAGTGGCGGCGGGCGTTTTTAGGTTGATAACAATAAACAGGGAATAAGCTACTGCTCACAACTAAATAGACAGGATGTAGGGCTGCTATTCTACTTATTTAATTAAATTCAAAATATTAAATATTCTTTCACAGCATTCTACACAGTTCTGTCAATAACAAACTATACATTATTCCTTATGTTCACCATAAACTAAGCCAAGGAGCTTGAGGTTGTTGAATTTAACCAGTTAATAATCATGTGTTAAGGTATTAACCACGTAATCATATTATTTTTGTTAATAATATTCACAATATGAGCATAGTAAGGTCCCAATTGATTTTCCATTTATGATTAAACTACGAGTAACTTATTATCATAATATATATATATATATATATATATATATATATATATATATATACATATATATATATATATATATATGTATATATATATATATATATATATATATATATATATATATATATATATATATATATATATATATATATATATATATGTAACCGTGTTGGAAGCAACACGGTCAAATCCTGTCTGCCCAGAAATGGGCGACGTCGATGGCGTTACTCCCGGCCATCATCAGGTCTTTCTGAACAGCTACTCGGATACAGCACACACTCCAGAAGGTGTGACAGGGTCTGCTACGCGCCGCAGTCACATTCAGTCGGTCCGCTGTAAAACTGCCAGGCTTTCATTTGTGTCCTCGTCTTTTATTCATTATAATTTAATCAATCAATTCTACGTTAGCCTATTCTTAGAATCAAATGGTACAAGCCTTTGGAGTATCGGGCTAATCACTCGATATCCTTAAATAAATTATCAAGAATAGTCACGAACAGCCATGGTACGATAAACAAAAAATATAAAATACTAATTTCGAAATGTTTTAAGTACAATGATTTTATTTAACCTTCAAGTCTGAAAAACTAATATTTTTATTATTTTTAACTGTGATAGTTATATTGAATTTTGCTGCTCATGAAACAGACTGCCCGTGCGGTAGCCCTTTGCAGGACCCTGAACACGTTCCATGTCTTGTGGTATTGCCCAATATTTCATTAAAGTAGAGAAAGGCTCTTTAGCGTAATCCAACAGAAGTCTGGACCGGTTGGATATGTCAACCTCATCGCTACTACCATGCCTGTTCTGTATACGCGGTGACCTTAGGCGAAAAAGCCAAAAAGTCTCAATTTTAACGTCTGAACTACGATTTTTACACCCACGTTTGGTGTTGCTCACCAAAGCCCGTTACTTGTATAACGGAAAAGTACTCTGAATACAATGCCTTGGTAAGTTGACCCAAGGAGCGCAGATACAAGGCAACCAGGCCGAGGGGCTTAAGGCCCCAAAATAAATATAATCTGAAACTAGCATACAATAATCTTCAAATCGTTGCAATCAAAAGGAAAACTTTTAATGATGATGATGATAAAGATAAGATGAAATCTCACAATTTAATGATGGCAAATGTTCAATATAGCAGTTTGACTTTGCAAGGCCGATCTGTGAAATTGTTTTCCAATTCCCCGTCAAGTCATGCAATCGTGACCGATAGTTTGCGGTGGTCTCATTGTCAAAGTATGTCCAGCCCTGCGATCCCCGCCCGTTGCCAGTTGGATGTAGGCGGCCACAGAGGACTGATTGAATCTGATCAAAATTCCATAGCTCATTTATACGTTATGTGAACTATTACCGCGTTGACATCTATTGTGACGGACGGCGGATACATCGATGCGTCGATGGATGATTTCGAAATTTCGTATCACGAAATTAATCTAATTGTAATGTTTTTTTCATAACAAACTGAATTGATATATAAATCAATACTATTATTAAATAATAAATCAACAACATCTTTTCCAATATCTAAATCAAATGTGGAAAATATGATCACCACATATTGGTGCCACATAATCAGCTGCCATTGTCTATCTTCTTCTCGCCTGGAGGCGCTACTCGGATTTCTAAAATGAAATAAAGATTTTCGTAATGTTTTATAAATATATACATTTATTAAATCGATTTCAATTGAACTAATTGATAATGTTTAGATAGTAGACTATATAATCTCCTCCCCTCTCTCGTAAAATATTGTAAATATATTTTTTAATAGTAAATATTTTGGTAGATATCATGTTATGTGCGGTGTGTAACTATAATGGTGTGTATTATTACGTGGCGACCTTTTGTGGTGAGTACCGTTTACCCACTGAGAGGCTTGAGGGCCTAACAATAATCCCAATGCTTAGTCCTTAATGTTGACATTATCAGGTGTTACGTATAGGAATGACCAGAAACGATGGTAATTAGAAAAGACATCAAAGTGCTGACCTTTCATTAAATAGCACCTGTGGACTATTTACATGTACTTAATATTTCACATTCAACATTCCAATTAATAATTTAAAATAGTTTATTAATGAATGTATTATTGTACATTGTTTTAAAGTGAAGAACACTGATAAATTTTTCATAATATGTGTATTATTTTGTAGAACGATTGACAAAGGCCTCAGTGAATTCAAAACAAGGGCTTCCATTTCTGTTACTATGAGTAAGTTCCTAAACGTGATCCATGTTGAATAAAAATATAAGAAATATAACGTATTTAAAGTATATTTAAAAGTAAAATTGTTGTCACATATGTGACATTCTGAGATAAATTTACGATTATTAAAATAAAACATTTGTTTTACATACTGAATGTAAAATTCAATATCCAATCAACCATCGCACAAACATTTGTAATATAATATCAATTAAAAACATTTCTTGGTAATATAATATCTGGAGTAAATAACTAGATCGAGGTAAATATTTGTTTAAATATATGTCATATCAACTCGAAACGAAGCGAATAAGTTAATAAAGTTAACGGAATTATCGGTTCTGAACATGAACAAAGTTTTATAGGTAAAACAAATCAGAATACTTCGAAAGCAGAAATGTCTATTTATAATTGTCTTACTTTCGAAAATTTTAATGCTTTTTATACTCGGAAAACAACAATGTTAATCATATCTAAAATATATATTTTTTTTAAATATAAACATATGTTTATATTTTAGGAAATAAACAAAAGAAATAGTTATGACTGCTTACACTTATATTCAACTGTATAAATAATTTTAATGTTCACACTAGGAGTTCTAAGGCACTTGCTGTTTGTCTGGGTTTAGCGTTGTTGTTTATTTTCATTTATATTAATTATTTCTTAAATAATGCAGTGAAGTGCCTGAAAGTTAGTGGGTATCGTAAAGTAGCGGCATAAGTTTTCGTAATATTATCTTCAATTTACGCGAATTTTCCGATTGCCGCTCGCATTTCTGAGGTTGGAAAAGCCGGGGCTAATTTGTAAGGTTGTCGCGCCGGGGAAGCCTAGAAATTTACATAATATTTATCTTCGGCGATGTTTGCATTTGAAATAATCTGCGCGAGAAAAGTTAAGTGAAAGTTTACGCGGATGAAAATTTCTTATCCATATTCTTCTATTATATCTGAGCCGAAATTTGTTTTCACAAAATTAATAATTGAAATCTGAAAAGTTTCGCAGCCAGCCGTCACACGAAACCTCGGGTGAAATATTATGAAAATACCTTTCTTTATTATTTGAAAAATATCAATATCAAATTAGCGGGAGGAAATCGAGATTATTTATAAAAAAATATATAATATTGAACAAATACTTTAAAATATATGATAATACTACTATTTTATAACAAAGGGTTTATAAGAGTAATAATAAATATATTTATATATATACATTACACTCGTTACTATAATTACCTGAAAAGGTAAGAGAAAACCGCCTTAGATTGTATAGGCAATGACACGGAGAGATGAGAATCACATGGTGAAGAAAGCCCTTAACATACCTTTTGATTAGAAGACTTGGAAGACCACAGGCAACCTGGACTGCAACTATAGACAAAGATCTCAAAACTCTGGGCTTGACCGAGAATGCATCGCAGAACCGGCAGACAAGGCGAATGTTCACAAGAAGAGCCGACCCCAGATTATGGGAAATGGCGATGCTAAAAAAGAAGATACTCGTAACTTTGGTTCTAATTAAAGTTATTATAATAAATATGGAATATAATTATCATCCGTAACAAAAAAACTATTGTTTTAGTTTAGTTGTATAGTTTATAATAGTTTTTTTTGAAAACTGATAATTAATTTATACCAGATTATTATAATTATGTTCATAGGTAAATATATGTAAAAAAAAAAGTATGAAAAATACCGGTTTTTTGTATGATGTTTGTAATACTACATACTCGTAATAACTTCAACAATTTATTACTTACATTTGTAAGAAAGTGCATCTTAAAATAATACTGTTGCCAAACGACTAAAAGTTTCTGATAAATAAAAAGGAAGGTCCTTAGCGTAATGCTTTAAATAAAATTTACAGTGGCGGGATTCACTGTCGAGTTTCAGTAGGTAAGGAAAGCTTTTATGAAAGAAACTTTATGGGCATTTCCAAGTTCCCCACATTAATAATGTACAAAGAGAGAATCCCCATTAGCCTATGCTGGGCACAATAATTGTGCCTAACCATAATGTCTCGAAACTTTTCTCTGTTTTCTTTTCAGCAATACAACTATCGGAAAAGTCTTTGATATTTAACACAGTCCACCCATTATAACATAATGTATCGAGTCTTTTTTTTTATATTTTAAATTTACTTAGACTCTTTATTGATTATTTCATACGTTCAAGTATAAAGTCGTATTTTACAGAATAAAAAATGAGAATCAACAATATAAAATTAAAAAATAAATATGTATATTTAAAAAAATAAATACTTGTTCCTTTTTTAAAATTATATAATAAACAGTGATTCGTTTATAAAAAAATCATTCTTCTTGTTAATATAGTTATAAGTAAACAGCAATATTAATTACTTTTGATAAATAAGCAATGTTTCTCTGCTTTTTATTTACAAAAGTATATTACTTATATATTTTATTCACACTAATTTTATGTTATTGACCAAAGAGTTATAATTTTTAGTATAATTCAATCTAATAATTGAATAATCCATGTTGTAAGAGGCTGTATATTAATGTCTAATAATATAAATTTTCAATTTAAACTCAATTTTTTCACTTATTACTGAACATAGCTTCTCGATTCATTTTCAAACGGCAATTAAATATCATTATCATCGAACCGTGTAAAAATATATATTAATAGTCGTTTTTACAAATATAATTGCCGTCGGGTATAGCTCAATGGTCACAGCGCTTGCTTTGCAAGCCAAAGGTTGATCCCCGACGGAGATTAACGATTTCTTACCTCTAAAATATTATGAATTTTATCCCTCGTCATAGCCTATTAATTAGATATATAATATAAAACTCCAATTTTTCACTTATTACTGAACATTCACACTTCTCGATTAATTTTTAAACGGCAATTAAATTTCATTACCATCGTACCGCGTATAAAATATATTTATAGTCGTATTTAAAACTATATAATTTATATATAACAGAGGCTATTAGTGCATAAATAATCCACGATTTTATAAATAAATATATTACTGTGAACATTAGAAATGATGGTACACTTCGAATTCTTATATTCTTCTGCATATTTTCAATATTATATAGTTTTTTCCGTGACTTATTTGAGCAGTTAAGGATATGTTGGTTAAGTATTTTGTAAACATATGTGTGTAAATAAAAGTCACCCAGCGTGCTATGGAGAGATCCATGCTCGGAGTGTCGCTAAAAGATAGAATCCGAAACGAGGAAATACGCAGAAGAACTCAAGTAGTGGATGCTACCCAACGAATAGGCACACTCAAGTGGCAATGGGCAGGTCATATCTGTCGAAGAGACGACGGTCGATGGGGAAGAAAAGTATTGGAATGGCGCCCAAGAACTGGCAAACGAAGCATTGGCCGACCCCCTACAAGATGGACTGACGATATAAGAAGAATAGCGGGAGTGACCTGGATGCGGAAGGCGGAGGATCGAAGAGGATGGAGACTCATGCGGGAGGCCTACGTTCAACAGTGGACGGACACAGGCTGATGATGATGATGATGTGTGTATTATATATGTCATGTTTTGCTTGATAGAATGCGTCGAGTCGCATGTCAGTTTTTATACTCAATTGATATGAGTGATAAATTAGATTCGGTAGCATTCAATAGGGGCCGGTGCGAGAAAATTAAAAAATATCTACTGTCATGTATTTAATAAATAAATTTCATGTAATATAATATAGAGATTGGTTATATGTGATTAATTATTACAAAAATATTAATTATCTAGTCAAAGTCGTCAGAATGAGTAAATGACGTCTGGTTGTTGCGAATATTTATATGTCGCATACTTATATTATATGAAATTTGGTCAAATAACGTTGTTGCATATGTATGTATGTACTTGTAATGTTTATTCTGTGACTCGCAGCAATACTCGATTAAAACCTAGTGCCGCTTAGACAGTGCCTGTTTTAACTCCATCCTCCTATACGGCTGCCTCGGTATTTAACTAAAAGCAAATTCAGTTGTAAAATACGTTTTTAAAATAGATTTTTGCGTATTATGTTTTGAATTTGTGATGATTGATGTGGTGAGAGAGTGGGCAAGCTAGTCTTCCGTACTACGTGACATGTTCTTCGTGTACAGCAGGAGAGTATAAATGTCCGTCGGAAAATATATATAGGAAGGAGTCGGTTGAGCTCTGG
The DNA here is from genome assembly GCA_022606575.1 of Glossosoma conforme. Classification (NCBI taxonomy): domain Eukaryota; kingdom Metazoa; phylum Arthropoda; class Insecta; order Trichoptera; family Glossosomatidae; genus Glossosoma; species Glossosoma conforme. Next base: position 298,254 of record JAGTXR010000296.1, read on the forward strand.
CAGTCAAAGCTAACATGGGATGAAGCAAGAACCGTAACCGATAGAGCTTTATTGCGGCTGTTTATGACGACCATATGCTCCAGTTGGAAAATCAGATATCAAATGTTCATAGTCATCCTCATTTTTTTCGTTAAAAAATAATATTGTATTTAATTGCACATTTGCTCCAAGTACATAAAGTTATTATTAGTCCTAAATTTTGTTAGAAGCACATCAGAAAAAATATAAAAGTTTTGGCCTAAAGAAAACATCTTGCAAGTGCTCAAGAAAGATATAGAAATAATAATATGGTAACACTTGTTGAGTATTTTTACTACGAAAAGATCGTTTCGGAAACAACTTTTCTATTTTATTTCCAATAAAGAACATGAAAGCCATTCTTTATTTTGTCATTAGGCGTTTTTTGAATACATTTTTAATCGTTTCATTTTAGTAACTTAGGCGAATAAAAATATTGATTTCTACTTTAACCAATTTCGAAAAGTTACTTTTATAAGAAAATTTATCTTTAATAACAATTTGTCAATTACCAATGAGTATACATGTAATACAAATATAATTTCATCAGTTATTCTTAATAATTATTTAAATGATTATTGACAATACTTAGGTTTTTTATTTACAGTCAATCTTAGTTAAGCTGCTTTATTAAAAATGTATATTTTTGAAATTAAATTGTTTTTTTTATTTTACATGTTATTGTATATAAATAAGAAATGAAACTAAATGTTGTGTGCATGTGATATAAATACAACAAACACAACCAAATCAAATAATGGTATTTTTTGTATTTCGATTATAAATTTTCATGGTAAAATAAGAGAAAAAAAACCTCCAAATATTTTTAATTTATTTAATGTTGAAAATTATAATAATAAAATGTTATTTATATAATTTTTACATAAATGAGATTCAAATTGTTTTATAATATACAAGCATAAAAGTGATATATACTAAAACCTTGAATTTACGTTATTAAAAAGACGCTAGAAAAAAAGATAAATACGGGAAAACGTAATTTACTAGAAATCTTCAAATACATAATAGTAACAAACAAGTTTGCAGGCAGTCTACAAAATAAACGTATGTATCGAGGTCGATTAATCGGAGTTCCACTGTATAAGTATTAATTGCATTGTCAGAATCATGCACTTTAGGATTGATAGTATCTTATTGATTGAATGTTATTGATAGAAAAGCACAGCTTAATAAATTTCCTATTTCTCTTTTAATCTCTGATTGACCATCTCTTGATCCTGCTCCGTCCCTGTTCAGCGTTAGTCTGCAGGTCGGCGAGAGGTCTGCAGCACTCCCTGCTGATTTATATTGTCTCCAGCCCATCTCGCTTATCGTGATCAGTCCGATAGTCGATAAAGCCAGGCTTTAGTACGAGTGACTATCGAAATGCAGATGTACATGTAAATCTAGTGCATTCCACATCAGTGTGTTGAAACACTTGATGTTTATTCACTGCGTACGTTATCACTTCGTACTTAACATTTCCATTGCATCTGTGGTAATAATATGACTCTAATTTTTCCGAACGGATTATGTTTTCTTTGTCAGAATAAATGAATAATATTTTTTTCATTTTAACCGAAATTTTGACTATAGATTCATTCAAATTCTATTGCCAAAAAATATTACTTTCGTATGTTAGCGTGTGCACAGTAAAAATATTAAGAACAAGGTGACACTACAAAAATAATTCATAGATATATTATAGCAATAAAAATCGAGAAATAATTATTAATATTCCAAGCATTCAGTTTGATTTTAGCCGCCCCTTAGGACAAATAGTCGAGACCCAGGTAACCTTGGCCTAATCACCAGATTGCCTTAAAAAAACGATTAACAAATCATATAAATATTTATATTTACATGTAAAAAAAAAGTGATCAACGTGATCTATATTAAAACTAGGGAAAAAATATTCAATATTTGATATTCACTTAAAGATAATGGTTACAATATATATATTTTAAATAATCCAAGATTTTTTAACGTTCTACGTTGGAATTAATTTTAATTTAAAGTTTCCCGTAGTTTGCATGTATTTTCAGACGTGTTTTTCATAAGAGTATATATAACGTTTCTGGTTATATTGATCTAGGATTCGCTTTAACAACATTTTTGACATCCACAAAATATACAAAAAATAAAGCTAAGAGTTTCAAAAAATGACCACTCAGCACCGGCGTTCAATCACACGAAATCAAGCATCGCATTCCAGTGTCTCAGTTTCAGGCGTTTTTTCAGCGCAAGTTGTGAAAGGCCAGACTATTTTTCAATTTTAGGGCTGGGTGCTCCGCGCCCCGCACCCCCCTTAGCCTGATTGCAGGCCGGGGCCGCGCCCTCAGATCTCATCCTCCACTAGCCCCGGGCCTCAACTACCTCTATCACTTTCAGACTTTTTCAGGAGTTCGAAACATAATTGTAAGTATATATCTTGAGTAATAAAATATTTGGTATTATGATATTGTGGCAACACCACGCTGACATGCGACCAACTATGCCATGCATGCATAGCTGTCCCATCTTCAACTGTTATTTTTAGCAAGTAATCGTTCGTGGAGGAGATTTATTGTCATGGTCTGTGAGCGATTAGTAGGAAACTTCACGTCGAAACGTCTGGAACGTGACTGCCATTCTCAGCCCTGCATTGGCGCGTACGGTCATTTTATTATCACTTGCCATTACCCTGCTTTGTTGCATGGCATTTTTGCATCAAGGATCCACATGGAAACGTATATGGGTCTCGATGCCCTCGAAAATTGAGATGGTCTTGAGATAGTATCCGATAGTGCGATACATAGACTATTTACTAGTAAAGATACGCTTAGAATGATTATATATTGTATTTTGGAACGTTGTTTGCTATGATTGGATGCGTTATTTTCCGTATAATTTTATGTAAATATTATAGAATATTAATATAAAAACTCACGAATAGCCGATTCGTAAGCTCTTGACACCACAAACTGACTTTAAAATGTCATAAAAACGAGTCTGATTAAGAAACATATTGGTCAAACACTTGCAATCCTATCCATTCAATGCGTCCTTTAAGCTAGCAACATTAACATTAATACCTGTGATCTACATAAGGTGTGTTTACGTTAAAAAAATGGTAAAGATATTGATCTTTCTGTTTATTGCACTCATCAAAACCTAACATCAAAAAGCATGTTTATTGTGCATGTATTCTATTCCCATCAATCTCGATAATAATGTTTATACGAAACAATGATGTGCATATTGCTTAAGCTCGTAGTAAAACACAGCGCTGCAAGAATACAATGATTTCAGTATTGAAACTGAGAAATGAGAACAATGCGAAATTTATTATGATTTGAGATGTGTCTAGAAGACAGCTATAAATTTCAAAACTTTACGATGACTCTAATCCGAATGCATTTGATATTAACTGCAACAGTGGTGTGTTCACAAATGTCATTCAGCAATACTGTCTGATAATATATAATTGTTATTTCATAATTGTATTCCTTTTTTTCTACAAGTAAATTTTTCTTCTTAAAAGTATAGATTAGATCCTTTTAAACTTGAAATGCTTTTATAATTATAAAAGTATAAGACAGCAACAAGAAACTACAGAATTCCATCGAGTGAAGTATGAATGTGTATGTATCTAATCTAATATTTTTAATATTAAAATGGATCTCAAAGTATTCACTTCGCTAAAAATATAAATAACAAAATATGCAATAACGTTTTTTGTGTTTCCATTAAAATGTGTAATTATTGCGTTTTGATTAATCCATGTACAGCAAATGTTTTGTTTATCGATACTTCTACTAATAGTCATCTTCAGTGTATGCTTAATAACATATCCTTCGGTAATAATGTTGTTGATGTCTTCCAATAAAATCAATTGTGATTTGTCGCAAATGGCACAATCCGAAAGTATATTTTTATGTTCTACAAGCTTATGACAATAATAACTACACAATTTACATATGCCTCAAATCAATATTTGTACCTTCAATAATTTGTTCATTGTCTTTTCACCCTTCAGAAACTTTTCTACGTCCATCACTTCTGCATCACAAAGTTCTATTGGCTGTTATTATTTTTTTAAAATTAAATTGCAATAAATTATTGTAATTATTTTTAAAAAAAGTGTCAATCATTTGTATTTTGATCATATAAGAAAATTCTATTTTAAGTGGAGACATCTGTGAATACATTCTCGAACTCACATTGAATTTAAGAAACACTATTGATCTATAATGTTAATATTTGAACTTATAAAACTAATTCCGTCCTTCAATTAAAAATACTGTAAATTATAATGTAATTAGTCTTTCAATCATAATTATCATTTATTGTTATCAACACTGCTTCAAAACACTGTTCGTCACTTTCTTTCCGCAATTAGTATTAAAGTCACATTTACTGTGTGCTTTTAACAAAGCCGTGCCACGACAACATTTCGCAATTTACCAGTATCGTTACCATCACGCGATGTGGTTTATTAAGGTTTTATTAATTAATGATGTGTCTTCACCAATATTGTCATGTTTAATGCGCAACGAGGCGATCACGTAATTAAAAATTCATTTGCCCATATTTTAAATAAACGATGAAAGAACATTGAAGAGTAATTGTAATAAAAACTCTATCTAGTACTTCTTGAGACGCTTTTTATTACCAAATACTCCAAACTTTGAAAATAAAAATGATGGTTTATCCATCCGATGTCATTAAACATACTGATATACAAATGTTTAAGAAACTTCAGCTTCTTTCTCTTTAAGCCCCCGGGCTCTCGACTTGGACACCGTAAGATACTAACCATAGTATATAGGTGCATGTAAGCCTTAGATTGTTGATACAATTTGTTGAAAAGTAATACTAAAGGTAGGTTACAGACGTGTGGCAATTCATGGACACTATATTCTTTAGTTGTGGATCGAATAAGGAAGAAAAATAATCGCGTACAGTAAGATCATTGTAAATACCTAAATGTATTATGTCCAATCTGTGAAACACAAACGTTCAATCAGTTTAATTTAGCCTATTCTACAGTTACGTCTATTGATATTACTTTTTCGATTATTTTAAATTCATTAAACTTGCTTCTATACATCACCGCCAAAACCGTGAAGGCATTTCCGAGCATCCTTGTATAGTTGCTATTATAAAAATAAATTAAAAGAACAATTTCACATATCCGTTGTTTACACTACAGTCAGTTTCTAAGAAATTATTAAGCAATTGAAAAATAGTCTAGACAAAGACTTACCGTCCTCCTAAAAATTAAAGATGCTTCAATATACTCGTAATAGGATGCCGATTAAAACCACTGCAATCCTTTGAGGAGCTTCGTAAATATTTTAGGAAGTGTTGCCTTTCTTATTCAGTAATCGCATTGTTTTTACCTGTAACAAACAAGAAAAAAAACATTCAATTAAAAATATATTCGACTTGTTTCCAAGCATTAAATGTTACATGGTACGCAGCATTTTCTAATAAATTATTTAAAAAAAAAACCTTTTTTTTAACGATTTAGTATCTCGATATAAGGCAATTAATCTACGCAATTGAATGTTACAACATGTAAAATGAATAATTCATTAATGGTTGAGAACGCCTATTTCCCGGTTTACATATACGCACATGGATATAATACCTGATACTCACACAGAGACACTCGATGCACTGAGTTCACGCATACATCCAGCCAACTTTATCTCCGTTCTCGCACACACACAACAGTGCACATGTGTGAGTAAACATGTAGGTGAATATTTACATGAACGTTCACATGAACATTCACATGCACATAGACCAGATAAAGTTGCGCCGACAGCTTGATGATTGCAAGAAAGATAACGTCATCTGTGTGTGGGTAAAAAGCAAGCACAGTTTAATACTGTATGCACCATACTATCTATGTGTATGCGTCTCTACGTCAAGTATGGTGCTTGTTGTACTTATTCGAACCATAGGAACATTGGAGCTTCGTGGATTATTATTTATTGTTCGCTCAAACACAAAAGCTTTAAAGTTATATATAATGTATAAAGACATTTTAAGTTATTTAATATTTAAGAATGTTATTTTAAGACGAATAATTGATAATTATTAAAAAAAATGTTTCACAAACTTGCCTCAAATAACTAATAGCTCGTACTTACTCTCAGAGATTTTGTCAATTTTATGATTTTAAATAAGCTTAGATTCAAGTTAGTAAAATTTAATAATTTTATTTTTTAATTAATTAAAAATATGAGATAATAATACAAATAAATTTAAGACATTAGGTAAATTTATAATTTTAATTATCAGAGATCATGCATTTTAGTTTGAGTTCACTTGATTAGCAGTAAATAAAACTGAATTAAATGATACATAAAGTAAATACAATAATCAATGCATACACAGTTGCTTTGTATGATATAATATTTTTACAAGAGGGGATTAAATCTTTAAGAACTAATCGTAAATTTTACCTACATTCCAACGTTTATATATATAACAATAAAAATTACCACTTCCGCTCCATATTTGGAGCATATGGACATCACAAGTTGTCATTTCACAGTAATGTAAGGTTATGTTGTCCTTACCTTGTCTCATAATCCTGCACCCGGAAGTCCACATGGGAACATAAATGGTTCCCGGGAGCATCCATGTCATGAGCTTGCATAGACTGCGGCTGTATTACCAGAGAAATATTTGAGTGTTCATTGATTGCGTTTTTAAGGAGATCGGATTATCAGCCCGATGCTCTCAAGGCCTAAAATTTCGATCAAATTTAAATTTTGTTCTGTCTTTAAGGGGTGGGTCAACCCTACCGGAGGCATGTATAGAGGTTAGATTTGATAAAATCTTTTTTCATAAATCGAGCTTGGTCGGGATTTGAACTGACAGCGTTTGAATGATAAAAAAATGCTTTAGGTTGCAGTCTTAGCGTAGTCAAGACATTTTAGCATCGATCATATATACAGTACGGCTTACAATGCTCGCAAGAAACGAACGAAGAGTGACACACATAAATCAAAATGTCCTGAATTAAATACGACTTAAGCCGGTCGCTCACTCGCGGTATTAATCTCCCCAGAATTCTCTCCTCCGCCAGACACATAAACATGCTGCATCTCATAACAACGAGCGCATAATGCTGCTTTCATTATGCACCGGGGACCGGGCGGGAGACGAATGAGAGAGCCTCCTTATCTGCCCATACATCTAGCGTTCCCCCTCATGATTTCTTGGTAGCGACGCTACAGACCGTTCACCACTGTACGAGTACACTAACTAGTCTACCGCAGTACAATCTAGGAATATTATGCAAGTCAGAAGTCGGTACAAATAGCTAAGCATTTTTGTATCACTTCTCCGGTATGCGAGATCGCAATGTAGTAATGAAAAAAACTAGGTATTTTGCGAAATAAAGGCATTCATGTCGAGAATGCGCTTGTGTTATCATGTTTAGAATAATTTTACTAACGAATTAAGAAGATAAAAAGTGGCTAAATAATTAATTTACGAGAGGGTTGCAGAAGATCGAGAAGAGTGGAAATCGAGATGCAAGATTTTGTTGCTGCAAACCAATTCACCAGATTGATACTACTACGAAGAAGACACCTTATGTTTTATTTTATATAATTAAATTATTATTCAAATAATGTCATCCAACTTTAGGAATTATTGAAATGTAAAGTGCATTCCTTCGATCCTGGTTAATACACGAACGGTTTATTAAATAAGAACTTGCAAAGAACTACTATCAAATATTGGTGGAGAAATCTCATCTGTGAATTTTATGACGCATGCCTTCTGTAAATATATTAGCGCTATATAGGTAATGTTGATCTGCCAACGTCATTAGACTACTACCTATTTACCCACTCACTATCATCCTTTACCAGCTTCAAGTTTAGTTATTTTATTGCTTAATGTTTCTAACGCCAATACCGTTCACGTCACGAATGTAGCGTAAATATATATCTATTTTTATAATTAATTTTCAATTAAAACAATTATTTGTAAAGATATTTATTTTTTATTAAAATTTTACAACAATTATGTTTTCTTTAAATTTTTTACTCTTGTTCTTAATTTTTAAAGATTTAAAAGTCAAGGCATGAGTATTGATAAAACTTGTCGAATGTTCTTATTTTAAAAATTAAAAACAAGAAAATTCGACAAGTACTTTCTTCACATAAACTGTTAGGGTGCCAGAAAATGTTAAGCTTTTAAAGCTCTAAGCCATAGGTTCCCAAATTTATTTCACTCGTGGACCCCTTGCCATGATTTTCGGCTTTCGGTGGACCCCCTCCTACTCACTTAAAAAAAATAGCATTAGTTCAGTGGTATCAAACTCAAAAAATATCAAGGGCCGGATAAGGTATTTTGAGTTCTCCGGTGGACCGCATCAAAAAAACTTAAGAATCACTGTAACATTTGTGGACCAATAACCACTTTATGTTTTTTTTTTTTTTATGTAAACGCATGCAGGAGAGCACAACCGGTCAAGACCAGTGCACTCTATGACGCTCAGCCAGGGAGGCTGGACGCTGCATGCGGGAAACGTGTGTTGTGTTCGTGTTTGTGTGTGGGTTGGGGAGATTGCAAGTGTATATTTATCTGTTTCTTGAAGAGATCCAGATTGTAGGAAGGAGGAAACACAGACGCTGGAAGAGCATTCCATAGCTTACCGGTGGCATTAAGGAAGGAACTTTGGAAGCTGCCAGTTCTTGGTCGACATATATTAACCGTGTATGGATGTTCGGCAAGTGTAAGACGAGTTTGTCGGCCGTGAGTGGGTGCAGGAGGAATTAAATTTTTTGTAATAAAAATTTTAATAAAAAATTCAAAATAGCTATAAAAAATAATAATGCACCGTGTATATCAAAAACTAAAAAATTGAGTTTTCAAGTATATTAATTAGGGTTTTATTTTTGGAAGATAACATTGTGTAAATATAAACCTTGTTTATTCTTACACTCCTATAATCTGGACTGAAAATTTTCCATTACTCTCCGAAAAATAGTTGGTGAAATATCATGCAATTCATTCCACGTGATCTCTTTTAATTCTTTAATAGATCCTGGATTGCTAATATAAACAATACTTTAAAGATATCTCAAAAGAAAAAAGTCCACTGGTGACAAATCCTGGCTGCGGGGCCAGTTAATGTCACCTCTTTTAAGATATCAGTTTTTGGACAAAAAATTCACAAACTGCTACTTTTATGGTCTTTTAACACGTGAAAATAACTGTCGGCACAAATAAGTGGAGCCGAACATTTCCACATTTTTATTGACAGATTTTAAAAGTTTGTATAGCTTTTGAGGAGTGATTATTAGTATCCCCCACTTCTAGATTCTTAGATTTGAGTGTAGACTGCATTTATATTAATTCCATCTGCTTAAAGTTATTTTCTGCTGCTGTCATAGTTGCACTTCTTTGTCAAGGGTCAGCCGACTTAGCTATTTTGTTCATAACAACTCAGTTGTCGGCCGGCAGCCGATGTGTTTGTAGTGCATTTTTGTGCGCAAAACTACTTACGCGACATTACTTCTTGTGATTTTTACAATAATGAGTATTGATTATGATATTTTGAAACAATTTTTAACATTCTTAAATATTATATTACAAAACAATCACGTCTGAAAGATACTCATTCCAAAATGGCTGGAATTTCGCGTGATATGTTATCTAAAGACCATCTGTTTTCGAAAGGTGAATCCTAAGATACCGATTTACTCTTTTACTTGGGGTTTTGAATATTTCGAAGATGATAATGTCAACAGCTCAGATGATGATGATAGAACCACATATGTCGATAACCAAAGTGATAAAAAATACTGGATTGAAATGACAGAAACCCGAGTTCCCGTACTCTCCTGCGACATCAGACATTAGAATTCCAGAGAATTAACCACTAAGCTTTGCTTTGGGATTCGTTCAGTTTTTTTACAGAACATTTGATGTCTCAGACTGTGACAGAAACTAACAGATATCACAAAAAGCTTAGAAAGGAGTTAATTTTTCAATTAGTAGGAGGCGCAAGACATGATCGGGAGAGTCCAGAAAAAGGAGACGCACAAGTATGATAGATACTGAATAACGTTTGGAATTAAAGCCCCATTACATCGCAAAACTAGACAAATACTCTAAAGACCATGCAGTTACAAAAAATTATATGTTGCTATTGCACTTAATTCCTAGAATCAGCCGTTCTCGAGTTTGGTACCCTTCCCGCACCGATATCTATATTCGCACGGAAGTAACCGGCTTCCTAAATGTTTACAAGTTATTGGTCCATCCCGTATTTTTTGTCCAAGACTAGGATATTTATTGTATGCACTTCACAATATTCACATTACGCATATTTAATTTATATTTGATGATATTAATGATATTGTGTCATTTTTTTTATAATTTTATATTGAACCTTCCGCGGACCCCCTAACGATGTTCAGGGACCCCCATATCAATTTAAATTTTCCACGGACCCCCTGAATGACCCCAGGGACCCCTGGGGGTCCGTATGGACCACTTTGGGAACCACTGCTCTAAGCTCATACAACGTGATATTAATCCTTTCGTCTATCAGTTTTCAATCAGTTATGATTAAAAGTCTTAAATATTTATGTTAAGGCTCGTCGACAATAGATTTAACGAATGTGAACTAGAGGGGGACTGTAAGAAGATGAGACTAAAACAGGTCACTTAGTCATATTTCATCGTTGCACTTAACAATACACAAGACTTGGAGAAACGGAGGCGAAAGCTGCATAAGATAAACGGCACACTTCATACGACCATGACACTAAGTAATAAACATTGGTATTAAGATGTATTTATTTTTGTGCGTTTTTGAAATAATGATGATGTTTTCACAATTTATCTTATGTATTTAAAGACCGGGTCTTCTTGATTAATTATAATGCAATTTTTTCCATAGATTGGAAAAATTCTAATAAATAAATACGTGCATAAAATACGTTTTCTGTTATAACGATTTTCTAACGACTAGCAACACGCACCGTGAAACACTAGTTTATTTTAAATAAGACAGTGAATAAATAATAAAATAATGCATGAAAAAAATATAAGCCATAAATATTATATTTAAATGAAAGCAAGACGATGATTAAAGCAATGTATGAATAATACGGTCTATGGGATAAAAATGTTAAATTCTTTACTCGCACGTCGTAATCTCCTAATCTTATAATTCTCACATTTTCGGAATTCATGGGTTTCTGTTCCCACAAATACAATTTTAAAACGACATTTTCCCCTTACTTTAACGTCTTTAATACAAATAAATTAAACAAATGCTAGGAAAGATATTTACACAGAAAATAATATTCGTCATCAATCTAACACCTCACAACTTAAATGATCAAAACATGTGTATATATATTTTTATGTAAGCACATACAGGAGAATACTGACAGATGGTAATAGTAATTCTGAAGTCTCATCTGTGGAATTCTATGACGCTTACCATGGTGCATATGACTAAGCGCTGCATGTGAAGTGTTGATACTTCAACGTCATACACGGCATTCACATATCCGTCCATGTTTACAGGAACATTTTAAATGAATTTAAAAAAATTAAACAAATACCAATTTTAATTGGTGTTTGTTTAATTTAATTTAATTCAATCTCTGGCAATTTATGGGTGAGGGATCAAAATCACATCAATCGGAGGTATTTATTGAGCTTAAAAATCGATTCCAAATCATGTTTATTTCAATCTATATTGGGGATCGAATCCGTGAGCTTCAGTATGGTAAGCAAATGCTTTACCTCCAAGCCATACCCACCAGCAAAATAAGTGCATAAAAAGAATATCTATATTATATAAGCTAATGAATCAGATGTTTCCACCGTCTATGGCACAAATATCGTCACGATCCTTCTACTTGATGACCCTCTTATATTTGTTGCATAATGACGGAGCGTGAAGCAATTAAAGCCTAACTGAATATGCCCAAAACTATCATAAGTAGCGACTGCTCTCAGCCTGGAGTGTACTCCACTTATGGGAAATAATTGTATGGCGGCGTCGACTTTCATGTCCCTCGTTAAATAGCGATATCTACAGTTAGACTTAAAAACACGAAAATCAATAAATAATATGTTATTTTAAGTATTTTTCCCTACGACATATAGTCATCACAATTTTACGCCACTTAGTTTTGTCAGATAGCAATCGATCATATTTGGCCTCAAGACATCTAAAAGTCCACCTAGTATTTATTATTTTTTCCCGACAACTTCCAAGACAGATCCCCGGGGATTTAATGAAACAGCCAGCACCTGTAGTATATGTACAATAGAATAATCTGGGTGATTTTTTAAAATATTTTTTCAAATTAGATCTTAATTTTATTCCGACGTGCTCAATATCTGGATTATTTTTTCCTAAGGAGTGGCTCAACCGAATCAATAACACACGTTAGCAACAAACAAAATCGCATCCACGGTTTGGTTCGGGTAATTTAAATATAATTTAAAAATTGTATTAAACATGGTAGATGTAAATATAAATTATAATTCATCATTTAAATATCATAATTATAATTATTTTTATAAAAAAAAAAAATTAGACATCTCAAGCATATTAAGTTAAATAAATGTGAAATAACATATCCCCTGTACCTACCCCTAAGTTCTGAGAAGGTAGTATTCATTTTTTGAGTTCAAAAGATTAGCGAGTAGAAAAAAATTAATGCACCAAACATACGTCTGTGTTCAAAAAAAATGGAGGTTAGGCTTGTAGCATTTTGTAATCGTATAACATGAATATATTTTTATAAACAAAGTCGATTAACTACCTAAGGTATCTTAAGGTATAACCAAAAGATAACTGCTGAATTTTTATTTTATAGAGAATTGGTAGTTTATATGAACATGTATGAATTTATATACAGAGGTATAGAAATTGGTGAACATTTTCTTTTTTACCAGCGCCGTTATACTCTTAAAAATATATCATGAAATCTGTTTTACCTAAATATATTTTTATAAGATTTTTATTGTTTTACATATTTGTTCTAAATAACTAATACAAGTACCTTGTATCTACTTTTAGTAATTTTATTTTTATTTACAAGTACGGATTCCAAAAAACATAATTTATTTCGTAACGTAGATAGGAGTCATGCTGAATTTTCTTGAATATAGGAGCAAATACTGCGCGATTTACTCAACAACTGAACTGATTAACATCAAAATATAGTACACTGAAAGTACTGGATCATGGGTATCATATTGATGAATGTATAACGCGAGACGATTTCCGACATTATATGAGTTCTGAGAGATATAAAGATGGATTTATGTCGTGTAGCATTATGTTATTATTATTCGCCGATGACGGTTTATTCACAATCGCGATTTAGATTCTGTTCCGACATGTTGTAGTGGACTGACGTAGCAGATATTAGCGCAGCAAGACGTATAGATGCCTATCTGGCACCTTGAGCGATGACTACGGCCGTAAATAGTCCAAGCAAGACAGAGGCGGCTGTGGATATAAGTCCTTGCGTAAACGCTCAATGGTAGACGAAGAAGTATACATACTGATACTCTTTCGTATAGGATCATCATCATCAGCCTGTGTCCGTCCACTGTTGAACGTAGGCCTCCCGCATGAGTCTCCATCCTCTTCGATCCTCCGCCTTCCGCATCCAGGTCACTCCCGCTATTCTTCTTATATCGTCAGTCCATCTTGTAGGGGGTCGGCCAATGCTTCGTTTGCCAGTTCTTGGGCGCCATTCCAATACTTTTCTTCGTATAGGATAGTAGTATATTTTTTTAATGAACTAAAAAAATCCGGAAAACATCGAAATCACCATTCCATATCAAAACTCTAGCTGTCGTTATATAAAAATCTATCTTTCACTATAATCCTCATCTCAGCCCTTGTCAACTCTGCATTCCGAAGCTTCGCCGACTACATTATACTAACGACGCTAACAATGGCTTTTCAGGACGGCGAGAGCCTGAATGCCAGAAAAAAGCACAACTGTAGATGTTATGCTCTCATGCGGAATCCGAAGGACACAGTCAGACATAGTCGTCCTAGTAAGACTAACTTAGTAGCCCATAGACTGACGTCTATTGACTGAATAATTAATTTAGAATCACGGGAAGGCCTTCAGCCACTCTTAAAAATGTAGCTTTTAGCGAGCTCCCAATCATGGGTCCCCATCTGGGTCTCCAAGTACATGACGGGACAGAGAGGTTTTTCACAAAGCGTGTAGTCAGGTCCGCCTTTGTCTCTTAACCGATTTTGACTTGTGTTTTTCATTCCATAATTGCTTCATATCTAGAACATACGTCCACTACTAATTTTGCCAATCAATTCCGTTAGTTAATACTGTCGTTGCCTTAACCCCATGATTTCTTTACACTCAAGAGTATGCACGATGGAAAACTGATATCGCTCCCTTACATTGTCATTTCTCACAAAGGCAATCATTAAATGGCAATTCTTTATGCAGGCACTAGCTGTTCTCAATACCTCAAAATGTAAATTATTTTATGAAGGACTGAATGACAAAAGTCTGTATTTAATTTTGGCAGTCCATATCACACTATTTTAAAATTAAAATAAACTATCATTTTGATTAAATCGTTCACCGTTAAATTTTAAAATGATAATTGCAAACATCAAAAGAAACAGCAAAAGATCGACAAAGCCGATTCTTATACCAGCATCTATTTTTCTATTCATCTATTTGTTTACAAAAATACAGAGCAATGAATGGTATAACAGTTTGTAAAAATCCACCCAGATAATATTTAACAAAAAACAATAAGTTTCAGTGATGAACCTGAAATTCAAAATATGAACAGTGCGTTGCAGGAGAGCATAAACTATTACTGCCTATTTTTTGGATATTTTCGAAAGCAGTTGGTTCTATGACATCTCTAACTTCTCGTCTCTGTTCTCAGCTATCTAAATCTACATCGCAATTCACAAACTGCAGTCGTAATAAATATGTGGGCTTTCTGCCAGAGGGTAATTTAATTAATTTGTATTATTTGTTATGTCAAGAAGTATAATGCACTAAATTTGAAAGTTATTTCTACGACTAATAACATATATAAAGCAACCAAAACAATAAAATGTTTCAATATAATAGATTTTTTTAAATAAGTTTCACTTTCTTGAATGTATTTTCATATCCAATCGATAATTGTAAGAATACTTACATAATATGTTGCATTATTTTTCAAGGAATTTTATCTAAAATAGCTTAGTTGTGAAAAAAACTCACTAAACTTTTTTTCGGTCATTATTTCAATAAAGTTGAAGTTTAATACAAAATTAAATTTTATACTGAAATTAACTTTATTTATAAATATGCTCATTGAATAAATATTTTACGGACAAAATAATTTTGATAATTCTGTTTTGACATATTTAACCTAACTTAATTCGATTATAATTGTTCTTGATATAGTCATTGATAGTTGACAATAAATAATAACGTTTTTACTCTAAACTTAAAATTATTTTTACATTTAAATAATATATTATGACAGTTTCATATAAATTTAAATCGTAATAATAAAAATTCAGACATCCTAAGAACTAAGACCACAACTTTATTAAAATTGATACTAAATAAATACAAGCATATTTATTATTTAGTGGTGATGTGTAAGTGAGTATTTTTTTATCACTATGGTAGTGTTCATATCGCTTGTGTCTATCATTCTATATAAACTCCGATCTTATCAACGATTGTCCTTTCGTTTACACATAACAGGTTACGAGAATAATATTTTAGACATCTAAATGAAAGTTCTATTATATATTGTCGTCATCCATATTTAAGGAAGCAAATTTTGGCATCTAACTTACAACCAGGTCTATATCCGATGCAGCCGTACATTGAGTTTTCAAAACAGATACCTGCACATAATACTTGGGAAACGACGGTTCAAATTTGTGATTAATACTACAGTCGAGTTCGATACAAAAGTAGATCTAAACGAAACATTTGGATGGCGCAGAAGAGTATAAGCTATAGCTGTTCTTCATGCCACTGGGCTTCTGCAGTTCTGTTCAACCATCGAGATTAAATATAATTTACTCGGTAGAAAAGGCGAGAAGCTGACATGGGATGAGGCGAGGACTATGTCAGCTGACAGAGCTTTGTTGCGGTATATCATGGTGACCATATGCTCCACTTAGAAAAGCGTAGTGCAACGACGATAACTTACTTAAATCTCGATTCTAGTATTGTATTTTCGCGCAAATCTATAATTTTGCTGCGTTTATACGTATTTATTTTGTAATTCACATTTATTTATTTATTTTCAATTGAAAGGAATAAAAAAATATCACTTGCCAAAGATCACAGAGATCCATTAAATCAACGCCATCGATGGGACAGAAAAAGGAAATTAAATAAATTTATTAAATATTGCATAGAGTTCCCAATTCATACCAGAACCTGCGCCACGTGTACCTATACAGGTGACTTACTATGAGGTACTCTGTCCTGAACAGCTGGGTATAAATAAGACTAGAGAGCTTCAAATTTAAGCACGCGCGAATTAATACAGAAAATATTAACGCCTTGAAATCCACTAAGTCTGCGCGTCTCCCGAAATACGCTAAGAAATTACTTACTAAAGGACAGGAGACGTTCCGTATTACTAAGCGATATATTAAATTACCTGTGTTTTTAACATTCATTACGAGATATTTAACACATCTCGAAGATTAATACATAATAACATTGAGTTACGAAAATGTATATTTAAATTTCACAGATGCCAGAGGGCTTCTGCCCTGAATGTCGTTAGCAACCATAAATGTTCCCTTGTTGACCCTCGGGTGTAGAGATGTCGATTGGAAAAGAAATAGACAAAAATATGATATAATGAAATAACTGAGTGAGGACAATTTGTGGTTTGCATATATATGGAACGGATAAAAGACGAAATCGAAAAAATGGTTTAAATACGAAATAGATATGGGAAGAAAACAGTAAATACAAAAATCGGAGGACAATACATTTAATAATTTATTTCAAACATACAATGAGAAAATTCAAAGTGTTTTTACGATATAATTTGACATAAAATGGAGTGTCTTTTCGGAGCGTGCAAAAAATATTAAAAGTCAGTGACATTTTAATATTTTAAAATTTATCACGGGCAATTCAGAACACAGGACGGAATTATTTCTGCCGAGTACTCGGGCATTCGCGATGGACAATGGGGCAGGTACCAACAATTTAATTTCGTCCTTGACGCGCCTGGGCTCTCCCAGGTATGAACTGAGCTTAAAGTCAAATAATTTATCTGAAAGAATGCATGGTTTCATTTCAACTTTCAGCGATATGCAATTTCAGTGATATTTATTGTGAGCGTTCATGAAGGATGCACGTCATAAACATTACTGAAAATATAGTTTATTTTGATTTCTTCAATTACTAATTATTTCATTGTGCATACTAAATGTTTATTTTAATTTATTGTATTACGTATTTAAAAAAAAAAACTTAGTTTAACATTAATGATGGTGGATCAAAATGTTCAGTAAATATTTTAAAATAAAATGAAATATATATGTTTTAAATAAAAGAACTACAGAAAAATAATCAATAATTGGATGATTTATGTAGTGTAAAACAGCAACTTTAAAAACCTCATACAGCTGTGTATCATGGCATCTTACCAAATCTGTGAAACGGAAATTTGCGGTGTCCATATGTTCCAAATATAGCGGATACGGTTACAAAAAAAAGTTGAAGAAAATAAAGCGCTTATAAAATAAAGTAACTTATTTCCAGAAATAAATATGAAAAATCTAATATGTCTAAAGAAAAAAAACTGTAAGCATCACGTTAAATAATAAGTTTATCTTTTCCACTTAAGCTTGCGTTTCCCTTTTTTTTAAGAGAAATGCTTAAAAGAAAACTTATGAGTTCACTTATTTCTCTTAAACTCCAAGACCCGCGGTTTTCGCGAACAATTTTTCCCGGCGATCCCCAAGCCGCGAAACAGGCGCTTACTATTCCCGACGAATGGACATTTTACTCAGACAAAACGACAAAAAAAACTACGAGTATAAACACCCTCGGAATGTACACAAATAAAACGGAGAGAGAATAAAAAATACAGAAATACGTAAGGCCTCATAACCCCATCGTTATACCATTCTCTCCTCCGCAATTCCACGCTACTGCGGGAGGCTTTTTATCGCCGGTCGGCAGAGCTTTCGACCCTTTTATGTGTGTGCTTGTTCACAAAAAATATATAATCACAGCCGAAATAATATTGTATTTAATTATCAAAAATAATACAGTATTTGTATGTGAACGTAAAACACAAAAGGATTATCAATCCCTGTAGGAGTGTCTGATACAGAATGCATATAGTTTTATCTATTTTATTCAAAAATTATCAAGTAATTTTGATTCATTATTTTATTCATTAATAAAAAATAATGTAGTTTTCGTATGTGAACTTAAATTACAAACGCATTTCCAATCCATGAGTATTTAAATTACCAATTATAAAAAATCCTTCAACTATTTTATTTATAAAGTTAATAATGCATTATTTTTTTATGTAAAAAAATTTAAGCAAAATTGGTGGTAAACGAAAGTTGTTCCACGATTCAAAGAGAATTCCAGTAAAAACAGTCGATTTATAAATTTTGGGCTCTAGTCTAATGATTTTAATGTGCAGTATATAGACATTTTAAAAAATGTTCAGCGTTATAGTATCCACTATGAGTTACATCAACCACTGGATGTCGGAATTCTCCTTTATAAGTAAGCTAAGTACACACGTAGTAAAAAAAAATTAAAATAATATCATACAATACATATTTCACATATACTCGTATAATTAAATGATTATTTAAAGCATTTTAAAAATCATTGCTATTCACTCAGTGTTATTTGTTGTGATATAAATACAAAAACAAATAATTAGGACGAAAAACCTGATTGGGATTTAAAAGTCACTATTAAGCTCAATTTAGTGAAAATGTTACTTTTTTCCTAATACACAGCTTTAGTATACAAATATGATTTCAGATTTATGCGGTCAAAGTGACACATATATTTTATTCTAGCAAAAAAACACGTAAACATATTCCACGCTTTCGGTTCAAATACAAAGAAAACTCAGAAGTAATGTTTTATGCAAATACGAACGAGTTGTGATCATAAAAATCGTCCGTTCTTAGTAAAGTTACACTGACATGAATGGATAGAAAAAAATAACACAGTGAATGTAATGATTCCGCCGAGATTGCTCGGTTATCATACAAATGGGAGGGTAAAAGTAAATGAAGAATAATTTCCTTCGGCGATTGAATAAAAAAACTTGCAGCCGGTCGCGATTGGCGTAATGAAATGATACAAAAAGTGATAAAAAGAATCGCCTCGGTTGGCGACGTCACAGCTTCTTAACCCTTTTTCATATAAAAGACTCGCGCTGAAAATGTTTTTTACGAACGCAAATGATTCTGGGTGAATGTATATTTATCATGAAGCGAATCCCCGTGAAAACAAATAAGAAATTTGTATGCAAAATACTCGTAGAATAATAATGAATAAAAATAGTCATATTTCACATTGTAAAGTTCTTTTTAAATTGATAGTATTGTTTTATGAAACTAAAATGAAAAACATATTTAATAAAAAATTCTCACTTTTTGTAAATTCTTCCATAATTGATGAATTCATTTACATTTCACCAAATATTTACTTACTTTATAACATGTCTAAGGTCTAAAATGGTGTATTAGATTAAACTTACTATTTTTAATTTGTTATAAATGTGGCTTTGTGGATTAGCAATTACTGTTAGGACAATTAATACATATTAAATAATAAAAGTTTGTACCAACTTTTTCATAACCAACTCTTCCTGCATCCACTTACAATACAAATTTAAAAAAAAAATCTTAATTTACAAAATGACTTCCTTCATATATGTTTTTTTGTCTCCCGGAGGTATGAATAAAAGGCCACTTTTGTTTATGCTCTCCTGCATTATAATACGTATACATATCCCGGCCACATTTGTTTCTTAACCGACTATACTATGAAAGATTGCTTTGTTCGCACCCTCATGTCGTCATTTTACACAATGTCAAACTATCGTACGGCTTATTTTTTTGACAATAATCTTTTTTCAAAATCCATTATAAATCGGATTCGTGACCTTTTTAAGATGCTAAGAGTAGTCGTAAAAAATAATATCTAAAATTCGCAGCTTTACTCGATCATAACAAAGTGCCGACTATACAGCGCCTGTATTGCCCCGATTCTTGATTTGACCACTCCAATAAATTTAATATAAGTTTCGAAAAACATGCAGCGCTCATGACGGCTTTATATAAGATATATTACGCTGTAAAGAGTGTGATTCAAAATAAAAAATAAAATAAAAGAATTAAGTATTATTTTATTTTCTGGAACCTCTGGTTAAGGGACACTGGAATGGCGACCAGGGCAATGCAATGGCGACTGCTACGTCTGGCGAAGATTCTCGTTGCGCTTGTTATGTTTGCATTATAAACTGATTGAAATCAATTTGAATAATAATTGCATCTAAGCTGCCGCAGTGCGGGGTAAGTGCAACAGACAGGGTGAGGTATTGCTGTCCAAGATAAGATCGCTGATGCCGTGCACATAGGAACCTTATTTCTCTATTTATAAATTTACAGAGTACAGTACAAGAAAATATCTTAAAAATAAGGTCGACGTCTATTCAGACCTCCATATTTTCTTTTAATATTTCAAATACATCAAAATAAAATATATCAAATCTTGCAATAATAGTTTCAAAATATGACGGTGATAATATGGATTCGAACCGTACATAGTAAGCCCATATTTTGTTACTCGTAGTAGTACTCGACAATAATCACTGAGGCATCACCATTTCATAAAATGTAATATAATATTTTCAATGTTTTGAGTATTCACTTTGAGATCCATAATAAATTATAAATATTTATTTATTTATTATATCTCCTTTCCTGATAGACACACCCCCACCCCCTCCCCTACAAAAATGGGTTACACTACTTATAAGTACAACGCAGCTCAGTTATCTCTTAACTAGAGAAGGATTGAGAAAGACTACGAGTTAGTCGAAACTGCAGTCTCCTAATAGAGAACTTTTGTTACGTGATCCATGTGAAAACAAGGTAAATAATATTTATTAAAGAAACATCTGTAACAATTTTTCAGTGTGTATATATTCAATGGCTTAGTAAATAAAAAAATAAAAATATCCCGAATAAAAAGACTATGATATTAATTTTTCATCAGTCCTTCAGTTTTTCATACAAGCCCTATGATAGTGAGTTCAAATAATTGGTTTTGTAACAACAAAAAACATTTTTCGATCGAATTTGATTCCAGGAACTCAGGCTTTGATTTCCAAGCCCATTGGCAACGTTGCTTTTATCAATATTATATGAAATGTGGAAAAATACTTCGACAAAGTCAAAATATGTGAGCAGTCGAGTACATAATAGTACAATAAAAATATTATTTTTCCCGTGAGGGTAAATACTGCCTGCACACTTTAACGCGCCCTTTCAACACCCGGGGTGTTCCTTAAAAAAATATAACTTTAATGAAAATGTCTGCGTAAAATAGATTCAAGGGTTTGTTTTTCTTCTGGAGGTGTTTTTACATAAAACACCCCTCTAAAATCCATTTCGTAGCCTTTATAAAGTCTGAAACTCTTATGCAAATCGGTCCGCCCTGGCGGCCCAACCTCCAGCCAGGAACGAATCCAGAGAACAAACAATCATACAAACAATACCTTATAAGCAACGAGTGTTTTGTATGATTTTTCCCACGGCATAATCATAATCATAGTATGTAAATTTAATTTTGCATGAAATTGTATACGACTCATTTTCTTTCATAAATAAAATTTCACTTTTCATTTACATTCTTTAAGCTGCGACATCAAAACATCAAACAGTTGAACGTATGACGAAAATGTTGTTTTTTACTCGTATGAAGTATTTTTTGTTAAATTAAATAGAGTATTCACAGTTTAATTACTTATTTAGGACTAATAAAATAAAGATAATTTTTTTGCTGTGCGTTATCCTGTTATAATGTTAAACATAAATGTAATACAGGTTTTTTGGCGTTTGTTTATATATCTGTATACGTAATAGACTTTAAATATTATATGCATAATAATTCACTCATATTGATGCCAATATTCTCATTTATGATGTTACTCTATTTTTTTAAACTGAACATATATGGCTTCCGGTGACCTTTAAGTCTTAAAGTAACGGAAGCTGTAGTAACCGAGAAATAATTTATGTGATTAGTTAATCATATTTTTTAATATCGTATGATTAGCTCAACACCCTTGAGAGCAGAACCATTTGATCCTAAATACCGGCTAAGTACAACATCGACTAGCGGGTATAGCAGCAGGCGATAACCCATGCAAGTTTTCATTATGCTGCTGTCGTTAGTTTTCAAGAAGAAGTTGAAAACAATCTCTGCCAGATGCCCCCAGAAAAGAAATATTTCCAGCGAATTATCTTTATCCTTCCAGCTAAAATGAAAGTTAGTCTACACAGTAAGGTTTATCTTCAGTAACATGAAAAGTTAAATCTGAATAAGCATGTTACAAATCTGTAGTGGATCCGGCTCTGCATCATCTCGCAATCCCTCCACCAGCCGGCCAATGGGTATCCTTCCTATCCTAACGAATTTCGACTAGCAGAAGCCTCATAAAGGCTACTGAACTACTTCTGATACCCGGCATTTCTAACTTCAGTAATTAACGCCTTTGACTATGCGGCTGTAGTACATGTATGGCGCCGCGATTTGTTCACGAGAAAAGATTAAAGATGTGGCTTCCATTTGAAGTTGGATGCTCTCCGTAATTATTCCAAATTTATGGCAGCTTAGCTGATTATTAGCTGCTAATCTGAGTTTATACGATGTGTCCTGCTAAATGGTGATGGGATGATGGTCTATATTGTGTGCTAATGGACTTTGGATAAATGTTCACCGAATCATTGATTAATTAACTTGATAGAGACCTCTCTCACAAATCGAATCATGGCAAGATTTTTATCATGGAATAATCAAAGGAATTATTTAAATTCATGCCACAATATGTCAAAAATAAATTTATTCACAACATTGAAAATAAATAATACTCTTAATTAATCACAAATATTTATGGATTATTAACAAATACTGAACTAAATATATAGATTCGAAGTATTTATTTTTGTCCAAGATTGACATGTGATGTCAATAGATATGTTAATAGATAAAACACGGGCTTGAATTCTTAAAGAAAAAAGTGATGAGGTCAAGGTTGCCTCATTTTAATGCTGTGTGTATAAGAGTCTACAACATACCACTACTGTTATATTTTCCAATAATTTTATTTAATTTCCAAAAGCGGTAAAAGATACTCATCAAATATTCGTTCAACATCATTGATACGGTGTCACGACCTATCGTTCCCAGACAATTAGTTCAACGACTCATCGGTAACGACGTGGGGCGCACTGCCTCCTGGTGCACGGGACATTTGGTGCATGAGACAACTGGTCCACTGGATGTCTTGCCTAACCTTACCTAAGCTAAGGATTTGTCCAGTGATTGTAGAGTCCAGAGATCCATAGTCTTGTTAACGAAATAACTTAGGTTAGGTTAAGTTAGCGATACATCCAGTGCATCAGTTTTCCCGTGCACCAAATGTCCCGTGCACCAGACATCCAGTGCGCCTTACGTCGTTTCCAATGAGTCGTTGAATGGATTGTCTGGGGACGATAGATGGTGACACCACACTAAAATGTGAACTAAGCTTGAATTCATAAGTTTCCCTCTTAAAAAAGCCAAGCACGGGTTTTCTCTATTAACATTTTAGGAGTGACAATGTTACCGATGAGTCGTTCAACGAAGTGTCTGGGGACGAAATGCGGCTGAAACGCTTGGTGCACTTCATAGTGCTGTGTGTACGAGTTTACAACTTATCACTTGTATTTTCATTTCCAATCATACTAGCCAATTTTACAAAAGTTGTAAAAAATACACATCAAATATTCGTTCAACAACATCATTGATACTCTTAAAACATATCACTTTCTACACATATTTAATCAATACGAAAAAATTGAGATGATACAATCTCTAATTTATAAATTATGTCCAAAATCCAGTATCATTTTTTTAAATGACATAATGACCCAATTAACAAGTCCAGCCATTGAGTATTTGCGTGATGACTAAGTACTGTGGTGGCTTCTGTTTGGTGCTTACAAAATGTAAGCGTCATAAAATAATGATGATTACAAGATAATGACCCCGCTCTTTGACAACCCTACGTTAAAATATGCATGACGATTGTCGTTAATGTTACATTGCAATGATGGCAATAAAATTACACAATTATTTTTAAAAAGGGAAGCACAATAACAAATTTTGATTGTTAAATAAATTTCATTTGTTTTTTTTTTTGTTTGTATGAAATGAAATAGATCAATTGCATAAATCGAGTATTATGATCATGGTAAAGATTTGATAATTATGTTATATAAATGAATGGGAAAATATTATTATCATAAATTATGACACTTAATGAAATACAGGGAGCGGCAAAAAAAGCTGTTGTTTTTAAATCCAAACAACGACGAAAACCGTCAGCTTTTTTTACCGCTCGCTGTATTTGTTATTTATACTTTAAACGGTGTAGAAATAATATCAACGAAGAAAATATATATTTTAATATACGATTATTGATCGAAGATATTCTTAGTATTCTTCTTCAGCACTACATATCTAATACAAATATCTTATGATTTTTACTGTTTAAAACATTATTTGCCGGCGGGCACAGCATAGTGGTTAAAGCGTTTGCTTGCCAAACCAAAGGTTGTTAGTTCGATCCTGATGGGGATTTAAAAAAACTATGTCCAAGCTGTTTAAACATCCCCGGTTAGTGTGAATTTGATCCTTCATCCGTAAAATGCCAGTCAGCCTCTTATTTAATTAAAATTAGTGGTAGACTGATTAATAGTAAACGTCATAGAATCCACAGATGACACTTTAAAATGACAATCACCATCTGACAGTATTATCCTGAATGTGCTTAGATAATAAAAAATACACTCACTAATTGAAGTATATGATCATCACGAATACTCGTAGCTCAAATAATCATCATGAAGCTCCACCAACTATCCTTTACGCATATCATTGTCATCGGATTTCCTTGATCCTTACAGGCGTAAAAAGTATAATTACTCTCCTCTTGATACGTCCTTCCTTCTACATTACAGCCGAAGCATAAAACACCGTTGATTATATCCCGGCATTAATTTAAAATACGCTACATGATTTCACGTAATGGCCCCGCGGCGATTTAAACGAAAACACTTTGTTTGATGGCGTTTGTCTTATCTGAAGATGGTGGCAATAATAATGGGCGGGGTTAATGTCTGTCCTGGTGCTGTGTGCACACAATTACGCCCTTTTCAAAGAAGCCTAAAGTAATTGCTTTTAATGTAATAATATTTAGTTTCAAAATCAGTTTTGCAGTTACGTCAACAAAATTATATAAACTGAAAGAATTTGAAAGCAAAGACGCGAAAATATAAAAATATAATTCACTCCAATATTCAAACACGGATGTTATACAAATAAATGAATAACTAAATATTTATGAGATAACAATTTTTTGCATATGCGTAATAGTTTTTTTATGTAAACGCATGCAGGAGTGCACTCTATGACGCTCAGCTAGGGAGGCTTGACGTTGCATGCGGGAAATGTGTGTTGTGTTCGAGTTTGTTTGTGGGTTGGGGAGATTGCAAGTGTATATTTATCTGTTTTTGAAGAGATCCAGATTGTAGGAAGGAGGAAACACAGACGCTGGAAGAGCATTCCAAAGCTTACCAGTGGCATTAAGGAAGGAACTTTGGAAACTGACAGTTATTGGTCGACACATATTAACCTGTATGGATGTTTGGCAAGTGTAAGACGAGTTTGTCGATTTTGGGTGGGTGCAGGAGGAATTAGTTCTTTAGATGCTGTTTCTAGATGCTAGATTTTATTAATTCTGTCATTTATATATATGTACAAAATATCAGTTTAAATAAATATGTATAAAACATTTAAGCATATGTGTTATATAACTAATGTCAATTATTCGCTGAATAAACTGAGGTTGAAAATGTTGTGCGATACTAAACTATTATAATTTTAGAATTAATTTTAATTAAAAAATTAATAAATTAAAAATATTTAGTTTTGATTCACAATTTATTTTAACGATTACATGTTTCGGCCTTCCTGAAGACAATCTTCAATAATGAAAAAATAAAAACAGGCATTGGCTTATATAGGCATGGACAGTTAATTAGTTCCTACACACATATTTACAGATTTTATATGTGTGCGGGTATGTGTGCGGACATGTAATCGTTAAAATAAATTGTGAATCAAAACTAAATATTTTTAATTTATTAATTTTTTAATTAAAATTAATTCTAAAATTATAATTATGCAGTTTCACCAAGTATTTTCAGTTGATAACCTTAATGTTACTAAACTATTACACATTCACATTACATTTTTTTTTGTTCCATCCTGTCGACCGTGAATCGTATTCTTTGAGAATTTTTAAGCCCCGTTCTGGTCAACTACAAAGTACAATGGCTTGAAAATAATGCAAACTGTTTCATATTGGTGCAATCCAGTAGGGCGTGTAACAAAACCTCTCTACTCGTCACTTGGAGCTCCACGTCTCTGCAGTCAGCAAGCGTGACGCTTTGACATAATCAACGATGCATGGATGCATAAGTCTCCACGTCAACGCCTGACCCAGACCCGCATCTGGTACAGATGAAATACGAATTAATTTCAGTCTTACACAATCTACCTCTGGTTATTAGATATGTATCATGCACTTGTTTAGTGTTGATTCATTAGATGGCGACAGTCGCAAAAACTGTAAAAATAAACTAAGCCAATCTTAGGTAAGACGTAAGAGTGTCATTGTTTATCAAACGGATTGCTCTTCTTTGAACTAAGTCAATAAAATTAAAAATATTTTTTGAACCTTAAGCCCAAAGGTGGCTGCCGTATTTAAGGATAAAGCGGATTCGTCATTTTTATATAAGAATAAGTTGTTTGTCGGTGAAATACCGACTTGATCGCACACCTAAATTTTTGTATTTGAGTCATTGCGGGTTGGGAAGATGACAATTGTATATTGATATGAATATCTTGAAAAATGCAAATTTTAAGAGGGAAAATACAAATACTGATCATAGAACGGTTTTTTTCAATGACTTATTACAGTAAGACTATTTTATTCATCGAGGGTCATTCTCTCTACCACAGATAAACTCCATGCAGTTTGATTGATTGGGTCTAAAAATGTATAAAACAACAATAAAAAATGCTTGAAAAAAACTGCACGGAATATTTTCCGTGGGATATTAGGATGCAATCTGATACGTTACGAGATACGAATCTAAGCTGATTGATTATTTGACAAGTTATAACGAATATCGCGTTGAGAAAGATTAAGAATATATAATAAGAAATACCTTGCAACTAAAAGCTGTACCAAATAGAATTTTTGTGAGAAATTGCAATTGTTTTTCATCCTATAGAACATACATTCTATAGAATATAATTATTTAAAGATGCACGATCCATTTAGTTATTGAATGTGCCCTGGGCCGGCCCTGGTCAGCTCACACCGCCGGAGGTCATACCCTGAATCACTTGCACGACGTGAGTTATGTAAATTGGTGTAACAATACCATCATTATGAGAAAAATATGTATGTGCGTCAGTTTTATGCTGACAAGAGAACAGGTAACTGAGATGGATTCTTGACAAGAGCAGTGTATAACTATGTGATAACAGGTGAAATACATTTTGAATTTAACACAATATTGATATATTTTCTCTTATCCGTTCCTTTGTGAAACATGGTTAATCAAAATTGCCAACTCTTAGTTCTATACACAAGTCATTTTTTCACACAAGTCCACCTATAAACATTTATGGTTCTTGACAACCTTTAACGGTAACGAAATCATAGGATGTACGTGACACACCCGAGGCATATACCAAATGGTCCTTGATAAAGGCTCAGACCAAATCGAATAATAGATCACAATGTAATTAAAATCAATTAATATAGGTGTGTTAATGTAAATTGTATATAGAATAATTAGGGGAATATAAAACTAAACTGACTTATGATTATTTAGAAGCGTTAATAATAGTTTTATTTGTACATATTTTTGTGCCATTTAATTTATAATTGCAGTTTAATTTCTTAATATACTCGTAACAGTTAACAATACTGTATTGGTAATTGGGTATTACTTGTCATTTGCAACACGGTAATACTTAGCTATTCATGATTTATATCAATTTGAAAACGGACAAAACAATAAAATTAATAAAAAAATATACAAAGCGTGCGGTACTTAATAAATAATATTCCCGCATGGTGTTTGTACAATATAATATACATTATTATTTCTGGCCAGTCATGTATCGGCAGTGATTTACGAGCTTTCCTTCTCCACAAAAAGTCACGCTAATCGATTGGTTACCACACGAAAGTTGTGTGTATTTTGTACAAAACTTTAGGGTATTAATGCCTAATACACTTAAGATAACGTAAATATTATGTTTAATACAAGCACGAGGGTTATATAACTTATGAACCTACAAAAATCACGTTATTTTTTATTAAAACCAATGTTATTTGTAGGACATAAATAAATAATATTTTCTTTAATATATAATTTATTCACGCCATAATATACAGTAAGTTAAGTATACGCTTTAATATGTTTAATGTTACCAACACACTTGCACTTGTTCAATGTTCATAGATATCCAATGATCACACGTGAGGATGGCTTTTCGACGAGGCCGAAACATGTATAAAAATTAACTAAATATTATTAATCGAAAAAATCTAACAAATTACAGCCTGAATATTGCATAGGTTGTAAGAATTAAGTAGTCTTATCATTTCATGAAATGTAGCGCTTATGCTGAGCTGAAAAGGATTGCGGAGGACCGAGAGGAATGGAGATCGAGATGCAAGATTCTGTTGCTGCAAACCAATCCACCGGATTGATACTACGAAGAAAGATCATTTCATGATTTCTATATACATTTAGTTTCATATTGAAAAAACTGCATGTATTCTGGAATTGTTTCGTGTTACATTTATATTTATATGAATATCTTGATACAGAGTATTCTATTTTAAATTAGTTTTATAAAGGGTTGTGTTATTGTTAGCATAGAATCATGTTCAAGATTATCTCATTAAAAAAATATTTATTTGTAAAAATAAATTCTAATAATTAACAGTTTACATTAATAATGTTATAAAAGAAAAATGTAACATTTTCGAACTTAACTGAATTATGATTATTTAAAAGCGTTAATTGGTTTTTATATTTTTATATCTTTTATTACTTAAATATACATATACTATACATAAAATTCTTTTTTCAACGCGTCAATCCAAGCACAAAAATAACGGCAGAAGCGGGATGCGAACCGCGGACCTTGGAAACCAACTATGCCCAGGTATTCATACCGCTCGGCGAACTGCGCCATTGCTATGCCCAGACCGACTCGCGTTGAAACTAGTATTTATATCATTGTTATCATCGTACGATAGATGTCGCTATAGTATATATTCAAAGTATGTATATTTTTATTATTATTCTATCAGTCTTCATTTATTCACAAGCTTAATATTATTACTTTCCGGCAGTCTATTTATTTCTTATTTTATTCATACCGCAGTTCACCGAGCGGTATGAATACCTGGGCATAGTTGGTTTCCAAGGTCCGCGGTTCGCATCCCGCTTCTGCCGTTATTTTTGTGCTTAGATTGACGCGTTGAAAAAAGAATTTTATGTATAGTATATGTATATTTAAGTAATAATAATATTGTAATATAGTCAATGATCTATAAAAGTAGATTAGAATATTGAAATAATAAAATAATATTCTAATAAAAATTAAAAAATTCATATAATAATGTCTCCTTGAGACAATATCAAGAAGGTAAAATTATCCATCAGTAACACAGGTAAATGATTGGTTATAAAGTCCGAGTCGGAACTATAAGTAGTCGTTTTCATCCATTCAGTCTATAGTTTGGTTCGAGACCCTAGTGGTACTTACTAAAATAAATAGACTGCCGGAAAGTAATAATATTAAGCTTGTGAATAAATGAAGACTGATAGAATAATAATAAAAATATACATACTTTGAATATATACTATAGCGACATCTATCGTACGATGATAACAATGATATAAATACTAGTTTCAACGCAAGTCAGTCTAGGCATAGCAATGGCGCAGTTCGCCGAGCGGTATGAATACCTGGGCATAGTTGGTTTCCAAGGTCCGCGGTTCGCATCCCGCTTCTGCCGTTATTTTTGTGCTTGGATTGACGCGTTGAAAAAAGAATTTTATGGATAGTATATTTATATTTAAGTAATAATAATATTGTAATATAGTCAATGATCTATAAAAGTAGATTAGAATATTGAAATAATAAAATAATATTCTAATAAAAATTTAAAAATTCATATTTATATCTTTTAATATAAAAACACAGTTAAATTTATGGATTTATTGTAGAACACGGTGTTATACCGATACCCTAGAAAAATACTGTCTAATAAAATGATTTTTTAAAAATCACATCTAAAAAAAACTATTATTTACGAGTATTATAAAATATCTGGTACTTTCTTCACACTACGTAAGGTTGTATTTCGTTAAAAAAAAAGGAATTGAAAGGCACCGGATGTACTCTTTACCACTAGTTAACATTCTTCTTCACCGCAGGAGTCTAATGGGAAACGATTGCTGGTGAAATCAAATAAAAATAAAATTGCTGTGGGTATTGCCAAAGGAAAATTACTTTCCCCTGCCTATTGAACAAATCCGTAATAGATACGAATAATGTTAGCGCAAATAAAAAATAAAGAGCCTTTTTGAAAATAATAACCAACATATCTCATTGCCAACATTGATCGACATAACGAAATATGCTAAATTAATATAGTATATATGTATTGTAAATGCTTAGCTTCAAATCTGAATATTTTCACTTCAGTTTGAAATAATATGTCTACTGTACGTACCAACATTTACTCGTATACTAATTACTAAGCCTGAATTATATACTAGTCTTAAATTTCACTCAACTATGTAATGAAACAAAGGTATTTACTTGGTACTTATTTGGATTGAGCCGTTTCTAAGAACCAAATGATCCATATCTTTCTTAAATGCTATGGATACGATAGCTGCTTTCTTCTTTCTCTCTCTCTCGTTGTGGTGTGATATTGTCCACTTTATATAGTGTGTGCTTGTCGATATAATTTGTAACAATACAAGGATAATGACGGCTGGCAGAATTGTATAGCAGCATTGATGTCGAATTCTTTTTTTCATCGCCTCGTATTTATTTATTCAGTTACTCATTTAACATTTTGGCAGTAAATTAAATAAACTGGCAGTAGAGTAAATTAATTTTCAGTATCCACTGTAGCAGTACGAATATGCTTAATGCTGCCAGTAGTTAATGTAAAATAATGAATAATTAACACATTAAATGGACTCTTTACCTAACCAAACCTATAAGTAATTTCAATTAATTAATTATTAACTGCCAATTTATTATTTTTCTACTTACGCTTTATATTTTTCTACAGCAAATATATTATTCTTTACTGGTCTTTTTATGTATTAATTACTGACCATTGCTTAAATATTTACTGGCTGTTAATTGAATTAAATACTGTCAAAATAACAACTTACCTTATTTTATTATGTATGCTGTGTCAGTCTCACAATGACCAATATTAGTATTCAGTAAATATAAGCAATTTACATCAAATCTCAAACTGACTCTTAGTTTTCTTTTAAATTTTTAACCTCTAATCAACTCAAATATGCACCTGAAAATTCTTAATGTTTGATATTTTTACACGCATTTAATCAAATAAATCAACATACTCGTATGTACATATATATGTTTAATTTATTTCATTTTGAACATGGCAGTTAAATTTATGTTGTTGTTCCTGGAAACATTGACGCAATGAATTACCTTGTCCCGTAAAACGATTGAATGCATTTCATGAACTTCGCAATGCGTTTCCAACTAATAGATAATGCATTTAGGATTACACGCATGTAGCATTGAAATGTCCTGATTAAAATAACATAAGAAAGAATGAACAAGTTTACCTAAGACATATTTAATAGACTACAACACGCTTGAGACTAAATTGCGTAAAAACGTTTCGTTACTGTTGTTTTAATACATCGCATCCAGATATCAAGTCCATCAATATCTATACATGTTCCACACCCATCAATTTGCTAAAAGCTGCATTATATTGAAGATAAAAAATATATTATGAAATTGCGCGTAAGATATATAATAAAACTCTAAGGCCTAAGCGATTTATAAGCTATATTTATAAATATGTTTTCATATCCGTTCTATTTCTGAGAATCACATGGCCATCACAAATTGCCACTACGCAATTGATAGAACTGTTTACGTACAAAGAAACGAGTATTTCTGCGCCTGAATCTCCTATATGGGAACATGTATGGTTTCTGACAACCTACAGGATAGGAGCCCGGTAACTTGATGAGACGGCCGGTGAAGTATTCACGGAATATTTTGGGTGATTTGTTCATTGGATTTTTTAAAGGAGACTAAATGACTAACCCTACTCACAGTATCCATTATATCTGTTATAAAATGTTGTTTTTCTAGACTAGAAAAAAACTTATCTTTTTCTACAATGCATTATACTACACAAAAATAAAACAATCGTCTGAAAACCGATTAATTCAAATATTAGATTTTTATACACTGACACGTTCACAAACTTACTGAACACATATAGTTAATGTACGACTACGTATTGTAGAACAAAACCAAGCGATACTAAAAAAAACCTTAATGTGACCGTTTTACTTTTGAATGTTCTTTTAGCATGTTTTTTCTGCTACCAACAATCCTAATTTATTTTTTACAAATCAAAAACACTTGAAATCTACCCAAACTTTACACAAACATCACGAATATTTTCATATATATTTGATAATCATACGAATACCATGTTATTGAACATAAGATAATTTTTAGAGAGAGCAGTCTTCTATTAAAAAGAAAAAAATATATAAAAGAACAAATCTGTATGTTATAGCTGCATTTATTCAGCTTTTCACTTTCATCCAAGAAGATAACAATTTACCATGTTATTTTAAGAAACTTTTAATATGAAGAGCTGGTTAACAAAGAGGTGATGGGCTCTCGGTGACGAGCGAGTTTTACATATAGAGAGAAACACTCAAAATGCCAAATTACTTCTTCGTCTCTTATATGTTCTCGTATATGAGAGTTCCACACGTGGCGTTCCCACATCTCGGTCCCGTCTCCGAATCGCATTCCTACGAAATTATTCACTAACTAAGCGTGCCGGTAGCAATTAACGAGGCGCAATAATTCGAGGGCGACCCTTACACAAGCGAGCCTGGGGTGGTGGGTAAAGGTGCTTTGTCCCACGCCGCTTTGACAACTTCTCACTTCTTACAAAGTTGTCACATTATTTGGTGAGAAGTGGCATGTTATGACCAGTCCCCAGCCAAACACCAGGCAGCCATACTTCCCCGCAGACGATGACGTAAACTTAAAACATAATGTTTGTTTTCTTTAATTGAAAAGCAACATGTCTTTCAGACGGTTAGAAATTTATCAATTAAATATTACTGTTTATAAAACCACTGAGCTTTAATTTTTATTAGTCAACTCGTTTTCGAGACAACCCACCTTCATCACAACAAACTTAGTACGACTGATTTTCTCGGGAATTTTACAAAGTGAATTATTTCTTTGTTTAATATGACAAGCCACAAAGTTACTGCGTTCTACGAATATTTGATGAGAAATTAGTTGCAAAACATTTTGCGTTGTTATTAATTTAATATGTATAAAGGAGTAAATTATTTTCAAATAAAAACATTCAAATCATATTGTAACTTTTTATTGGGCTTTTCGTCGTTAAACTAGAATGGATGGATGCGTAAAAATATGTAAAAACGTGTGATATTTGTGAAATAGCGATAGAAAATTTAAAATCAATTATTTGCTTCTTAAATTCATATAAAGGAAGAAAAATCTATACTGAAATTGAATTCCAAATGTGTCAATTTTTATGCCACATTTGCTCCTCATCTGAATCATAAATACGCCACGAATCTCCACCACACAGTTATTCCTCCAGGTTCCTGACGACCTTTATGTCAACTTTTATGAAAAGATGGCAGCTTTAGTATCCGAGGCATATTTGGGTGTGAGTTATTCGTATTTTTTTAGATGATCGACTGATTAGTTTGACGCTCGAAAAGCCTGAGCAAATTACTCCTAAGAGGCAATTTAACACAGTTATAGACATCAGGCGGTGACCCGTCCATGTTTTGGATGCGTCCTAATTTACTGTTTGAACTGCATGTTAACGTTTAGCTATGCCTGTAAGAACATTAAAAGGCTTTGTGTATTATGTATAATTATATATACGGCGTAAAAATGGGTTGGCTGTCAAGAATATGTAGCATAATCGCTGACTATTTCACTAAGTAAACTATATTTACAAGAACTCGCGCTAGTACATAAGTAAAAATCAACGAAAGTAGGTGCAAGCTATTTATTATTTTGACCTATATGCAAAACATTAAAATTTTGAAATAAATATAAATTGTGTACGTAAAAGAATAATGATACAGGTATATGTTCCATAATACTTTAATATATAATATATAATACCCCTTGATTTTAAAGCGATTTTTAATGGTTTAATCCGCACATATATACAATCTATAAATATGTGTGTACTAACGTAGGAACTAATACTTGTACATACCTATATTAGCCACTGCAAGTTTATAATTTAACTATTATTGAAGATGGTCTCCAGGGA
Source organism: Glossosoma conforme (assembly GCA_022606575.1). Classification (NCBI taxonomy): domain Eukaryota; kingdom Metazoa; phylum Arthropoda; class Insecta; order Trichoptera; family Glossosomatidae; genus Glossosoma; species Glossosoma conforme. The sequence continues at coordinate 333,315 of JAGTXR010000296.1, forward strand.
GTCCGAAACATGTAATCATTAAAAATAAATGGGAATTTAAACTAAACATTCTTAATTTGTTAATTGTTTAATTGAAATTAATTTAAATTATAAATATACTCGTATCATTCAAGAAAAGGTTAAATATCCTGAAATTGTTAACGCGTAAAATATGAAATGAAAGTAAAAAATGTTTTATTGCTATTATCATGATCGAAACATACATTCCCGTACGCTTAACACTCATATCATCAAAGAGATAAAGAGGGGGGACGACTAGTTGAGCGAGAGTCCATCAAAGTCAGTAGTACAACTGTGATACCCAATTATACAAGCGAATATTTCCATTACTTTTTATCGAGCGCTCATGGAACACCACGAGAGGGCGAACAATCCCATGCAAATATACTCGTACAAACACGCACGCGGTAAAGTTACACGAGTTTTATTTGTCATTATCAAATATGAAATCATTATAAAGATTATTAAGCGTTCGTGTTAGTAGAGACTTCCACCGTCGCTCCCCAGGGATGCTTTGACAACTTCATAACTTACAACAATAGCTTTATAAACAGAGTGTTCAACACATATTATTTTAATTTGATTATGTTATATTACGCTGCAGTTAAAATTAAATAAATGAATTACTGCAGTCAGCACGGCTTGTTTTTATGGTTTATGGTCTGTGCGTGTGATGTGTCTCTTTCTAAATTTATTACCTTATTAATATAGAAAAGTTATGCGTAGGTATAATTAAAATTATTAACGGTTGTGTTATTTATTTTATGACTGCTGAAATTTAACTGTAAAGTATTAAAATTATGCCTGTAATTCTATGTTCAGTAAATAATATAAGGTTTTGGCAGTAAGTTAAATCAATTGGCAGTAAATAATATTAATCGGCAGTAGATTAATAAATAAATTGACAGTATCCGCTTTGTCAATATGAATGTGGTCACTTATAAAATGAAATTGGCAATAATAAATTCAATATTGGTAAAAAATAATGTGAAATGAACCAAAAAAATAATTAACCAAAAAAATAGAAACCTAGCCTAACCTTACCTATCATTATTAACCATTCATTAATTATTTCCTGCCAATTTATTATTATTCTATTGCCGATTGATATTTCTCTACAGCCAAATGATTATTTTTAGTAAACTTTTTAGGTATTTATTACCGACCGCTTGCTAAATAATTACTGCCCATTAATTTAATTAAATACTGGCACAAAATAACTTGCCTTTAAATTATAATTCAAGGACAGATTTTAAAACAAGTCATTATTAAATGAAACTTAATTAACATATGAAAATGTAAATATTCGTAGGCGACCAAAAATTTAAAAAAACTAAATGAACCACACTAATATCTGTGTTATAAGTATTGGAGGTTATATGCAAGTGTGTTTTAAAGACAAACGATTTAGTGTTCTTCTATAAATTGAAAATCTTTTTTTATAAATTGGTCTTTAAATTAAAACAAAAATTCCTGTCACGGAGCGGCCGTGTGATTATTATGCTCCTGAAGGACATTATAACAAAAACGCTTAAATACTTCGCTCCCTGTAATTAGCAGGGATCACTTAAGGGAGGGAACCAACTTTCAGCGACCTGTAATTAAGCCTTTAGCGACTGAGATCGCTGATACATCCTGGGCTTATTGAATAATTATAATAACAAATTCATGAATTGAACGCCAAATTAGGCGTTGTTCGCGTCAATCAACTTCGCGCGTCTTTGGCAATTAGCGTTAAACTGAATCGATTATCTCCTTAAGTATACGCATTTTAAAGACCTGCTTTAATATATTGTAATTTATTTCAAATGCAATATTATTTTAAATTTCCTTTAAAGAGAAATAAGCAAATATAAAGAAACATGTGAAAAATACTTATATTCAATTACTTTTTTAATATTCCTAAATTTTTTTTTTGTGAAGGAATCTTATTCCTTTGATTTTTACATAAGTAATTGATATTTAAATTATTTATTTAATATAATAGTCAGAGATCATTCTAATTTTTCTAATGTTTTTTTTTTGTGTAAAATTCGCCTTTGCTATGAACATGCACCATGAAAACATGTCCTGAAAATGTCCACTTTCGTGACTGACTGTAGCATGGAACGTCGCAGTTTCCACTTTTTAGCCTCGTCACATCTCATAAAGGTAGCTAACCGTACTCCAAATATTTTAATCAAGTATCTCTATCTATTTAAAACTTATTATACCGATGTATTGCCTTTCTGTTACATACCAGAGAACATAGCCGTACAAATGAAACTGTATTTTTATAAAGCTTAACAAAAAATTGAAATAAAAAGTTTCATAAGTACAAGTATACATATATATACGTTTATCAAATAATACAAATAAAGCATTCGGAAATTTTCAACATATACTCACTCTTCATGGTATAAAAACGAAGATTTTTTTTTAATCTCCTGCGTATACATCATAGCTCTTCACGGGGATTCGATTTTATCTCACCTGTAACAAGACAAAAGTATTTTCAAAACACATAAACAAGCTTGATCCTATATTCAACCGAAGTCTCTACTGACTACAACTTTATGTACAAATCTCAACTAAAATATTAGACTTTGAACAAAAGTCTGCGCAGACAAAAGATAGAAAAAAAAAACGTGACCATTCATTCCAACTTTTTCGACGAAATATAAAAGAAAAAAAATCTTGTACAGTTTTTACAAACGGAAAAACATGCATAAAGTTTATCTTTGTTTGGTTATTATCACAATAGTGTTGTGTGGAAACTAAAAAATACATGAAAAATAGAATTCCGAAAAAATAGATTGTATGAACAAATTATTATTTTTGCTGGATAACAACTACTAGAATGTTACGTATGCTATCACAGTAAAAAAATGTTTTTAAAAAATACATTTATATCATTTGTTCACGCGAGTATCATAAAGTTATGGAATTAAAATCCTGGTTTTGAAAATTTACTTTAAACAAATTTATAAAATTCATTTTAACATAAAACTGAAAATACCTATCAAATCTTTATCAAAAATCCTTTTTTTGGAAAACTATGTAAAAAAACTCAAAACTATGTTGGACGACGAAAATGCAAAAAAAAAATTAAGTTGACTATTTGTTTTTCGGATAGCGTTGATTATTATTCAATAATTATGCAGGCGCAATTGTCAAAATTAAACTATTAATTCATAGTTATAAAGTTCAAATGCAGGTCAATTAATAACAAAGTAAATAAATATTCATGTTTTGCATGAACTGGTATGGTCCGTCATGAAATGGTAGTTAAGTTTTATATTATTGTTTTAAATATAATATTTTATTTTTTTGTTCACTTATATATCTTAATAAATTTTTCTACGATCACGAACTACTTTGACGATCGATGTTTTTAATAGCTTTTAGAATTATGAGCACGCCTGAAACTTTTGTTTCAACATCAAACGAACACCTCATCGTCCAGTTGTCACAACACATTGAGCGAGCTTGGAGGCGAGAGAGCACGGCTGTGAAAGATCCGTCTATTTACTTTCCATTTCCTCGTTTCTCTGATGCTGCAGTGTCTGTCATCGAGCTGATAATATGCTGGGATGTTAACACAGACAGCACCGCAAAGTGCTGCTGAAAAGCATACGTCCAGTGTGCTTATTAGCGATATTTATGACAAGTAGTTCAAACTGCGACATCTTGTCTATCTCTCTACAAAACATTTTAATTAAAATTTTAATTCAGCAACATCCCCAAACTATCAATTTTGACCCCTAAACAGCCATCACATCATCTTCTAATAACCACTTAGCTTTTCATAAGAAATTCCAACAATTACATTGTGAAATCGATGATCATACTCTTGCTGCAACCGCCTATTAGTCGAAGAATACTGTCATTAGAATCTAGGAAAACTTCAAACATGTTTGTTGTAGAAGGTGATATAGTAATTATATAATCGTTTTATATGAAGTCTTCTTTAATAAATGACAATCACTGTAGCAAAGCAATCGTTGTGAAACCGCCATTCTATAATTCTAATAACACTAAAATTTGAGTTTTTTTTTTGTTTTGATCAATTTTTAAATATTCATGAATTACGTAGAGTATAAATTAATCACAGAAATTAGACACAAGATTCACTTACATTGAACGATTCGTCAGTCCATTGCTTGCAAATATTGTGTGATTGTGATGTTTTGCAAGCGAAGGGTAAACATTATCAATATTAAAACAATTAAGTTAAAAACAATTAAGTATTCTTATTTTAAGCATACTTCTAATACGAAAACATCCAACAGGGTACACACCAAGTTCATTATTTGCATTTCTTTTATTTGTAGATTCAAATTTACTGAAAGCTCATTATCTAAATAAATATAACACACTGAAAACACATATTCTTCAAAAATGTTAAATGTGACCAATTATTATCTTTAAGCAAAAAAGCAAATGAATACATGTTTCATATGAATTAAAATAATAAAAGTATATAGTAATTCATCAATATTTTTGTTTAATTTTGAATTTAGGAATTGACAGAATAAAATTGAATTAAACGTTTATTTGCGTTATTTACGTGGGATTTAATGTGTTAAGGCGGTACTCATCCACCATAAGCTAGTCTAGAGTTCATATAATTTATTCATGTCCTCCATTGCATATTGAAACAAAGAGTCACTACCATATTTCTCTTCCCGGGTGCATAGGCAATTTGCATTCATCACTCCTTGATAAATAATGAATAGTAGCGGTTATTCCTGCTATCTTTAGTCTATATTAAAGACAGCTTCTGCTACACGTGTTATTATCGGACATCAAAGTAAATACATTGTAACGTCTGAAATTATTGAGAGATTAATACGAGTATATCTTCAGAACGACATACTCGTAATTGTTACTTAAGAATACACAGTAAAAGTAGCTTACAATAGTACACGATTAAATGTTATCAAAATACTCGTATTTTAGAATGCAGGTATAAGCTTTCTTATAAAAAAATATTTTTAAAGTTCTACAAATAAAATATCTATTTAATATATATCATTTAAAGTAAGAATCAGTCATGCCAGTAACTTGTATAGTGGTATTTACATTTTAAGCACTTTTTTAGATCCATTTTTAAAATTGTATATTAATACAAGTAGGTTCCTAGAGAATTTTCCATATAAATTAAAATCACCGTCTTGCGTCGAATATCTTTTATCAATCACTAATTAAAAACAAACTTGGCAATATTATTTGAGCCGTAGACAGTATACCAAGGTCTTGGTCAATTACTACTACGTTAGTAGCAACGAACTATTTCACATCTATGTATGAGTATCTCTGGTTGTTTAGTAATAGAAATGATCAGTCTGAATATGTACGTCTTCTTCTTCGTAGTATTTTTTTTTTTTATGTAAACGCATGCAGGAGAGCACAACCGGTCAAGACCAGTGCACTCTATGACGCTCAGCCAGGGAGGCTGGACGCTGCATGCGCGAAACGTGTGTTGTGTTCGTGTTTGTGTGTGGGTTGGGGAGATTGCAAGTGTATATTTATCTGTTTCTTGAAAAGATCCAGATTGTAGGAAGGAGGAAACACAGACGCTGGAAGAGCATTCCATAGCTTACAGGTGGCATTAAGGAAGGAACTTTGGAAGCTGCCAGTTCTTGGTCGACATATATTAACCGTGTATGGATGTTCGGCAAGTGTAAGACGAGTTTGTCGGCTGTGAGTGGGTGCAGGAAGTATCAATCCGGTGGATTGGTTTGCAGCAAAAAAATCTTGTTTCTCGATCTCCACTCTTCTCAATCCTCTGCAACCCTCTTCAGCCCAACAAGAGCCACAAATCATGTCCTTGAACACTTGCTGCAAATACGCCTGTCTAGGGCGCCCTTTCCAGTGTCTACTCTCAACCATCCCTTCCAGATTGTCGTGAAGAAGACCATCGTGGCGCATGATGTGACCGATCCATCGGGCTCACCTCTCTGAGATGTTTCTTACTAGGTGCCTATCTTCCTTGATTACGCTGAGAGCCTCATTGTTCGTGACGTCTATTGAAGATTTTTATTTCAGTTTAATTCAGTATTTTTTTTCTTCCCATATCCAATCAGCATCTATAACAGTGGTCGTCAACCTTTTTATGCCTAGCGCCCACTTTTGTCTATTTTTCATGGTTAAATTTCCCTACCGCCCACCAACCTCGCTATATTTCAATTCAGTATATGGGTGGAGAAAATTCTATAAGGAATGTAGGAGATTTGAAAATCTAAAAAAATCGCCCACCGCCCACCACGGAAGCCTATATCGCCCACTAGTGGGCGGTACGGACCAGGTTGACGATCCTTGATCTCATAAAGTCACCATAAATTTCCGTCACTCAGTTCTATAAGTCACCACTTTTCATTCCTCGTCCCTTACATCTCTGCGCCAAAAGAGTCTACCTGAGAAGATATGTAATTCCCAACGACCTCCAGGGCAGGAGTCCGAGAATTTGAAGAAACGGCAGCTATAATATCCGAAACATATATTCGGGGTGATTTGTTAATCAAATTTTCAATGAAATCTGATGATTATTCGGACGCTCTCAATACCTACGAATACATTATTTGCTTTTAAAAGCGGCTCAACCCGACCAGCGACTCGCCGTTAGCAACAGTGATTCATCCAATTTTTGATCCGCGCCCAATGTTGCTTAATTTCGTAGATTGAACGAGATCTTATTTTATACATCAAGTAGTCTTACGATGATTTAAATAATTTTTTAATGTGAAATAATGAATGAAACAAAATAACGAGTATTTTTCGAAATGGATTAAATGATATGCGCATCGTTATGATTTATTAATTATGACTATTAAGTTTTGCAAGCGCTCCCAAGTCATGTTTCACAAGTTATGCGGCCGGGGAGTTAATCAAATCCAAAAGCTTCCCCACCGCTTGAGAAGTTCCAATGTTATTATGGTAGATCTGGTGGACCGACAAATTGACGCGATAGTAATTCACATAGAGCACATCCACACGCAACAGGTTAGTGTTACAAACTACTGTGTTGTGTAATGAAACACGCATCATAATCTTTCCGCTTATAATGCGATACCTGATTAAGGCTGCAGCAAGCACGTGTAGAGGGGCACATCGGGTAATAGTCAAAGTGGATAAGCTATACCGCAATTCATAGTGGTGTGCGGGAGACTAGCCTCGTTGGCGGGGGGTGGTGGGTGGTGGGTGGTGGGTGGACAGTCGAGGGTCACCCCTAGACAAGCAGCACGTGACCCGGGCCACGTGGACCGCTGTCAACAGCGCGAACGGGGATCCATCGATCCGAGAGGATTACTTCAACGTGATTGCTTAACAGTTTATATTATTATGTGCGTCTAGTTTATTTATTGTTTCAAGTAACGTGACTGTCGTGACCTGTCGGACATAACAAACTATTTGTTGTTGTTGTGTGTTTGTGACATGTTTTATTTTGAATAATAGACGGTAAATGTAATGTATTTATGGAAACCTTTTTTTCTGTACACTATTGTGTGTTAAATGAACTAACAAGATAACTAAGTATTTTATTAACGTTTATTAATTATATATTATATTTTTTTCACATATTAGTTCCATAGCTGAAAAATATAGCCGCCACGATATAGTTGTATCAGCTGCCATCATACAAATATTATCTGCACCCAATGCCATATGGGTAAATAATACAAACATGGCTTCAATGTTGAGAGCTCGGGACCTTGTCGAGATGACAGCAATAGTATGTGAGTCATATTTAAGTGTTTGTTAACCAACATAATTAAGATTATTACATGATTATCCTGACACTCCCGAGACGTGTACAGTTCAATTTTAATTAGATGACCAACAACATGTGGTGTATTTAGCTGTCTATATCCACGTACATAATGCATCCAGGGCAGCTTAACTCCACCAATCGTAGGTATTCAAAACAATAAAAGAAAAAAAACATTGTACAACAAATATTACTGTGAACTCCTAGAGATTTTTATCTTGTATAAAAATATTGCTCTAAGCACCGACTAAATGACAATAAGAATGGCCGTTGCTTGCAGTACTCGTATTTCGTAGTGCAGTAGAAAGTCGATTAAAATATGAATTTCTGAATAATTTGATTTCTTCATTTACATAACTTCACACAAGAAAGCCGCCATATTCATGAGATTAAGTCGACATATTTTTTCTCAAAGCATTTTTTACTCTCGAAACAAATAATTCGGGAACCCGCATTCATTGTTCGGTCGCACGGAGAGTGACCGAAAATATCGAAACACGAAATACATTTACACCGACGCGGAACCCAAAAAATCAATAAGTGACCAACACGAAAAATAAATACGGCAAGAAAGCAAGTAAGCCCCAATCCAATACGCGGACACACCCGATAAAATCTCGGGCGATTTTGGTAAGCCAACACGCATATCGAATGTCGGGCCCGAGGATTCGTTTTGCTTATGCTAATAGGGCCACGGCCCGCGGTCGGTTCTAATGAATTCACGCATATTATTTTCCTTCGAGGGTATTTTTCATTTCGCTGACTGGCAGTCAAGTTAACACCGTCAATCCCCTCGTTGAATAATAATATCCGTCCGGAACATAACCTTGGACTTGACTTGTGCTCCCGTTCCTAATGCTGATCACACGACGAAAGTGAGTTGCCTCCGAATCCGATTTACGGGCCAGTGCTGTACAAGAAGCAACCTAAAAAGATTAAAATGCATCAATGCAATCGTGTGGCTTTTCTTCCTTATAACCATTTTATATATTAAATATGTTTTCTTTCCATATCACGCTAAGATGAACGCAGGCATATCTGCACCCGAAGCTCACCTGGAAAATATGATTTCTGACAACCCTAGGGCGCATGAGGCCTTGAGGATACGTAAATTTTAAAATCCGAGGCATATTTTGTGTGATTTTTTTATCATTTTTTTCGGGAGATTTGATGATTAGCCAGATCTAAAATATTTGGATTCAAAGATCAGATCAACCCAAAAACGTATAATCACCACAAATTACAGTCAAGAACGTTGAGGTTATTAATTGACAATACTTGCGTGAAACTGCATAGTTATAACTGTTTATTCTTTTTTATTTAAAAAATACCAATATTTATTATCATTTCACATTTATTTTTAAGTGATTGTGCATGTTTCGGACCCCATCAGCTCCATCCTTAGCAAGAAAATTACAATTACATAGCTCTCCACTTATAGATATATCTGCAACAGTAGTACTTACTGGATGCATTAGAATATGTATGGTTCAAGACGACCTCTAAAGCAAGATCATAATTCATTTCGCACACGGCAGCTATACGTATTACTCATCAGTATGTGAAGAACGCATGATTATACTGATACATCTGAAACATTTGATACTAAAAGGGAGCTCGACTCAACTAACGATACCCATTTCAGTGTTGGCCCGAGTGTAATGGTTCTAAATTAACAATAATACAAACCAAAAATTATCTTTACTTAATGGATAATAAGAATGATATTTATTTTATTATTTGAACGATGTATTCAGCTTTAGTAGTCAAACATATTAAAAACTGATTTATAAATTGCTAGTTTGCATTTCATTATATCACTTCAGTTCCACATTTTATCTCAGTGTTATCTATTTTAAAATCAATTTTATGGGTACGCTACTGATTCGGTTTATGCATACTATATATATACCACAGGCTCTCAGGCAGATTCAAATCACCAGCAAGATTAACTCTGGTCGGGTGGAAATTTGAATAGGGCATTGTGAAATAATTTGTAGGTTTTTCACAGAAATAGACATCTTTTCAATTTAGATGTATTTCCAAATACACACAATTTTTCCTCGGATTTGTAGAATAAATATAAATATTTAAAATGCAAAAAAAAAAATTGAACAACGTTTTCTCGACAAAAACGTACGTGGAAGATACTAATTATGAGAGAACTGAAGGTTACTTATTTTCAATAATATAAATATGAATAATTAAATGTTTATTTAACAATTCAGACGATAGAATGATTAACCCAATGTTTTTAATCAACCATTTGGTACTAAAGGTAGGCTTAACCTAACCAACTATACAGTCCACAAACAAATTTGATTTAATTTAATATACTTAATTATAAAATAAAAATTTCAGTGATCGTATAATTACCCATGATTCACCATTATATTACACGTTTGTCAATTGACTTTAGTGCATTATATTATAAATTAAATACAAAAATATTATTTTATTGTGCATTTAATCACAAGTATTGCAGACATTTTTCTTTAAAATCAATATAATAATAAAATGTGTTTATAGTAGTTTAATTTGTTTTCTAAGGCTGCCGGTTGAATATTTAGCCAAAGATTTGTAAATGCTTCTAAAATTTTATAAATCATTGAAATATTCCCAAGGCGGCTGAATAATCCGGCAATATCGCTCAGTCTAGAAAAAATATTCCGTAATTTAAATAAGCATCGACGCTGAGACTTTATTATACTTATAGTCGGTAGATTAGACACGTCAGGTAAACCAAAGCAGACGAAGATTTGAAATTCAAATTTCGTTCGTGTACGGATTGCTTTTTACCGTCTCTCCAGCTCCGAGTCATACCTTAATCTATGAGAAAACGTCCCACAGATGTATTCAATTCATCTTCGGCATGCAGATTCGTTTTTTGCTCTTTGGACTGCCACGTAAACGAAATAGGAAGACTTTTCGATATTTTCGAGATGCTGTAGCTGTCCGCTATATATATCGTTACGCGACTAAGTTAAGAATTTAGCATCAATTTTATTTATTTTTATGTAAAAATATACGTTTTTCCGGCGGGAATAGCTTAGTTGTAAAGCGTTTGCTTTACCATACCAAAAGCTGTGCGTGCAATTTCCGATATACATTAAAATATTTTTTTTTCCTCAAATGTGAATTTGATTCATCATTCTTCATATGTAAGTCATAGCTTATCAATAAAAGATACCTGAGGCCACCCTGCGGCTGAACATGTGGAGAAGCGCAACTGAGGGGAATACTTGGATTGCCCCGAAAGAGGACCTAGCCCCTGGACATGACCAAGGGTGGAATATATGGAGGTCCCTTAACAGACTTCGGACCGGAGTATGCAAGACGAGGACACAAATGAGGGCCTGGCAGTTTTACAGCGGACCGACTGAATGTGACTGCGGCGTGGAGCAGACCCTGTCACACCTTCTGGAGTGTGCGCTGTGCCCGAATAGCTGCACCCAGGAAGACCTGATGATGGCCAGAAGTAACGCCATCGACGTCGCCCACTTCTGGGCAGACAAGATCTGACCCTGTTGTTTCCGACACGATTATATTATAAATAATAAAAAATAGTCACCCATTCATATTGCATCCCCGTAAAAATCTACAAATGTGTAAGTGCTGTCTATTGTATGTTGGATAATAAACGATCCAAATGCAGTGCTTAGCCATAGTCAAAAATGGCAAGTATCGTAATTGACAAATGAGATTTCTCCATTGATGTCTATCGGATATCTTCTGTATCTCTTCCAGTATCTGCGATTCCTCTTCCATAAAATTTGAATGTTTTCAAGAAACAGATCAATAAGCACTTGCAATGTCTTCAACCGGCTCACACAAAACAAAAGTTTGCAATGCTTAGTCGTCCTAACCGAGCGACATATAGTCCACTGGTCTCTACTTGTTGTACTCTTCTGCGTGCGCTTTTATGAAAAAAGGAATGTATCATGTGATGAAAAAAAAACCTTTGTTTCAACTGGTATTGAGTTTAATGTGAATCTCACTGCAGATATTGTGTTAATAATATAAATGTTTTCTTTTAGTTAAGTTAAGTTTTAACATAATTTATGAATTTTAGTTGCCTGTAATTTCACAACACAAATAACCTTTATTATTTCTCCGTCTGTTTCATTACAACACTTTACTTCCACTTCGCGCACGAGTAAATTTAATATTATCATCAGCCTTAACTCTTTGGGAATTATTAAAAGCCTGATATTTAACGTTTGCGTCCCCTGCCGACAGATGGCCTCGCGAGCTACGCCTCGTAATGTATGTTACCTATTATGGTTCAAGAACGTCAAGAGTATGCAAATGAAATTTCTGAAGACATCTGTAATACGGCGTGACGATGATAGCAACTTGAAATATTTGCTGAAAACTCTCTGACAATTTTGCGGGAAATTTTGTTGATAAGATCGAGAAAATCTTCATATTTTATGCGCCTTTAAAATCCTATTTTTAATGTATATTAAATTTATTAAATGTATCATCTTTTCAGTTTATTTAAAAAAACATCTCGTATGTGTCAAGTTCAGTGATTTCAAAAAACTGATTATAGTTGTAAATTAAAATGAAAAATTACTTAACTTTATTAACTTATTTACTTAAAAGATTGTACGTGTTTCAATACGAAATAAGAGGATTTGCAACAATTATACGAGTATGGATTAAATATTTTTATTAGAGTATTATTTTATTATTTCAATATTCTAATCTACTTTTATAGATCATTGATTATATTAATAAATAATATAAAATTACTGTGAATAAATGTTGACTGATTGAATAATACAAAATTAAAATATACATACTTTGAATATATACTATAGAGACATCTATCATACAATGATAACAATAACATAAATACAAGTTCCAACACGAGTCAGCTCAGGCAAAGAAATAGCCACGGTGGCTGAGCGGTATGAATACCTCGGTTGTCTCGAATGTCCGCGGTTCGCATCACGCTTCTGCCGATATTTTTTCTGAATGAATTGACTCGTTTAAGGAATTTTATGTATAGTTTATGTATATTTAATTATTAATTATACGAGAGCTTAAGAAACGGATTCAATTATGCAGTTTCACCAAAAGTGACAGTGAATAACATTAACGTTTTTAAAATACTGAAAGACGAAAAGCGCATCAGGCTTGGTCAATTTCGACAGAAAAATATATTTTAATGCGTCTTTTATTTTAGATGTAATTGCAAACTGAATTTAGTTTGACTATCGAAAGAACATCTGGTTTTACTTATAATATAGCCAAACAATTAGATTGTATTTCTGAATTTTATTTCTTTATTTATTACTGTTAATTCTGTACTTTGATATAAAGAGACGAATTGTGTATCATCTAAAATAAATATTAAAAATAAATAAAGAATTATAATTGTAAGAACTTTAAGATGAAAAATAAAATATCTCTTCCTATGTCCGTTCCATATATTATGGAAAAAACTCGTGTATGTTAAACACAAATTGCCGCTATTCCGTTTTTTCAGTTGCCATTGTACCTCGTCCCAAGATATCTCACCCAAAGGTCCACCTTAGAATATATTCACTATGTTATCCTGGGTAAAAGCTGAAGGATCCATCCAACCATATTTTGGATGATACGTTAATCTTATTTTTTAAGAGATCTGATATGTCTATGTTTTTAAGGAGATTTGACGCGCCAGAAATCTGATAAATCTGCCAAATGAATGGCTCAATCCAATCTACGACACGCAGTTAGCAACAGGCGGTGATTTAACCATGTTTTGATCCACGTCTTGCATATTGCGTCGTTGATCAAACAAGACATAATTGTAACTACAATGAGATATGTTTAAGTAAAACTTGAATTCATTTTAATTATGATTTAAAATGCTCGCTGGTTAAGTAAAGCTCAAGAGAGTGTTACAAACAAATACTTTGTCCCGTGTTACAAACTGGAGATCTTACGAGACTGAGCTTTTACGCACCAATCAAGATTCCAAGCGCCAAAGCTCCGTGGGTTAATGAATCCAAAGTTTACCCCGGAGCAGCTGGCAGGGATAACAATCCCAAAGCTCGTGGTCCAAACTCGCCTTTATTTTTCATTCAAAGTCTTTATTTTAGAGTCATCTTTTATAGCTTACATTCACAGCACTATATATTCTAGAGTCTCTCTTTGAAGACGCTTTAAATCCTGTTGTGCATTTTTTTTTTATCCAAGTCAACATTATTTGTGGTTATTTATTAACATAAACTTCTTTGTGGCGATAAAATAAAAGAAAATTATTCAAATAACAACAAAAAACTGCATAACTGAATAAGTGATTTATATAGTGTGCATTAAACATTTTTCAACAAGTGTAGTATTCGCATATAGAAAATTTTAGAACTGCCATTTTGAAATATTAATTATTTGGAATAACTGATTGACTGATAAATATATTTTTTAAGTGTTTTGTAAAATGGTTAAATAAAATCGCTTCGTATCAGTTTAAGTGCGATTTCTTCATCAAACTCCACACAAATATTTAATTTCCTTTAAGAGTCATAATATATTGATATATTTCACGCAGGGGAGGCCCAGTTCACACACGAACTCCACGAATTTGTTTGGAATAATATTTTGTTTTAGTCTGTTTGATGAGCATATGAACTTTCTATTGCTTGTATTTATTGGTTTGTTTTTTAGTAGTTAATCATAAGTACCTTTATTTATATATTTTTTCTTTTTGTTTCATATTATTTCAGGATCGTATTGAATAAAATTTGTTTTCTGAAATAAAAATAAATAGATAAAAATAAGACTATGATTGAACCGTCCCCTAGAATCAAATAGGTTGGTTATCTTTAATTAACCAGTGTTTTCAATTATTGTTAAAAATAATCAATTATCTAATCTACTGAATTTCATGTTGGAAGGCTCTTGAAAAGCACTAGTTACAAGCTGAATGCTAATACCTTCCGGATGGCTCTCTGAGTTAGTATCAGCATTTGATGTAAATAAATATCTTTCGCGTTCAATGGCTAATGTCTTTCAGACAGTGTTGCAACAGTTAGTATTAATCTCTTTCACATTTTGTGTCTGCGCAAGATGCCAAGTTAATTTAATTCTGGAGCTATTTGGATTATTCGCGCTGTGATAGTTCTGTCAGCTTGCGAATTCCCAGATATTGTGACAAGCGAATTCAAAATACGTATAACAATTTCAGTGGAAATTTTAATCTGTCGATATAATTGAAATAAAATAAAATGTAAGTCTTGAAAAAGTTTTCAAATACGAAAACATTTTTACAACGATACCTTACCAATGATTATTAAATTCTTAGCATTCACTTGGAAATCCATTTTTTTTTAATAAATAAATCGATTTTCACATTGACGTTTATACCCATAAAGCACTGAAGAAGTTTACTCATTGAAAATGAAACTGTGGTCTCCAAGTATGTGAATAAACAGTGTTCAATGTGATCTTTATTAATACGATACCTTTTATTAGTATTATAACTTTCCAATATTTATCATCAAAATGAAGCATACAGATATCACAAAATCAACACCTTTAACCTTTTACCTGTCAAATCTTTAACTAGAACCTGGAACAAGTAATGCCGAAAAACTATGTAGCAAATTGTTTTTTAACTACTAAAAAAGCCAGGGTCTTTGTTGAAAGGCTTTAAAAATATATAGTTCTGCGACAACCAGTCTTAAGATGAGCATATTTTTTAGTATAATAAAAAAATCGATTGATAACTTGTTTTAAAAGTATTTTTAAGTAATAAGAAGCCTCAAACCTAAGTCATGTTTTCATTATGGAATGTATACTAACAGCAGATAGAACTATGTGGGAGTATTTCATGGCTCCTTATGCTACAACTATGGAACAGATATGAATACATATATGTTCCTTAGTATACTATAATCTCATATTTTTATTAAGAAAACAATTTGATAACATTTTTCCCTTGCATGTAAATGCATTATCACTCTGTATAAAAAATAAACACTGCATAGTTATTATATCATTGATATGTGACGTCACATTTCCAGTTAATGTGAATTATATGCTAATATGAGTGACGTTTACGGTGCAAAGTGAATAATACCAATACTCTAGTGTTATGTTCTCAAACATTTCCGGCAAACAGTCCGTGAACCGCGCCTGGGTCATTACACTTTGCGATCGAGGTTTTTTCAAACTAAAATAGAATACTTGCCTTAATTGTTCGTGATGTGCTGTGTTGCTATTTGAGACATTCGGAACGTAAGTTAGTCTCAATGCATAGCACCGTGATTAATTTTTAAGCATGAGTAGTCTCAGTCGGCTTCCTAATTTTGAATTTCTATAAGCTTTTACTCAATGTGAATAGTTTTACTCGTTTGTCCATTTGACGTATTACCACTAGAGAAACCTACTTATAACATTATTAGACTTTAATATTGCTAATCATTATTAATAGCTTACAAGTCGATCCAATAGATGTCATTGCAATCAAAATATTTAACCATTTGAAAACCTATTTTATTTTGTGTATTTAGTGATTAATAACAGTTTGATATACATTAATGATTTGGATTTGACGGAAGGCCGTCGAAAACTATACATAGTATGTACTTGGCGGAGCTCCGGTAGGCTGAGCTGGCATGTGATAAGCAAGGACTACGACGATTGAAAGAGCTATTTCACGGCAGTTCTTAAAGACCATATGCTCCAGTTAGGGGAGGAGACAATTTATTATGATGATCAAATAAAGAAATAATGTTTATGATTGCTTAAATAGGTTAAAAGTTCTATTTTATTTTTTTATTTAACTTCAAAAACTCAAAGAGTATATTTTGCATGACTATTCATCAAATATTTTAAAGATTTCGGATGATAAACCTGACACTCCCGAGGCCTGGACCGTTTGGTCTCAAAGAGTGGCTTAACCTGACCAACTATACGAAAAGGCGGTGACCCATCCATGTTTTTATGCACGTCTAACGTTACTTAACTTCGGTGATCTAACGAAAATCGCCGCTCACGATCTGCTACAGTCACTGGACTGAAGTTAAAAATAATATAATAGAAAATATGATGCAAATAACCACTTCTTCCCCAATCGATACATTCACACGTGTTGCACTAGAAAATTCCCGTTTTTTGTTATGTTGTTTCACGTTAATACAAAATAAACACATTGTTCGCTTGTTTCTTCTTTGCGTGGATTCTCGGTGCTCAAGCACCATTGACGGCACTCTTGCTGCTCCCACCGCATCCGGCGAGGCGGTGCATTCTTATGGTAACTATCACGGTCCGGAGCCCCGGTAGCACGGAAGGTCGGGTTACCGCATACAATGCCCTCTTAGCTCACACTTTCAATATAACACCTCCGTGAAAAAGATGTTAATTAATGAGATAAACATTTATCATTCGTTTAACAAAAAATCAACAATAATTCAATGATAATAGTATTTTGTAAAAAGGTGTAACAAACGTGCCATGTAAAAATCAATGGAAGAAGTGTCTATAAAAGATATAATCAAAAATGAGAATATCCGAACAAGAACTCAAGTACTTGAGGCTACCCAAAGAATAGGCACACTCAAGTGGCAATGCGCAGGACATATCTGCGTTGATGAAATGGCAGTCGATGATAAATGTTGGAATGGCATCAAAAAACTGAGCATTGGACACCCAAAATGGACTGACGACATGAGATGAAGAGGGAGATTAGCCTGGATGAAAAGGGTGAAATATTGAGAAGGATGAAGACTCGTGTAGGAGGCCTACGCTTTAAAGTGAACGGATATTGGCTGATGGTGATGAATAGTTATCTTCAAGCTTACGAGTATGCGGTGTATGAAAGCGATGCGTATGTTATACGTGCGATAAAACGTGGATCTTGTGCGTGTGGTTTTACGTTCCGAGCGTCTATTGAACATTTAGCAAATTGCTGACACTTTAACACGTCTACATTTGCGATATATGGAATAGTGAACGATTTGCACATTGACAAATGTTGTCTCTTCCAAGTTTTGTCCTGCATTGACTAAGGTTTAATTTCGATAGACAAAGAAGATCGCGCTAAAGTCTTATTTTCATTAATCGTGAATAAATAACTGCCTTCAAAAAGTTGCAATGCAAAGCCAGAATATATTGTGTAATTTTTAGTAACAACTTCTTCAATCATAGTTAAATAGTGAATAATATTACGTTAGTTGAAATTACGAAAATACCCACTTCTCTGAAAATACAATATGCACTCGTCTAATGTTAGCCTTCGCTTCTAAGTCGTGCAGCTACTCGCTGATCCATTCCTGGAAGCAGTCCTTGCTCACAGCATCCTTGAATACTGCATCACGAAGCCGATGTGAGTGCATCGTCTCTCGGAGGACCAGGGATGCTGCGCACGAGCGACACGCCGCTCGTCAGCTGTCAACCTGCAGATTGGATACAGAACCTACCGCCGCGAATAATCAAGCAGCTTGTACAGCAAATACTTGGAATTCAATGCTTTAAGCTTTCGCATCAGGGTACCATCATGTAAGTATTACATTATTTATTATACGAGGGTAGTTTGATAACTCAGGTACTTTTTGATGATTTTTTTTGGTAAATAAATACAAGTTACTAAATAACTTTTAACTTTTCATAAGCATTTTTACTTGTTTAAAGTATAAGGTTCACTCAATTATATGCAACTCAATAAAATGCTTGTATTTAGTATTCTAATAAAAATAAAAATAAAAGCGTAGTTAATAATTTTGACATATCCATCTCATCAACATATGCGAATATTTAGGATTTTTTTTAAATTTCAAAAATGTCTAAGTTCCTTACAATAAAATAATAACAAAACATATCGAACAACACAGATTTCTTGTGTTTGTCCTATTTAGGTTATCAGATGAAATTAAAATCTTATTTTGAAATTAACAAATGGCTATCCATTTTAGAACGCATGGCTGAATGGGAAAATCAAATAATTTGGCATTTGATAAAACTACCTTTTGATTTTTCATATTGTCTTGGTACGAATTCAGAGGGTATATTGTATAAACGAAAGAAATAACAAGTATAAGTCATATATCACAACATTATGATTTCAAAAACATTGCACTTGATTGTTATTTTGAGCAAAAAATAAACACCATTTTTTTATTTTACTTTACGAGTGTAATTTATTTAATTTTTATTTGTGAAAGTAATATGGTAACAAATAATTAAATACGGTTATTTTTACTCACAAAACTCGATGTAAAATGTTCGTGTAAGTAAAAAGGCATTTTTGGTTTTCAACATGCCACATTTAAATATAATAATAATAATAATAAAGCTTTTATTCCAGCAGGATTGGGTGGATTGTGCAATACCCAATCTGCCATATTTTTAGATACATATAAAAAAATGGTGTATTTAAACATATAGATATAAAATAATATTTCATGGTGGTCGCTACACCATCTCTATCCAGCGATGGCTCAGGGAGAAGTTGAGCCATTCAGAAGCAGCCAGGATGATGGTGTTGTTGGACTTCCTTATCCTGCTCCAGAAGCCGGCAACACGGTGTCGCAATAATGCTGGGGATGAATGAACTCCGCCCACCGCAAACAAGTCAGATGCGCTACAAAATCTAGGGAGTTGCATAAGTTGGCGATATGAATTATTATACGCAACTTTGAGCTTATCCCACTCTAGTTTAGGATAGCTAGACCAGAGTTCTGAAGTATATAATGCCATACAGTGTGCTTTGAATAGCACTTTTCTGACAGCATTACTACAATGGTAGAACCTCCTAGAAAGCATACCGCTCCGAACGCTTTTAGCCGCTCTATGTCTTCAATGTCACGTAGGTCATCTGTGAGGATGTGGCCCAAGTATAGTTAACATATATTTTCTTATTGATTTTATTACTCGTAAGTTTACAGAATTTTGGTTTAGAACCAATTACTTTTAATTACTTTTGCTGACTGGTTATATTTATATTGCTTATGTTGCTAGAAGGAATTCATTGAAAATTTCATAGATTTATTAAATTGTATTACTTTATCTAATTTCACAAAAATATTGAAACCGAAATAAAATACTTAAAATTGTATCAACCAAAGCTGGAAAAGAATATTTTTAAAAATCTGAGTAATATAATTTTTAAATATTAATATGTCATTTCTAAGGCACAATGTCAACAAGTGTAGTATATAAAGCTAACGAGAAGGGTGTTCAATTAATTAATCACGTGAATTTTAATATCTGATACATCACATGTGATTAAAAAGCAATTCATCAAATGTGTTTCGCGCCATACTTCGCTGTTAGCATCGCTGTATTTTTAACGACCGAAATAATTTACGAGGCTAAAGTATACAGTATTTTCCATTATCAGATTGAATTTTTTCAGAGTACATATCTTAGTGGTGTATTTTTTTTTAAATTTATTAAATTATTGAAATATTTTTTTCAGTACATATGCACCAGAAGAAAAAAATCATGTCAATCTGTTCTTTAGAAGTAAATGATCTAGTTTAATAATTTTTGATCAAAGTACAAAAAAATATACTTCAGCTACCTTATATTCAAACTTTCGGAAACTATACATGGAATTTTCTCGAAAGACATTCAAGGAAAATGACTTTAAAGGAAGCAAGAATCATGACAGCTGATAGAATGTTATGATTATAATTTGAAGCTACCATTTACCTACGCTAAAAAATAATGTGTAAAAATAAAGTTTAGTAGATACAGTAATAATTCACGAACCCGAAATGCTGATTGCTAAAGAAATTGTTGTAAATTAAATTTAAAACAATTATCAAATTATTTAACATTGCATTACACTTACGTATTTGAATACGGATGTTAAATAATTAGATTGTCTGCCATATCTAAGACATTGTCCTAATAATACGATTGATTGGAAGGAAATTTATAAACGTTAATTTGATATAATTTTTTTAACACCAGTATAGTAAGTAGTATCAGCAATATATTTACAGCTTTGAAAAGGTAATTAAAAAATCGTGTCTATAATCTCCTTCTAAGTAAAAAAATATATTTTAATATTGCAGGGTATCCGAAAAGATTTATAATTTCGATATAAATAATATTTTTATCATTCAAGATCATCTGCCTTTGGCCACTCCTGAACATCCTAATTGAAATCCTTTCAATCACCGAGCTTTTGATCTCGTCAATACACTTGATAAATTTGTTTTACTCTGAAAGAAAGGCGATCTCGGCAAACGCAAGAAGTTCCCCTTATCCGACGGGTTCTGGAACATTTAATTCCGATAGACAAAGTTACAGAAATGCGGGCGTATTGAAAGCATTCGACACAATCGAACATCTTTGATTCGTAGATGTGCGGAGAAACAATCCAGAGTCTCGTCCTCAGTCCTGATCGTCAAACTTGAAAAGTATCTTATTACGACATGACTCTCTAGTGGAACTATAAGAAGCCATGGAAAGACAACTCGTAAACTTGCAATAATACCGCGTTCGTGGAAATATCAGGGCACTTGCAAGTTTTATAAATGTATATATGATATGGCAGGTCTGCAGAATGAATGTAGTTATATACAATGTATTTATTAGTAAAAAGTTTTATTGAAATATAATGTAATACAATATATTTACATGATTAAAAGCTTGCGAACTTAGGAATTTATTTTATTTGATGTTGATTCTTTTACTTAGAATGTACTACGGGACTGACAGTTTTACAAATTCGTACTACGACCTACTTATACTACGTCGTCAACATCATCATTCCATATCTACTCCTTAGCTATATATTATATGGTCGCTACAAATTGCAACCCTAGAAATGCCCATTATAGTATATGTATAGTTCCCGGCGACCTACTAAGACGGCGAAAGCCAGGAGGCCTAAAGAAAGAAGCCTGCTATGTCCACCGCTTATCCTACCTTATCGTTTGTCAGAATTTCAAAATATGGAACCATCTATATTTTATAGCAGACTAAGTACAATACATATAATATGGCTGTATGCTACATTGCTTGAATACTCATAATTATGTCACACTATAAGGTGTTTTTAAAAATTGCAATCTTTAATTAGTTTTTTTATATTCATATGATTTAAGTTACGAGAAAATTAACCTTTGATGTTGTTTTTTTTTTGCAAAAAACGCAGTTTTAACATCTGACGCCTTATACACGGCGATAGAACAGAAACGATGTGTAATACATCAAATTTCAGTGTTTGTCTGGCAGTTAGTTGCCGTTGATTGAGGAATGCTGCACAAAGATCGGACTGATCAAATAATGAATGGTCTGTCGGCGCCTGCCCCACCTGGGGGCGCCGCTCAATGTGTGATGACTATGAGAAATAATCCGCGCCCCCCGCTGATTGTTTCAGGGGCCCCGGCCCACAGCGAAGTGCCAGAACAACGCTCGCATCAAAATATTCTCATTCGCAAGTCATCGCGGCTAGTAATCAACGACGCAAACAATGAACGCTTCAGTCAACACTGAGAGAACCGCAGAAATCATTTATGTCAAGTAATTAATATATGAAGGCTAAAACTATAAAATACATTTGGAAAACTTAAGTACATTTTTAAAGCGAAAATCCGCAATGTTTTACAGATAAGACATTTAAGCAATGCATCCTTCCAGTATTAACTCATGGTGCAGAGACGAGGAATCAAACAGCAGGTCTTTCCCATAAAATGAAGTTCACCTATCGTGCTTTGGAGATATCCATACTCAGTGTGTATATAAAAGATATAATCTGAAACGAAGATATCCAAGGGTCAACTCAAATAGTGGAGGCTATGCAAAGAAAAAGTAAACTTTAATGGCAATGCTCGGGACATATCATTCAGAGGCGATGGTCAATAAGAAAGAATGGTGTTGTAGTGGCTTCTAATAGACGAAGTATTAGCCGAATTTCCTGTTAGATGAACTGACGACATCATAAGAATAGCGAGAGTAGCTTGGATACGGATTAAGAAGATATTACTAGCAACAATTATTGCTACAATACTCGTACTATTAGTAAACGATAAATCTCAAAGTTCTTCTTATATATTCAGTAGTCAAGGGTTCATCATATGACGAGAGGCTAAAGGCTTGAAGTAAGGCCACTATACATGAAATTAAATTACTATTTGAACGAAGCAGTATCACTAAAAACTGTCAGTTACGAGTATGAATTCTAATAGTGTTATTAGTTTAAAAACGTAAACATATTAACACATTACATATAATGTTCAATCATATACTTAAAATAATAAGCATTGTTATTACTTTTTAACCGTCTGATTATATGTATAATACATTTAAAAATATATTGGCAATCCGGTTCACAAAGTGTTAATGTGAAAATCTATGCGCTGAAATTTGCGGTGGAAACTCGTACATAAATAACCCCATGCTCGTACATGCACATCATATATGGAATTACTGGTTATGTTTATATTATCAGTGTCATTTAACTAGAATAAAATTATAGATACATTGTGTCTTTTCTAAGGTAACTAAAAACGTTATTTATTTTTAATGGTTGGTTTAATGTGTAATAAGATACGTGATAAATAGAAATAGAGCATTCAAAAAATTTAAATCGTTAGTTTTAAAAGACGATAATAATCTGAATAACTCATAAAAGTATAATTTGAATTGTTTCAACATTTTTTAAATAAAATCAAATGGAGATTATAATAATTCCTAAGAACTTGCAATTTTAACAACATAAAAATGTAAATATATGAATCTTTTTCTTGTAGAATACAGTGCATTTGTAGTTAAGCATATTATTGAAAAAGTAATACAATTTGTAGAACACTGAGTTTTTATTATTATTGGTTTGCCGGTTGTGAAGAAAACTCTTCTTCTTCAGAACAAAATTAAACCATTTTCGTGGTTTAATTTAATTAATTTAATGTATTCCAAATGTATTTTGTGTTTCCATAGCGTTTTCGCGTTTAAATTATTTTATGTATGCGATCAAAGGATATTTTATAAGTAGACTTTTGGCTCAAAAATCCTTTGTGCCGAAACAAAAGGATTTCTGTGAGGATTTGGAAAAATAATCCAAACTCCAACATCCAAGTGACTCAGGTGTTTTTGATTTCTTTTGTTTACTTATCGGTATTTACGCTTCTCACTCTTTACATGTTTTTATTGGTGTACTTTGCAGAAAAACTTTTTTTTGCTTGTTTTGCTGTAAAAAATGCGAGAAATGTCCTCGGAATAACAAGATTTCTTAAACTATAAGAAGCCGGTATATATTTGGCTTCACTTGTCAGGATGAAAATTTCAATATTGAATCTTTAGCTAGACAAAACAAACACGTTTTTCACCAACCGGGAAATTTTATTCGGCTTTGTAATATTTGAGAGACTCTGCCTTTTCTTCCAAATGTAGGTTAAGGATGTCAAACAAGTGACATCGCAGAACAAATCAAAAATCAATCTTAATTAACTCAATATTTCGCTAGAAAGCAATATTATTTTTAACGGCCTGTTTGCCTAACGGAATATATTCAAAGATAACATTGGCAAACATATTTGAGAATTAATGGGTCAGAAAAATATTGCGATTTATTTTATTTCATTTGTAACAAATTTGTGGCTTTTAACTTAAATATTTATAAAACTAAAAAAACACTATTTTACCCAATGAAAGTAGTGAAAGTTTATATATCATGAAAATACTTATATTAATTTACATAATTTAAGATTTAGATCCAGTAAACAATACATTGATGAGATAATTATTTAGGTTATTTTTTCAATTGAAACTATATTTTTTTCGTTAATTTTTCGAAACAAACTTGCATTAATGGACAATCAGTTACGAACTGTATTGGTCCGTAGCTTGTTTAAATAGAACATAAAAACATTAGAGAGTATTTAAACTGACTTCTAGAAATATTCGTGCAATGAGGGGGAAGGGATGAACATGCTTTTATTAATTTATTAAAAAAACCTTTAGCACCTATATAACTTCCATACTTTAAAGAACTAATTCCTCCTGCACCCACTCACAGCCGACAAACTCGTCTTACACTTGCCGAACATCCATACACGGTTAATATATGTCGACCAAGAACTGGCAGCTTCCAAATTTCCTTCCTTAATGCCACCGGTAAGCTATGGAATGCTCTTCCAGCGTCTGTGTTTCCTCCTTCCTACAATCTGGATCTCTTCAAGAAACAGATAAATATACACTTGCAATCTCCCCAACCCACACACAAACACGAACACAACACAACACACGTTTCCCGCATGCAGCGTCCAGCCTCCCTGGCTGAGCGTCATAGAGTGCATTGGTCTTGACCGGTTGTGCTCTCCTGCATACGTTTACATAAAAAAAAAAATATTGCCAAACATTGGTACTTAATTTTGTCACCTGCTCTTACCAGTGCTTTGTTCCTTGACCTGTCACTCTGACAACCCAATATTACTCATGACGAAATACGGGAAGAAGACAGTCGACAGCTAAATTATGACAGGATTTTTTTTGGTTAATTGTTAATCATATTTTTAACGGAATCAGATGATTATACCGATGCTCCTGATACGTGGATCTTTGTTCTTAAGGGGCAGTTTAACACAAATTATTTTATATTTCGCATATAACAGTAAAGTTTTTAATTATATACTCGTATATTACCCTATTTACAGATACTTCGTAATTGAAAATCTCTTATACAAAGTTCTCTTACAAAACTGCTCAGTCAGTTGAATTGCTGCGGGAAGCTTCTTCAGCTCATCACCGATAAAAATAAAATCGGATCCTTTCAGAAGAAAGACTCTGAATTAAATCGCCTGCGCGACAAACCGTTAGACAAACCGCTCTCGGCAGAGAGGAGGAAAGTTATTTACATCATTTGAACGGGTTCTGAAAGACTGAAGAGATGGAAGAGCAGAGCCATACTTGGGAGGATAAAAATTACTAAGAACGTTTCTTTTGAAAACTGATAATCTTTTAATCCACTTAAAAGTAGACAATTTTGAATTACATTGTAATTCTTTCAGCATATTAAAGTAAGTATCTGCGTCACATTATTATTGCTACAGCAGTATTTAAAGATGATCAGAATGGAAATTAATAAATGGAACCTTCGCCAAATAGTAGATAGATACAAGTATATATACTTAAAACGTATTTTTTGTAAAAACTGGTGCTCAAAAATATAATGGCTGTTTTTTTTATATTTCTTGACTATTGGCATCGACCAATCAAAAACAGATAACATGATTTTGCAACAGGAAATATGTAAAGAAGAAATTCCTTTTTTCAGCTCTGGTTTGAAGGTTTCGCCTGAGCTGACACTTCTTGGCCGCGGATCTCATTATTGTGTACTCAGAGAGCGATGCGGGCAAAGTAACGAGATCAGTGAATCTCCTCACACCTGGCGCCTCACAGGTAACTCGCGGGCACCTCACCGACACCTCACCTGAAGCAAATCCGGGCTTAAATATGCATTGGATGCTAATGTCGACGCCTTTATGAGAAGTTTCGCGAGGCATCGTAAAAATCAATTTTCCGATATCCAGATATTGAAATAGAGCACAGTACAAAAGATAAAAGGAATTTGACGCTAATGAACAGAAACACCGAAGAAAATAAAATTAACATGAAAAATTAAATCTGTCTAAAATTCGTTTTTTTAATGTATGCTATGGATGAAAATAACGAGTATGTTAATTTACAGTAATTTTCACCGTAATAATCGTTTTTTTTATTTATTGACTTTTAGCCACTTTCATATCTATGATATATCAGGTTGAATTTTTTTTTATAATTATAGTTTCAATATCTTAAAAGCCTCTCACGTTACATGAAAAATTAACCAATAACTTAAATATGTACAAATTTACAGTAAACATTATCTGGTATGATATTTCTCTCATTGATGAACCAGAAAAAAGGCAGACCCTGGGATTAGAACCACAAACTTTGCACACCGCGTTTAATTTCTTTACTGAGTTGCTCGCTCGGCCGTTTTGACCACCCATCAAGTCGAGAAATCAGCATTTATTGCATTATTGATACCTGTGTATAGGTAGCCATTTTTTAAAACTGTATGTCTATTTTATTATGATTTAATCAATTATTTTATTCAGAGACAGCACATTACATTAGGTTACACTACAATCAATAGTTTAAGTATTGTAAAAAATATTCTTCATTTATTTGATGTGTAAACTATTACCGAGCGAACAACACGGCAAATATATTTAATATGACTTTATAATCAGTTAGAATGATTTTTTTACATATTGGTTATGATTTTTATTGCAAATCTTATCAGTTCATCAACTCAAACATACAAGCCAATTCAACCTACAATATTGTTCGTAATGGTCAGAAAAATATAACTATAAATACTCTATGAATGATTGTGGCAATATATACAGAATAGTGATACTCATTTTTATCTTATCTTTATTAAAAACTTAACTTCATAAGTTAGTAGCCGAAATGTTAAGCCTACGTGCCAAAAAATAAAGTCCAATGCTAACAAACGCTGTTTATTTTAAATCGATAATAGAATAAGTAAAGTACTTATTGTACTGGAGGCTTCAACGTGGTGCGACAATATCATTGTACAAATAAATATATACAAGTATACACGAAGCAGCCAACAGTAGCGAAGATAAAACTAAATTTTAATACCAAAATTTATAACGCACATATAAAGTATATAAAAACTAAGATTGTTGTCATGGACAAGTATATAACCTTATATAGATATTAATAGTGTATCCGATGACACAGTAAATATCTTGATCAGGAAGTGACATTGAACTAAATAATCAGTATAAATTGCTGACAAAGATTAATTGTTAAAAATAAATGACTTTTTATTCATAGGCATAAACAAAATGCATTAGACTATAATAGATATTTACTTTCTAAAAAGTACATAAAAGGCAACTTTTTTTTACATTATTAACTTAGGCAGTAATTATTTATCAATAGGTCAGTAATTAAAAATATAATAAAAATACCTAAAAAGGAAAGTAAAAAATAATCAATTTGCAGTTGAAAATTAATAAATTGCGAGGAGAATTAATGAGTGGTGAGAAATTATAGGTTAGGTTAGTTAAGGTATGGTTTCTATTTTATGGTTTTATTATTTATATATTTTACATAAATTTTTACCAACATAAAATATATTACTGCCAATATTTTTAGTCTGCTGCCGATTAATTTTATTTACTACCAATTGATTTAAGTTACACGCCAAAACTATGAATTATTTACTGAACAAAAAAATACTGGCCTTTATAAATATGAAACCAGACAAAGCGAATAATTTTTCACAAAAAATTACATTTTGAATGCGATTTATACAAAGCTTATTTTCAACATTTTTTATGTAAATTAGTTTCAAAATAATTGTTAAGCTGTGAACAGCCATTATGCAGTACTTTCTAATTAAATTCATCAATGCGTATTATTATGATTATTTTGTTCAATGTTAATGGATTTTCACTAATTTCATAATAAAATATTTTTAATTTTTTAATCTTGTGTGGACATAATAAGTTTATCAGATAACAGAGAAGCATATTTTTTCAATTTAACAAATTTTCAAGTTCTTTTTATTAATATTTACAGAATAAACAATAATTATACCAAGCTGTTAGTAGATGCAGATCATATTACAAAAAACAATAAGCAAAATTAAAAAAACAAATATAATTTAAAATATGGCATAGAAATAACATCACAAACAAGCAAAAAATCAATTCCATATTACGTATTCCTTCACTGATATAAAAAAATATGTTAATATTATTAAATATTGATAAAAAAAAATCTAGTCGTCTTTACGTTTACTACACTAGTCTGTAATAATTTAACCAACGCGGAGCCACGTTACGCAGTGTACGGATTCACCGAAGAGAGATTCAGCCTGTTTTACGATGACACATCGCAAAATTCAGGATAATAATAATACGTAAGCCCTGTAATGCATAAGGTGGAGACATTGACAGCGGACCTTTGCGGGTACGAAGATCCCTCGGGAACAATTGCGGATAGCGTGAACTCTGCGAGATGCCGCGGTGAGAAAAGAGGTGAAAAATTGTGCGGAACCAGCGCACCTTTTTCTAGAGACTTGTAAACACGGCTGTGAAATATTCCGAGAATCCGCTGTGTCCGTGGAATTTCACACTCGAGAAAACATTTTTGGGATGCTTACAGTCCAGGAACTTAAGTTAAGGTGGAGATACATTTAAATAATAGTTTACGTATTATATAAACATGTTATTTATTTATTTAGGTTTGACAACACATACAATACAGTATAATATGTATTTTTTATTTTTATGGTGAATGATTAATGCTGTAGTAATGTTTTTATCGTATCTTCAAAATCGTATTTTATTCGAAGCGTTCATTAGTACTTTTAAGATTGCCCGAAGCTCCCGATAGCCTGGACAGTTTTATGACAAGGTACGGCTCAACTCAACCAATGACATGCAGTAGACAACAGACGACGACCCATAAAAGTTTTGAATTAAGTCATCATTTGCTGTGCTTGAATTCTACGTGGATGCTTAGTAATAAAAACATTATTATGTTTAAGTGATTTGTTATAAATGAATATTTGACGTACAAAGAAGTTGGATAGTATGTATCACGGAGCATCATTACATTATTCGATATACATGTAGTACAGATTCTTCATACGTATAATATTTACGAGTATTATAAACTCGTATATTCATGTAAGTGTGAATCCTAAAATTATTCTACGATTATTAACCCTTTCATTCTATGGTCCACGTTCTATAACGCTGTTTAATCTTTAATTATTTCCTTATTTGACAACTTTCCGATTGCAAATAACGCGATATCAAAGTCGCTGTCGTTAAAGTCGACAGTTTTTTCGCGCGCGAAATTTTTATTCTCTTACCTCTGCGTGGTATAAAATTGCGGTAAGAGCTTCCGCGGCCCGGGACAAGTTTATTCCTGGATGAGTTTATCTTCTTTATCGATAGTTCGAAGGGCGAAAGGTAGATAGCGAAGGCTGAAATAAAGCGCAAGGAAGGAAACAGCGCGATAAATCATGAAACAGCGGATGGAATAGTTTGAACCGAGAGTGTTATCTACAGCTAACACATTTTGAGGCCGTGTTGCTGGGCAGTCGCGATACAAGCCGACTGCGGCTTTATCGCTGAATCCACTCTGCCCTTTCTCTACATCCCTAAGCTCCCCTGTTAATTAATAATTTAGCTTACTTTCCCATATAACTTGATCAAACTTGAAATGAAATAACTTTCACTATAATGCGGAACGCTCCTAAGCGAATACTGATGAAAATCAAAACATAAAATACATACTTAAAAAAGTATATTACTTTTTTAATTATAATATAGCTAATGTATAAAGAGAGCTGTATAATGAGTTCGATGTTCACGCATACAGCGATTTAACCAAGAATTAATGAGTTCTATAATATATATTTTAGTAGTAGAAAAGGCGGTTGTAATTGAGCTAATATAACGAAAATTATTCAACAATTGCCTACGTAGCGTATATAGTTGCGCAAAAAACAGGTGAGTGGGCCGGCCCATTGCAAGCGGTGGAGAAAATGTATGAAATAGCGACCAAGAATTGGTTACAAAAACGTTGGCCGCGAGTTGGGCATACAATACCTCCAAAATGGAAGAGATTGGTTGAGAAATACCCAAAATTATTGAGATTAGAAATCTATGAAGGAAAACTTCACCCAGAAGTAGGTGGATATGCGTTAAACAAGACATATTGGTTAACCTGCATCTCATTACTACTTTTAAATATTTACTTAATTACTTCCTTCTTCTCCTATTATATAATCAAATATTTAATACAGTAGTAGGTAATAATCAACTTCATAAAAAAACTCTTTATTCTTCATTCCGTTGTGTAGCAATTAAGAGGGTGCTGAATAAGTTGTGCGGAGTTTTTTCGACAGATGCCTATATCTAAAAGCTCTCGTGTTGAACTTTAAGACTGACGTTTTCGTTTTCGTTTTTTATTTCATTGATACTTTGCTCCCCTCGCGCGTGTTAACAGTCCAGCATGTCTAAAAGAAATAACAATATGGGAAGCTTCTTCAAAAATTGATCCTAAATATAAAATGAACCATTATTACATTATGCTAGACGTATATATTATTGATGAATCGTGTTTATATAATACTACAATCTATGATATTTCTCAACAACAACAAAAACGTTGCATAACCAAGAACCTTTTACAAATTTAAAGACAGATTTTTTTCTTATGTTATCATCTTTTAATATTGGAAAATTATTGATAATTTTGTTAAGCTTTATGTGGTTAAAATTACGATCCATGTGTAATGTGTCGAATTATATTATAAGCCTATAATAGTATTGTTCTTAGTCAAGTTACCATAGGATAGAGATGCATACTAAGCTAAGGTCCGTCAATGGATGGATAATCTGATGGTTATGTGTAATCGCTCTGTCAAATTTAGAGCATATTGCCACTAAAATCCGGATGACAGCTCTGAGACAACAGCTAGATGCTAGATCTAAATTCTAGTGTCGTATCAGTTCCAAAATGTAAAGTTTCAACTTATATTTTACGCAATTCGCGTTCTCCAGAACATATTAAAAATTCGGATTCGCTTGAATTGACGCGTTAAAAAGAATTTTATGTATAGTATATGTATATTTAATTACTAATAATATTGTAATATAGTCAATGATCTATAAAAGTAGATTAGAATATTGAAATAATAAAATAATATTCTATTAAATATTTTTAAAAAATCCATATAATTCAGATTTTATTTATTTTTAGGTAGGGTACTATGGTAATGGCGTAAACTTATGATTTTATAGAGGCTAAGTGGCATAACCCTGATTTTATCTTGTGTGATAAATAAATACTACAAAAAATATTTGAACAAACATCATTTATTGGTTATTAAAAATAAAATGTTAGTAATAATATTAAGCTTGTGAATAAATGCATTCTGATTGAATAATAAAAAATAAAAATAAACATACTTTGAATATATACTATAGCGACATCTACCATACGATGATAACCTTATATAGAAGATCCGAAACGAGTCAGCTCAAGGCGGAAGAAATGGCCGGTGGCCGAGCGGTATAATTACCTGGGCAAAAAGGTTGGTTCCCAAAGGTCAGCGGTTCGCATCCCGCTCCTGCCGATATTTTTTCTGAATGAATTGACTCGTTTAAAGATTTTTATGTATACTATATGTATATTTCATTAATTAAAGAGTAATTCACTTGGATAAAACAAAAACTTTGATATTAAAGCCATACATTATATCATACAATATTGCTTTAATGTAATTTCCACGAAATAGTCAAACTAATTATAAAGTTAAAGGTTCCTTGAACGGACTGATAAAACCGAGATAAGTCTGATACCGGAGGAAATAATCTGCGTAAATAACCACTTTGAGAAATTTGGGATATGAGGAATATCGCAAAATAAAGCAATGAAACCGATCTTCCTTCAAAGTCTTTGGGTCACACCACAAGACTCCTGATGAGATTTAAGTCTTTAACATCAAGGGAATAATCGACATAAAGCATATCCTTGATCATTCATTCAAAACCAGAGGATCAAGATAAGACAAAATATTATGTGTATTAGGAATCTATGTACGTTTTTGATAATTATGTACAATCACATAAATTTATTGTTTCATCTATATCTAAAATTTAAAATACATATTATGTATACGTGTAGCGGCTTTTAAAAACAAATGTTGACGATAAAGTGATGATGAAAATCAGATGATGAAAAAAATGAGCTAATATTAAATGTAAGAATGCAATATAAAAGTTGATAGTGTGCCTTTAAAATAACAGCCTAATAATATTATTACGTGAGACATTTAAAGCGGTTAGGAATGTTTCAAAAATTGTACCTGGAAGCTAAATTATGCCTGAATACTTTAAATTGGAAGCAATACTAGTATAGTATACTACTAAACGATTTGTAAAAACTCATCAATCATTTTGTATTGCTTAAATTTAGTAGATTATTTTCATACATTTGAAATAATCACATCACCTGAATGAACCTTCTTTTGCGAAGTAGATGTTTATATCAGATATAAAATAAAAGATTCTTTAGAATTTATTCCAAATATATTTTTTTGACTACATGTTTCAGCCAGGTCGGATGGCCATTTTCAAAAAAAAATATATATAAATATATATATGTGGAATAAATTCTAAAGAATCTTTTATTTTATATCTGATATAATGGAATTCCACCAAGAAATATCGATCGAAAAAATCGAAATAATTAGATATTTTTAGTTTAAATAAACGTTAGTTCCAAACGATAAATTAGAAGTATGTATTACTAAAACTAGTGGACTTCAGAAACGTCCGCTGCTCTTAAAAGATCCTACTTCACTGCTCTACTTCGTGGAAGAAAATTCACAACAAAACCCTTCATGCCATTAAGGAAAGATTATTAAATTTAAAGTGCACGTCTAACATGCCTTTATTACAGGGAAGCTAATTTCGCAGGAACGTTCACATGTACGAGAAAGTAAGTGGTCCATATTAACAAGCCCGTGCGATGCTCCGTGCATTGCATTTTTACAACGAACTTTACTAGTAGTGACTGTGATACATACAACTCGAGACTTAATGGCTATATTAGTTTTTAGTACGAAACTTTACTTTAACGAATTTTTTATGCGATATTGCGATGAAAAATACATTTTTATTCCATATTATACAGGGTTCTTATAGTTAAGTATAAACCGTATTACTCAGGAACCTACAATGTATTACAATATTGTAAGATAATTGAAAATTCTACTTATTATAATAATATTATTACATTAATAAAAACTTCTAACTTTCAAACTAATACAATGAGAAACCACCATTGCTTTATTGTGGTTATCTTCACAATTTAACCCATACATTATTAACAAGTCTTAATATTAATAATATTTTCGATCCATTTCTACAATTATAATGATGTACATGAAAGATATTTCTTTTACATTACTTCAAAAATACTTTCAAACCTTATCATTTTAATAATCATCGATTATGTCATATTACTTCATTACACATAAAAGAACTATGTTAATAAACTGTATCAATTGAATGTCGTAAATACGAGGAAAATTATATGCTTCCAAAATTAATATTGTCTTTCTTTGCAGAATCTTAAGGACTTTTTTGAGAAATGGCAGCTGATATATGTCAGATTTTTTTTGCGTGATTTCACCATAAAATTAAAATATATCGGATTATAAGTCCGATGTTCCCGATACCATTAGTATCCATGTATTCTAATTTACTATAATTAGTTTTGAAAAAAAAAACAAAATTATAATTAGTGTAAATTTTGTTGAACATTTACTGGCAGTTCTATTTTCGTTTTAACAAAAACTTCTTTTGAAAAGAAGAGCGTCGCTGACCGCGATGAGATTTTTTCGTCTTTCTTGTCGCTTTTCTGAAAGATCACAGAATCCAGTGCGTCCAAAAGAAAACACGTCTCAAAGCGTTGCGGACGTCAGCAAAGACGCGGAAGTGCACGGGTTCAAACAGAAAATATTTAAGAGCTTAAAAAGTGGAGCGATTACGGCGTGGGAAAAAAAGACCTCCCCTGCCTCCGGGGGTCGCGGTCGGGCCACGCTTCTTCTTAAGACCGACGGACCGCGACCCCTCGACCAGAGCGCATGGAGTAATGAGGCTAGATCTTAAGCGAGCATCGCACTGAAATAGAAAAACTATATTTTACACAATTATGCATGTATTAAATTTAACCTAATAACGAATTTTAACTAACCGCGTTGATGTGACACAGATCCTTTTGCATTTAAGTATCACAATTATTATCAAATGTACTAGAAAACTAAAACATTTCCAATATTTTATAAAAACTAAATAATAAAGCTATGATACTATATGTGACCTAAATTCTAAGAAGATACTCCCTTTTGCATGTTTTCAATAAAATATTATTTCTATGTAAATTTCTTATTAAATTATATACTAAAATTATTTATTTAGGTACTTACTAACAAGTATGTAGTAGAGATGCACCAAATATGTGTTTGCAATATATTTATTTAAATATATATATTTATTTATTTTTTATGTAAACGCATGCAGGAGAGCACAACCGGTCAAAACCAGTGCACTCTATGACGCTCAGCCAGGGAGGCTGGACGCTACATGCAGGAAACATGTGTTGTGTTCGTGTTTGTGTGTGGGTTGGGGAGATTGCAAGTGTATATAAATAAATAAAAATATACAGGTATGAATAAAAAACTGTTATAATAACTATTATAGGTAAACAAACGCTTTAACCACTGAACTATTCCGGGCCATAGTCCACTGGTTAAAGCACTTGTTTGTCATTCAGACGCTGTCGGTTCAAATCCCGACCAAATTTTGTTTTTTTTTTTTATCAAATCTGACATCTATACATGCACTCGATATTGTTGCCCCATCCTTTAAGAACAAAACAAAATTGTCCAGGCCTCGAGAGCGTCGGGCTGATCATCCGATCTCCTTAAAATCGCTAATTATTGAACACCTAAATATTTATATAATGCTACAGCCGCAGTCTATGCAAGTTCACGGGCTCTTGCCCTGGAGGCTCCCGGGAACCATCTATGTTCCTATGTGAACCTCTGGTATGCAGGTGTTCTGGGATAATGTATAGACAACCGGAGCTTATAGAACTTTGAAACGACAATTTGTGGTGTTCATATGATCAAAATAATGTTTGGACGTTTGTTAATCAGCATTTTTAAGGACATCAGATGATTTGCCTAATGCTTCCGAGATCTGGACAACTTATTCCTAAATAATGACTCAACGAAATTTCACGTGGTAAGCATCAAGCGGAAATACATTAAAAAATGGTATAAGTTGCAATATGCAACAAACGACAGTTTTGCTTAACTTCGGTAATCGAACGATAACATCGCTCACAATGATGAATCCTATTTTTCTATGATGATATTTTATTATGAATATCCAGTTGCATGTTTTTATAGAACCTGCTTAATATAAAACTTCAGCTGCCTTAAGTTTTATGCATCTTTAATTGCAGAAATTCAACCGTAGACTTGAAAGACGTGGCGAGCGAGCCAGGGCAAACATTTCAGTGTTATTTTATCGGTGCATAAACTAGAACCTCTGAAAGAACTGAAAGAAGTAATTATTTCAGGAAACAGTTTTATGTTATATTAACGTGGCTGGTCTCTGTAGAGTACTGATGCATTATAATAATTAGTTTGCACAGATATCGTTTCGTGTATAACAGCTTATCATAACTTATTCATAGATGGTGAAAAGACGTTAAAAGTAACTAAAGGAAAAAAACAAGTGTATAATGTATTTTATGTTTTAATTCAACAAATACATTGAGTATAATAGAATTTATTAAGTTTTCATTTATTAAATAAACTACAATATTACATGATTCACTATGAGTTTTTTATAAAATATTTTCAATATATACATTTTACCTTGTTTTAATATGGATCACTTTGAGCTACGTTTCTTCACATTTTTCATGCTTTAAATTGGAGTTTCTTCAGTTCTTTACATGCATTAATATTTATACCTTTGAAAAGATAATATGATGATGTTTTGATTAATTAATGAAATAAAAGGTAGTAAAATGGCATTTGCTATGAAACCATATTCGTTTTGATACTATTGATTATACAAGGAGTATAAATATACATTATTGTATAACAATAAAAAAAAAATTATTAAATAAAAATTTTAGTATTAGTTAAGAATTGTTTTTAATTAATTCATGTACGTGACAATTCTTTTGACAGTTGAATCTTTTAATTTTGGGTACAATACGTCGTCATCAATTCTAGAAGTCTATTGCTCTCATATTTTTTCAATTACACTTTTGAAAATAAACTTCAGCTTATTGTTCAAAACATATTATGTGAAAGATAGAAACCAGTTTAAAGATAAACCAGTGTGATCTTTCACGCTCAACCAAGGCGACTGGACGCTGTATGCTTTTTTATACGAAAATAAGTGTTTTGTGTTTATGTGCGGCTTGGGGTGATAGTAAGTGTATATTTATCTGCTTATTGAAAATATCCAGATTGTTAAAGGAGGAAACTCATACTGTAAGAGCATCCCAAAGCTTACCTGTGGCATTTAGGAAACAATTTTGGAAATATTTCTTGGACAACTTACCGTGTATGGAGGAATTAATTATTTGAGTTCAGACGAGCAGCGGTATAAAATACTAAATAAACTAATCCTAGGTCTATGTTTCAAGGACAGTAAGTTCGATATAAGTGTGCCATTATTTATGAAACGACTTGAATATTTGCAGGTATTTTGGTGCTCCAACCTAAAGGAGACTGCCGTATTCAAGGACAGTAATTCATCTTACATTTAGTTAGTATTTTCCTTATCATCAATGAATAAAACACAAATAAAGTATTTATAACTTGACATAATCTTAAAATGATTTTTGTTGTTGTATGGTATTATTTTCAACGTTTCATAATATTTGCATTTTTATGTAGCATTTTATTATTTATATGCATTCATCATCAATTTTCGAAGAATCAAATCAATACAACGTAAATAAACACTTTAACGTCAAATATTTATTCTTAAATCGAATAAAAATAACCAATGGACTTATTGATTAAACATTCTCGTAGCGTTCAATATTGTTTACTTCTTCAAGCGCTTGTAAAAGTTTCATTCATATCTTCGTTCTTGCCACATATACAAATTCACAAAATAAACGGAAAGTTATTCAAAGCCATTCTATACAATACACCAAATACACGGCATACTGTACCTAATGAAAAACGAACTGACATAAAAATGTAACGGACGATATAAACCAGTGAATCTCAACAGTACATGAATATTTTTATCGCTGAGTCTTTGTTTATTTAATAAATATTTATTAATTTACCTTGTTTTTACATTAATTACTTTGAGTATTATCTATGTTTAGGAGACAGCAGTTCGACTAACTCGTAGCCTTTTGTAATCTGTCACTATAAAGAGATAACGTTGTCTCTTGACAGTGACGGACGTTGTTTTTTGAAGAAGGCTACGAGTTAGTCAAAACTGCAGCTTCCTAAACAGAGGTGATACTCAACATGATCCATGTAAAAACAAGCTTACTAAATAAATATTTTTATCTTAAACGGATCTCAAAGTGAATGCTGAAAATATTGAAAAAAAACTTGTTTATTTATATTATTATTCTAAATAAATTATTTATCAATATTTTTTCGCAACATTTATGACTCTAACCTATTCAAACTAATTAACTATTCAATTATAAACGTATTAATTTTAATTTGTGGCATAATTTTACAATGTACATCTTGGGTGTCTTATTCTTTTCTTAGTTTTCATTAATTTTCCCATGTATAATATGTTATTGTTTGTATGAATATGGTCTAAAAAATTGCCTCTTAGTTCTACTAGTTCGATCCTGCAACACACATAAACTATATGCAGTTTGAGTGATTGCGGTTTAAAATAAAAATATACAAATGTAAAATGAATGTATGAAATAAAGAAAAAAATATGCCATTGTCGATGCCTCGTCCCAAAATCTCCCTGCACCCAAAGATCCGCCCGAGAACATACATGATTCCTTTATGATGGAAGCCCGAGGACGTGAAGAGACGACCACTGTAGCATATTAGGTATATTAACAGTGATTTTTTAATCAGAATATTCATAGATATCAGACGATTTACCTGATCCTCCGTAAGCCTTGAGCATTTAACCTAACAGCTCAACCAATCTAACAGCACGAAGTAAGCAATAATAGTAATCAATTCTAATTTTAGTTAATATCCAATGTTGCTTAATTTAGTAATTGTACGAAAACCGCGATAACAATATGCTTCGAGTATGATCATTGATCAGTTAATTTATTACCTTGATTATAAAATTGAATACCTTACAGTTTTAATAACAGTTGACATGTTTTTACATGTACTGCATAATCAAACAATATATATGGTAAATTTTCATCAATAATCTTAAGTTGAACTTTTAACGATGTTCTCGAATATATATTTATATATAATTCAGATTGAAACAAGGAAATAAGAAACTTGATATAAATAAATTAGTATTCGACTTATAAAAAGCTTGAGAACCCCTGGCACAAACGAAGTTCTACTCACCAGGGAAATGGATTTCACTTGTTCGTGGATTTAAGTAGGTACGGTTCCGCCGGCGGAATATTTGCCTTGGATTTAAAGATTTACATTTAGCCTCACATTTTAATATGCTACTCAATGGCGCACTATTATAATGCATAAGTAATGCAGAGCATACTTATACAGCAGATTGGTGGATATTACTTTATGGAAATAACAGCGGAAAGCTAATGGTTCCAAGCATCCCAAAACTGTTAAATCATACAAATAAGTTAAATATACTTATAACAATTATTAGTTGTATTCATTCAAATGATTATTTTTGATTTGTATATTCTATATCCGAAACGTTTCGTTTAACGTGTTTTCATTCATTTCTCCCAAGGTATGTTAGCTGCCATGATCCTTACCTCGTCCCAACACATCTAACTATTTACGTAAGTATTTTTTATTTGAAAATAATTTTCAATGTTTAAAAACGGTTCCACCGCAATTCGTTTACAGACAAATCGTTCATTGACTCATCGGTAACGACGTGGAGTGCACTGTACATTAACCTACTTTTTCCTTAACGAAACGTTAGCATAATCTACGATCACTGGATAAATCTTTAGGTTAGGCTGGGTTAGTTAAGGTTAGCGAGATATCCAGTGTACCAGTTGTCCCATGCGCCAAATGTCCCATGCACCAGACGTCTAACGCGCCCCACGTCACTACCGATGAGTCTCTGAACGAATTGTCTGTGAACGATAGTTTGTGAAACCTTTAAAAACATATTTCAAATTTGCTTACATATAATTTTTATTATGAATTTGACATACGGAAAATTACCTAAAAGGTGAAAAGGTCGCACGGTAAAATAGGCACGGCCAATCTGACACACTCTAACTAGAGAGCGGATACGGAATTAAAAATAATGCTTCTTGGTGTATATTGCTGTAGGATTTAAATTCTACGTGGTAGCTCACAAGGATCTTAAACTTTGGAAACGTCGGCTTTTTACAAGATCTAATCGCAATTAAATAGTTTTCAGTTCTAAAGCGCTGAAGAAAAGTATCTCTCACGTACGTTTGGGCGCACGCCTCGTGTATGCCGTGGACGTCTAACTTGTGGTGAGCTTACGACGGCAGAGTAAGTTACACTTGTACTCAATGAAATAAAGCATGATCTCTGAGAAATGAACTAAATAATTCATAATAATTATACTTTGTAATGTTTCACATAACTGCCCCAAATAACAAATATCCTGGACACACTTTCAATACATAGTATTTTTATGCTCGGATTCAAGTAATTTATATTGTAAATTTGTTAGATACTATACTAGTTTATCTTTTAAATTCAATGTATTCCTTTTTTCAATAAAATTACATTTTTTTACAAGTTTTATGCGTTACTGAAATACAAATAGAATTAAAAATTCAATAAAAAAATACATAAATATAGGTACTTGCGATTAGTACTAAGAAAACAAAGCAATAAAGACAAGCAACAGAAGGTTTCAATGCTCATCAAGTAGACGACTCCAACAAATTATTCTTCCAAGCAAATTAGTGGAGTTCGTGCCTGAATTGGGCGTCCCTTGCGTAAAATATGTCAATATCCGAAGCGATTGGATTGAACTGTCAATCTTTAGCATAGCTTAAGGGCCCTTACAATCAATTAAATATATTCAATGTGAACTATCTTAGAGATGATAAAGAAATTATAGGAGTTTAGTAAAATGATATAACGCATTACGTTGATTTTGTTCTCAGTTCTACAATCTGTGATGTTGTGAACCCATTGGAAATGTGTTTTTAGTACACATACATAATAATACTGACCGACAAATTATAAAACAGTCGTTTTTAGGGATGATTCGGTGTTATGTCTAGATTCTATTATAGATCCGCAAATAATAGACACGTATGAAACTTGCGACTTATATGATGATAGACAAGCACTTAACCTCTAAGGCGACTCAGCCGTCAACGAACTATACTACACAGTTTACTCTTACATATTTACTGATAAGATACCGTTAGAGAGCATAAATTAAATTTGTCATGTCTAAGAGTTTTCGAGTATTTTTGCTGGAAGATCGTTTACATATATTATGTTATATAAATAAAGGATATGGCAGTTAACTTCTGATTGTGCTCACTATATATTTGTCAAAAAAAATATATATACACCCTTTATTTCCAAATTAAAGTAAGGCAGAATTACTTTGTTCTGATCACTTTCAAATGAATAAAGCCAATAAGTGTTTGAATTTGTTATCTCCTTAAAAGCTTGTGTAAAAAAAATACTCGCAAAAGATTCGTGATCTTAAGGCAAGACGTGGAGCATGACAGCTATGCGCTGTCTGTAATAGAAACGTTTAATGGAAAATATTAAAAATCTAAAAATATCTAGATAGGTCGTGGATGTCAAAAGAAAAATGGTCATTTCTTTCTTGAAAAGATTTAATTTTTACATATACACACACATAAGAATGTTGACAGACGGTGATAGTAATGAATAAATCTTATCTGTGGATTTTATGATGCTAATCATGATACATATGGCTAAGCGCTACGTGTAGTGGTGTTGTTCCGCCAACGTCATAGAATTAAGCTCGACATTCACGCATCATCCGGGAGTTCACTATGATTAAGTAGTGTTCCCAGGACAACTTTCGTTTCCCGTCATTTTTTAAATATATTTTTTTACGTGTTATCACTGACGCTGAGAAAAACGCTGCCGGTGTAAGTTGGGCTCTAGATTGGATCACTCGATTGGACGACAGACTGATTTATGTGGACTTTCATTATACACAAGGAGGTGAATTGTGTGCTTTTTAATACATTGCATCTGGTGATAAATACTAACCACATATTGCGCTACTTAATCGTCAAGAGTGATTTAAGTGGCATTAAACGGCACCTAAATAATTTACTTACTTTTATACCATAACACACGCTTAGATACTTTAATTTTTAAATCGTGAAATTCGTTTTATAAACGTTATTACA
Source organism: Glossosoma conforme (assembly GCA_022606575.1). Taxonomy (NCBI): domain Eukaryota; kingdom Metazoa; phylum Arthropoda; class Insecta; order Trichoptera; family Glossosomatidae; genus Glossosoma; species Glossosoma conforme. Next base: position 375,166 of record JAGTXR010000296.1, read on the forward strand.
TTATGTAATGTAGTAAACATAAAAAATAGTGAGTATTACATTCCATATTAATTGTCAACAAAAATGAATTACGCTCAATATTAAAACATTCCCTGTGAATATACCCAACTAAGAAATACCTAATAAATACATCACTCTATAGAATAATGACTTTTGGGTTAAGCTGTGTATGGCGAATTTCTCCTTCACTGCGATATTTCTATCGCCGTTGCATGGATCATATTTAGGGTTAATGACTTTTCACATTCATTATAGACATCATGAGTAATCTAAAAAACATATTTATCCATTCCCACTATAAGAGTATTTAAAAAGGAAGATCGTTTATAATATTCAATTATTTACATTATGTTTTTCATATTATGGTCAAACCTGGTAGTGATTGCCTAATGCGAGGAATATCCATAGATAACATTAGAACGAAATGGACATTACGTGTCTTATTTTTTCCTGTTTCCATTCCCTAACTTCGTCACAAATTCACACCATCCAACTATATATGCCCGATCCCACGACGATAAATGCCCGAGGACTCGAATAAAATCCACTTTAGTATGTTGTAGTAAATAACCTAATATTAACCGTGAAAAATCGATGAGTAAAAACTAATTTTGTAAATGTAAAGTGCTCGCACTTTTTCAGGTCTACACTTATGGTCAATTTTTCTGGGACGATAACTGAAATTACGAGATCAATTTATTTTGAAAATGTTATAACTTTTATAAAATGGGCACTTGGGCCTGTACATTTAATTGTGGACCTGAAAACCCCTGAAAACCATTTGTTCAGGTAAAAGTTACGCAACGCCCTTCCTCCTCCGCCTACTAATTTAAGTACGACCGAATGTATAACTTATTGGGAATATCCTGCAAAGTAGAGCTTCACAACTCTAGATTCGCGGACGCTCAACAATTTCTAAAAGATTTAATATATTGATTGAATAAAATTTAGTTAAAAATAATTTATGAAACATGTTTTGTAAAAATACTTTTTTTTTTTTCGTGTATTATACCACGATATAATGTGAAATCCCGTGATTATGTTTAGTAAAGTTCAGAGATTTATACTATTTTTAAATTTAATTTTATAACATTCTTACTTCTTTCTGGTACATTAATGAAAACTGCGAGATCATTTGGTTTTTACCTGAAACAAAAGATTTTTAAAATTAAAAAACCGAAAAAATATATATTTTCATTCAATCCGGTTCTATGTCGTTCTATGTTGGTTTAATTAATCTGGTTCAATGTTGATTCGGACGAAATTCTGTTGGTAAAATTGATTTCAGCAAAATTTTCGGACGCCGATTTTTAAGTGAATATTTGTATTTTTTGTCTGGACATGAATACCGGGATGTATTGGAGTAATGTTAACCCATTAATGCACAGTATTTAGTTGTCTTAAGTAAGGGACAAAAAAACATTTCTTTAGTAGTTTTCTTCGTTATCGAACGCCCTTTATCATTATTTATGAGTTGAGCTTACGTACGCTTTTGTGCTCGGGCCCGTTACAAAAAAACATTGGACAGTTCTGGCTACGAGGGTACACCAGCTGTATCAGTACGATAACTTAACTACTAATAGACAACGATTTTTATCAGGGCCGGCCGCAGTCTTATTCGGCGGGTTTAAAGCTTTAATCCCTGCGCCCGGCACAATGGAAGCCTATTAATTACATTTCGCCAAGTGCCCATTCTGCTTCACGATCTGGGCCACCGTTCTGGCCAATAAACAAGCAAGACCTAACCAGGGGCGTATCAAAGTAAAATGGAGTCACTTACAAAACGCAAAGGCTACACTTTCTCTATTACATAATAATATATATCCCCTTAAAGTATTAATAATCGGTAAATGTGTAACGCCGAATCTGAGAAAATTAATTTTACATACTCGTACATTTCATTGATTCTTCCCAGTTTTATATTAGAAACATAAGGAGGTTCTGGAGGTCCTGTCCGAGACTGAACGAGAGTGCTGACATCTATTCAACAATTTAATTCATTTTTTCGTGTACACATAGAAAATAATTATTCAAGGTAATAAACGTACTCGAATACGATGCAGCTATACCTTAGAGAGGGTAGACTTTTCTCTTGGCACTTTTCTGCCAACTTGTAAGCGAGTCATCAAATCCTAATAATCAATTTAAATATCATTTTTATCATTCTTATAAATTTGATTCGATTTAATTTAAAAGTAACAATCAGTTTTTTGCTTAGACATCTTTACATTTTTCCGACATTCAGCCCTCAAAAAGAGAAAAGCCACGGCTGGACAAGGAAGTTAAGCATCTAATCCTTAAAATGGCTGTTCATGCGACGTTACAGCTTTAGAGTCGATAGAGCTTCGCCCGCCCTTCTTGGGGTAAAAATATTGCCACCCTCATAATTTGTTGATGAAAGACGTCAGAAATTCAAAACACCAATATTTCACACTGAATTAGATTAGCATTTCGTTACCTGTGTCAGGTAACTTATTTTTTCGGCGTTCGGCCGTGAGGCGTATGGGTTTTACGGAACCAAATGTCAAAACATTAAGGTAAAGAGTGTCGTTACACTATAATTTATGACGAATATTTACATATAGATAATTATTGTTGTTGTTGACGAATAAATTGTTAAGAACTGTATAAAAAAATAATGTTACTATCAGCAACATAGTTAATACCACACGTAAGTGTTTTAAATACTCGATTTAAAAACTTGTATTGGTTTTGCCTGAAAAGTTACGTTATTAATTTACACATATTTATGAAAATAAATATTTACGAAATATAATTTCAATTGAGAACGTACGAGTATATTATTATCATCATTACCATCATTCTTAATCCGCTCTCTTAACTGATCATAAGGTCGTCATAAACTGCCGCCTCAAATAGATGGAACATACCACAGTCTTCGCCTCATCCCAACGAGTACATTATATACGACGGACTTCTATAAAAGTGTGAACCTGGGGCCTGAATAAAAAGCAGCTGTCAGTTATGGTCTCCTGCATTATCCGAAATACACGTCCCAGCCACGTTCAGCTTTGTCTTTTAACAAACTATAGTATAGAAGACTGCCTTGCATACACCCTCTTCATTTCAATCAAAGTCAAACCATCGAACTCCCACTCATTATATGCCTACATTGGCTTTTGGAAAATGACAACATTCGCAACCGAGAAGAATGACAATGATAATATAATATATTTCAATATTATATACTTTTTATATTATCACATATTATTTTCGACTGATTACTCTTAAAACTAATGTAATAACTTTAATTTTAAAAGCTTAAAAACTTTGATAATTCCATGTAGTTTTTGAGTTTCAATAACTAAAACAATACATTCTTATCATCATCAATACTAAATCATTTTACTCGATTATTCCCGGTTTGTTTGATAGAGTCAACCGTACGTGCATTACCTACATTACATAACACATATTTTATAAGGTGCTCCGGTGGGTGAAAGTAATGACAGGCATTCGTTTTGGTTTATGTGGAGCGCCAGTACTTGAGAGTGGGTATCGACTGTTGTTAGCCGCTGGCTTCTCGCGTGCCTCGACTTCTTCCTCGGATGCTCTCTTTTATGATCAGGCATTAAGTCTTGCACCGAAATAGATGTATGTTCACCCACTGGCTCCATACAAAGAAGTATTAAACAACGCACACGTGTACCGTACGCCCGAACGTGATATCAGAAATTGCGTTATATGTTTGATAGAGGCGTGTCCTGAAAAGCCGAGTCATAAATAAAATTATCATCATCTCTTATTCGAATCATTGAAAATTGTTAAGTTCACCAAAATAACAATTGGACTAGACGTTGCCCGCCTTACACCTGCAATGTTTATAATATAATATGATTACTCAGCAACTGATAAGTCTAGTCGGAGTCCCCTTTGATTGTGGCCACTGCACAGAAGTGCTAAAGAGAAAGAATCTGTGAAAAGTATTAGAGTCGCAGTCACGGGTTAAAAAGACCTTTGACCGAAAATACGAGAAAAGAAAGTGGTTATATCACGTTATAGCGACCGCAACATCAGTTTTTATTTTTTGTAAATGTGAAACGTACTTTAACGCCTAATTTGTTTATCTAATGATAAAACTTGCTTTATAGATATTGTTATGAGATTTTTAATGTTTCTTTTTGTCTTGAAACATTTTTTTAACGTGCTTTTTTTTAATTTAAACAAAATAACAATCGTCATATTGAAAACCTTTGAAATTACAGGTCTAGAAAACAATACAATAAGTCAAACATCATAAACAAATTTAATATGTCAAGTTAAATACATTAAATCATATGAAAATTACTATTATAAAGTTACATACCTTAAAATTACCTATAAAAATCCTAAGTAATCAGTATTATATTATATATCGCTATTTAAAAAATATATTCATTTATTATCGTTTTAATTTAGCATTAAATAGTATGTTTGAAAAGTTTATAATATTTTTTTAATTTTCAATACGGTTTGCGAGTGTAAATAAATAAATTTATTTTATAAAATAGAACCGCCCGTGACAAGTTGGATTAAAATATCACAACATTTTGACACCTGAAATATCCGTATATTTACCACTTCTCCCCCGAGACAAGTTTCATTACTTACCCCTATCATATCTTAACCCTCCTGTCAATTATGCTACACAGCTTACAGGGGATTAGTCTTCGATATGAAACAAATTTAGTGGAAATAACCCAACGAGTAACGCGCCTTAGAAAATCAAAATATACAATATACAGGAAAGTAATATTTCATCATGCCAGTATAAACTATCAAGATGAATTTCATCGGAGCCATAAACCTTATCTGTTTTTAAAAAAATGACATAGTGCAGTTTTAATAAATATAATTTCAAATTATTTTTGATGCGTTTCATAATATATTTCAATATTCTTATTTTTTCTCAAATTTGATAATGATAGAAATGTTTTTTTTTTTAATATTCTTCCATAGTTAATTTTATGAAATAAAGCAATATGTATGTATTCTTAATATTAATTCCGGATTTTATTTTTGAAGACATGTTTTTCATTGAAGAGAAGCTTTTCTTAAATCTAAGATATGTTACGGCTTCACGATAATTCTGAAAAATATGACATAAAAATAATTTAGTCAAAATTTAATAATAATCTATTTTCATGTATACCATTGAAATCATGTTATTCCACAAAGAAACAAAATAAAGAATACTTAACACGCAAGTATTTTTTCTTTCATGTAATATTATATTAAAATACATTATATAAAGTAAGTTTTAGTAGTGTTAAGTAAAATAAGGTCATTCATTAACTAATTATTTAACATTGCGTAGTACTTTTTTACTATTTTAAATGCGGATATATTACTTATATAATCACATTAATCACAATAAACAAACATTTAAGGTTATTAACTGACAACTACTGTTCAATCAGCATAATTATACTTGGAATTATACAATGCATAAATATATAAAAATAAATAAATATAGCACGTAATTTTTAAACGTTAGTTATTTTATTTTATATGATTTGTGTTATGTAAAAGTACGTAAAATAATTCAAATATGATAAATGAAGTATTTTAATTAAAAAATATTTAAAAAGAAAATAATGTTATCAAAACGATACTAGTGGTGCACTCTGTTATGTATCGGCCGGTTCTTTTTCAGCTTTTCAGAGCCCGAAATCTGCTGAAAGTTTCAGGTGACAAGTCCTCGCGTGTAGCGGCACTTTCTACATGCGGCCGTTACGGGAACTTTCACAATTTTCGTCGTAGTAAAGATTTTCTTCGGCGTCTTACATATTTACGCATTGATTTACAACGCATTTAATAATTTTACTGTCAGTTCTAAATTTTTTATTTTTTATTTATTTAACAGTATCATACAATTATTAGGGGTGAAAAATATAAGCAGTTTTATAAGAAGTATTATAAATATTATGTCGTATATCAATAATTTATTTTCATTTAATTAAATGCAATTTATCGGTGAATATATGCGTGGTTGAATTTATAGTACATAAAAATATTTTTCTCGATTTTCTATTTGAAAATTAAAATAATTTATCTTTATATAGTTAAAAGCTTTCTTTTTTATTTTCGACTCATTTATATTTAACTAAATATTTCTAAAAATACATCAAAATAAAAAGGCAAAATCGTTAACATTTACAAAAGTATTAACACTTATTGTTTTAAATATTTAACTTATTAACATAATTCAATCATTATAATTCAAAATGCACAAGATAGTACTGAAAAATAAAAGAAAATTAATTTTCTGACTCCACTGTCCATACAAATAGTCGTGCGATGAATAGTAAAATGAACATGGGTGCAAATGTTCGAGATTCAAATCCCAGTTTTTATTTTTCTCCGATTTGTTATCAAGACGTGTCACACGATGCTTACTGTGAATACGTATCTTGTTGGCGGTTCAATAAATTGAATTTTTCTTTAAAAGTTTGTTTGATCCAGCGTCGCTCCATACCTAGAACATGTATATAGCACTGCTATATGCGTGTATGTGACACTGCTATAATAGCAGTGACGCATACACCCACATAAATGATATTCTTATATATTGTTTCGACTGTTACGGGTCCCTACAGCTGGGTATTCCCTTGCCGCCTCGAAATCGACCGGCGACCGAGTGGTCCTATGGTTAGGGGTGAGAGGCCTAAAATCGCTAACGTTCCTTTGGGCGTGGGTCGGGGAAGGCACCTGAGCCCGTGTTGGGATAGGGCGGGCCACACGTGGCGGATATAAATGCCCGATCGCATTTGTCTGAATGTGTCTGAACGCTCGTAGAGAGAACTGGGACCGATGCCCGATGCCAACTCGGACTCATCAATTTAGAGAGCGAAAAAAAAGTCACGAATTATGCGACAACTAACATGAAAATATTTATAGTCAGCGTTGTACTATATACGTGAAATTTGTGTTATTATTTGGCTTAAGAGTAAACATACATGTTCGTGAAACAATTTTATATTTTTAATTATAGTTTTCAATGTGAGATATGTTGGCGCGCCGCTAATGTTACAAAAGACAACAATTATTAATATTAAAATATTGTTTTTATTTGATATTATGGAATTCTACAAATCGTCGATACAAAAACGAAAAAAATATATATTATAAAGTAGCATTTAGTACCTTAGTAAGATATTTTTAGTCTCTCCTTTAATGTGAAATAATATATTAATTACAAAAACTGATTTATTGATAAGCTTAGTTTCCCTAAAAGGTTTTTCGCGTTGAACAGCCTATTAAGGCTAAATGCAGAAGCATTGCACTAACTATCCGATCTTATGGAAACAATATTGAAGGGCTGTAGCAGATGTTTTATTATAAAAAATAAGAATATAAAATATTGAAAGTTAATTTTTATTGTGTTCTTTGACATAACGTTATTGCTCGTATATATAATAATATTGATAAAAAATAAAAAAAAATAAAAATTGAAACACTTCACCTTTTTAATAATAAAAATGACTCCATTATTTCCATGATGTTATTCATTACATGTGATTAGATCTTGTTTGCTCGCAGATGACCTCTTTACAATGACATATGATTTGGCGAGTGTAATGATTGCATGTTGTTCTTAACGAACTAAAATTAACATAGCCGATCAACAAAACTGATCAACACTTCAGCGGCATATCAAATTTTACACAGTTATAAAATCTCTTTTGGAAGAAAGAAGCAATTATTTGTTTGATATGATTTGAGTGATCCCCAAGAGAATGGCAAACACTTATTATGTAACAGCACTTAATTGGCGCCACTTTACTACTAAATGGCTACTCACATCAAAAGAACTTGGTCATCTGGCACCGCTCGACAGCGGAAGAACAAGTTGACTGCGTCCGGTATTTAAACAAACGTATACCTTTAACTGCAATTAGGTTATGGAGTTAACCTTTTTAACCATACATGTTTCCTCTCTCATTATTAGATTAATTTATAATTGTAATACTCAGCTGGATATCAGAAACTCTACTAGAGACATCCTGATGTAAGTATGTAACATGATATTGTAATCAATCCACGCTCTTTACAGTGTGAACTCAATTTTTTTATATTATGTAAATAATAATAGATTATTTTCGTATTTTACTGATCTACAGGTATTTATTTTTAAACGCTTACTGTACAGCTGTGAGACATAGTGCTTATCTAAAAGTAATAAGAAAAGACTAGAGGTCTTTGAGATGTGGTCTTACAGAAAAATTCTCCGAATTTCCTGGATAGACAACGTCACGAATAATGAGGCTCTCAGCATAATCAGGGAATATAGGCACCTAGTAAGAACCATTTCAAAGAGGCGAGCCCGATGGATCGGTCACATCATGCACCACGATGGTCTTCTTCACGACATTGTAGAATGGATTTGCAGCAAGTGTTCGAGGACATGAGTTACAGCTCTTATGCTGAGCTCAAGAGGGTTGCAAAGATCGAGAAGAGTGGAGATCGAGATGCAAGATTATGTTGCTGTAAACTAATCCACTGGATTAATACTACGTATAATAAACCATTAAGACTTAAAATATTGATGAAATTCTTGTGCATATATTATATTGAAGATAAATTTGTATGTATTATATAATATATTATACACATATTTCCGAATTGTAACCCGGTTTACCAAAATAAATATACTAATAATACATTGTAATCAAATAGACTAATAATGCTCACCAAGTGATACGCGATGCAACTAAATCAGTAGTCAAATTACCATAAAAACGATAAATCGTTGGCACTTAATCGGTGCTGCAGGAGAGGTATGTACTCGGTGGGAAGGTATTCATTGTACAACGTGTATCGGCGAGTCCCTCAAAGGGCTACGTGGACCACGTGGGTTAGTTAAATTGGCACACATGAGCTTGCTGCGCTTAACTAAACCGACCGCCACGGGCGCGAATGTGAACAGGATTATAAAGTACTACAAGTGACGATCGACGAGAGCGGACACCGCGCTGCAGCTATCGCCAGGGTTTAGACAGCTCGTCCGCCTAACAAACACTTCGCCCGGTAGCTCCGCCACCGATTACCATACAAATTGGTTAATTATAAATAACCCGTCCATTTTAATTTGTGACGCCGCGCCGCTTAAATTTTAATACACTAGAAGAGCGCCCCGACCGAAATAGCTTTTCAATCGGCAAACTGAAATAATTAGGATCGATAAATGCCCGTTCATGCTGAAAATTAGTATTTTTTATAATTTATTCACAAAAAGCTATTATCGTCAGGTGAGATTTGTATTTCAATTTGCTTTGTTTGATATTTCGTATTTTTATAGAATTTAACACTTTTTTTTTTTTTTTTTGGGGCCTTAGGCCCCTGGGCCGGTCGTTTTGTACCTGCGCTCCTTGGGAGCACTTACCAAGGCATTGTTTTCAGAGTACATTCTCGTTATACAAGTAACTGGTTTTGGTGAGCAACACCACACATGGGTGTTTAGAATTTAGTACATATTACGTACTTTAATATATGGGTGAGGGATATTGTGGCTTTTGGGTTTAGCCGTGTGTAGCGAATTACTCTTCTCCAATATTTCAACCGCCATTGCAGAGGTCTTCTTCAGGGTTGATGACTGTGTAAGAAAAGTAATTTGTCGCATGTTGAAAATTTCTCCGCATAGAACAAAAAAATTAACAAAACTTTTCTCACCTGCGTATTATTAGTATCTTCATTCTAGAGGATGGAATACATTTAAAGTACGAGTAATTAACACTTTACAAGGCTAAAAATAACTTTAACGTAACGATATTCAAATCTGGTCTTTACTTAAATTTATAAACCAATTTGGGTTTATTAAGTTTATTTTTTTAATCTACTCTTATGGTTTATTCTGTATCCGGCCGTAAGCTGAATGAAGCCTCCGAAGCATTATCCCGTGAAGTTAATAATTTATGTCGAGGTTGTAACTATGGCAATTAGTGTAAGGGTATTTTGGCTTTCAAACTAATGCCGATGGTATGAAATTTACACAATTTTCACGGCTTTGAGTAACTTTCAGATAAGAGGACAAAACTTTGACGATAATTGGTTTCAAAAGTGACCACACCAACCCACAAAGGCCAAGTTTGTACTGCGTAACGGATACTGATAATATTGAGGTTTAACCAAGATTTAATCCACTTTTTGTTGATTATCTAATTACTTAAATCGGCTTACACAATATGAAGCGTAATATTAAGTAGTAAACAATTGATACACATATAAAGCTAATACTATATTTTATGTAATTTCTTTAACAATGATAATAATTCAATAAATAGTGGACATGATGATAATAACTGCTGACAGTAAATCATGTTATACCTTGTTCATTGCACTCAACACTGACCACCGAGCTAATTTCACAACATCATCGAGTCGAGGAGTTTTTAAAAAAATATATCTTAAAATATCAAATAGGTATTAGTCATGTTGGGTGACCCATAAGCAATTGGGGGCCATCGGTCAAGGGCGATGACCCATTTGGCTTTTAAAGCCGCGGTCGTCCTTCAAGAATTAGTAATAATTGCAAAGGGTGACGTTACGGCGTCGTGGACATGAGCCCCGCGATATTGATTTTCAAAGGGGTGGGTCCGAGAGGGACGGAGTTGCGACCGGCGTCGTAAGTGCGGGGGAGACCGGAGCGCCCGGGGGCGGCTTTGTAGGTGAGCGGTAGTAGGCTCGGGGAAAGAATTATGGACACGTAGTTAGTGTTACTCGCGCACTTCACGCCACTTGATGTTGGTTTAGCGGCGGAGGTGGGACCCCCCCCCCCCTTAAGCCACCAAACTTTGTGGACATGTAAAATGCTATTACTTTGGTCGTTGTTTAATTAAAATCGTCAATTCTAACACACGTTTAAAATAGTTTTACAAATTCACTTTTGACATTCATCAAAATAGAACATATATGAGTGCAGAGGATTGTATTGTAGCGTGTAAGATGAAGGTAGATTTATTATTTATATTGTTCGTGGAAATTCTATATTGAGCTATTTGTTATGTAAGCATATACAGGAGAATACCGACAGATGGTGATAGTGATTCTTGAGTTTCATCTGTGGATTCTATGACGCGTACCATTCTACATATGGATAAACGCTGCATGTGGAGTGACCGCCAACTTCATAGACTACAGTCCGACATTCACGCATCATTCTTATTATTACAGAAATTTACTTTGAATTTTTATTAATAGGCTATGACTGGCATTTTACAGGTGAAGGATCAAATTCACACCAACCGGGGGTATTTAGGAGCTCGGATATTGAATAAAAATATATTTTTTAATCTCCTTAGGGTTGCCGCGATCGAACCAACGACCTTCGGCTTACCAAGCAAGCGCTTTAAACACTGAGCTATAGCCGCCGGACTTGTTAGGCGTTTATTGTATTCTATATCATTCTTGTATAACCTCATATATTCGCTATATTCAGGTGTCGACTTTTTACTACGCCAGGAAGTTTTGTTTGAGATTTAATTACAAAAAACAAAAATACTGCAAATAAGAAGTTTTAACTGATAATCGATTTTAATAAATAGTTGTGCAAATTGAGAATAAAAGGTCTTATTACTAATTCTAACCCAAATAAAAAAATAGTTGACACATTTAAGTTAGCAGATTTCATATAAAAACATTATATGACTTCGTTAACCTGTCATACATCCACACATAGGTTACAAATTACATGCAGAAAACTGTTATGAACGGACTCTGAATTAATTAATTAATAATACAATTTTTAATGGAGGGGGTAGTCTTTTTTATCAACGTTTGGTTAACATTTAAGTTATTTTTGGTCACCACTTATCAGGATCATCATCCAATATTCTTAAAAATGCTGATACAAAACACAAAAATATGCCTATGATACTACGATTGCTATAATATCGTCATGTCCCAGAGGCTGTGGGGTGCACAGATATCTTGTGACAAGGCACGGACAATGCACCAATTTGTCGTCCCTGTGTGTTCCAGAAATATATAAGAGACAAAAATTAGATAGTTTTTATATGATAAATACATAATATTAAGAAAATATATTAGTTACTTCTTGCTTACAATCTAAATGCATAAATTATATGATAAGTAATAAAATTAAATTAGTGTTTCATTAGGGCGAAAAAAAACAAACTGTTTCACATAAAATAAAGAAATCTCCCACCCTCGGTGCCTCTCAGCCACGGCGTAAACAATGAGAAATATTCCTCACGGAATTTTAATGATCAGGTTTCTGTCTCTTGCAGCGTCATTATCTTCGGCTTCCGTTCCCTTCCGCACCCGGCCAAGCATTCTGTATCATCAGGTCGCGTGCCTGATGTGATAATCTCGACACACAAATCGCCCATAAGGGTGGTTACGTCGTCGACAAATTACTCTTTTTCTGAGAGCTACGAATACATTCCCGCCTCGTTTTTAAAAATACTCGTGTTGCGAATCGTGTAATTAAATCGCTCGTAAATTTTGAGAAACATTCTCAAACAAGTTAAATTATTTAAATAATATAGCAACCAACTTTAACAGTTAAAGGGAAAGAAATAATATTTCAATCAGACATATGTTTAATTTTGATTTTTTGACTCTGGCTAGATCGTCTCTTGCATTCAATTTAGAATTCATTTGGACCGATAAATCATTCGAAAGTTAGATTCACACAAATTTGAAATTTTCTTGATGTAAACGATAAATACTATTCTTACATTCCTATATCTACCTTCACTGTGAATAGGTGATGTTTACGTGACGGCTTTTGTCTACTACCAATTCTTATCCGCGACTATCATCAATTTACACCGGAGGTATTTTTTTTGCCATATCTATTATACATTCCCAATCAGAAATAAGCTATGCAGTTTGAGTGATTGGGCTTAAAAAATGTATACAACAATAGCAAAAAATGATTGAAATAAACTAAGTTAAAAAAAAATACAGCACATGACCGCCATTGTAAATGCCTTCTCCATTGTAAATGCCTTCTCCCAAGTCATATAAAATCTAATCTCGGAGGTTTGCATGGTAACATACATAGTTCCCAACGATCTCCAAAGCGAGAGCTCGGGTGGTTATAGCAGCTGTAGTCGTCGATCATCATTATCATATCCGCTCACCTAATTAAAGCATATGGTTTTCGCCGACTACCAACACGAGGCTGGTAAGGTTGTGACTGTTGTAATCGGAAAAATTAAGGGGTTCGAGTAACAAGCCCGATGCCCCGCAATGCATATGTAGTTTTCATGCTAAATTTGGTTGTTCAATTAGAATTTATAATGATTTGAGATATTTTTCCCGGCATTACTGAGTCCTGATCAATTTTATCTATTGGCCAAGAAAAAACTGAAAAACGAAATTAATGACACGCGGAGTGCACCCATAAAATTTATAGACGTATATATGCGTATAATGTTACTGAATTTTAGTGATCGAACGAAAACCTCGGTTACAATATGCTATTCTCGTTGACATAGATCTGAGATATTAGTTTGATGGAATAAGACGTATCATAACTGTCGTCAACAAACTGGTGTCGGCCTGTCATCCTCCTAAGTCGAAGTGGGTAAAGTCGGTTCTCACGACCGACTTCATTCACCGCAACATGCAACGAGTGACAGAACCTCGAGAACATTGAACCGTCATCCACTTGATGCGATGCACCGGATAGCAATTTCACGGAATCTAGTCACCCAGTTATTGCGGACGCGGAGTGCCTACTTACGGGTATCTCCGACATCTTATTACCCATCGCGAACGAGTGCCATAAAAAATATGTAACGCAAATGCGACAAGTTTTAAAAGATTTGCAAAATACCGGCGTTCGATGAACTCACTATGCAATTAACTTAACTACGATACTTAGTATGATAAGCAAAGCAACAGTATAATACAATATTTTTAGAGGAAGTATTGAAAAATTATCTTTTTTTGTGCTCTGAAGTGTGGTTAAAATTATAAAACATTGTATTTAAAATTATTATTGACTTTTAAAAAGGAATTATCTTAAAAGTTATGTCATTGCACCTTCTAAAAGTTCAACATTCAATAAATATGAATTAGCTTTAAAGGAATCGACAAAAAACTCTGAAGAAGAGATTTTTTCTCATTGTTTTCAATCCTGAACCATTTTTTTTGCATCATATATAAGATCTGATCGCCTCTCAGTTCTGTCAATTAGCAATATACATGCCTCGTCCCAAGACATATCTGTACCTTAAGTTTCACCTTAAAACTATAATATAAGGTCCCCGATAACCTTCAAGGTAGAAAACTTAAATATATGAAGTATCTGAAGTATCCGAGGCATATTTTGGGGGATTTTATAAACGGATTTTTTAAGAGATCGTATGATTAGCTTACGCTTTCGAGGCCTGAACCATTTAGTCTGAACACGCAGTTAAGAACAAGCGGTAACCCATCCATATTTCGCTCCGCTTCCAATGCTGCTTCCATATAAAGTTCGTGTAATATCTACTCGTTTATATGTTTAATCAAAGCTAGGGCATTATTGTACGACTTTCATCCAAAAATTCCACCAAATAATCAAAAGTGCAGAAATTTTTCGTGTGGAAAGCATTCTCGAGTGAAGAAGATCAAAATAATTCATTTCAACCATATACAAAACCTTTTGCTTAGTAAAAACATACAAATCATCGAAATATAACATAAACTTATGTGAGAAAAAATATTCTTACATAATTCTTACATTAATACGTATCCAGTTATAATACGCATTAATTTAAAAATAACTAATATATTTAAATAAAATATATGTTTTCCTGACCTACGGATGTACGTGTTAGCAAATTAATTGTGACTCTGCCGAAATGATGGGGTACGCCTACCATCAAATAAAACATAAATTTTCTAAATCATCTTCCGATGGAAAATGTTTAATTCGAAGTGAAGCTTTTAAGTTCCAGCGAGCGTAGTTTTAATTTTCAGAAACAGGTGTGCGATCCACGCTATATCTTTCAGCGCGGTGATCTATGAAAGTTATTATTGTCAACAGCTATCTATAAGCCATTCATTCTACTCGTTTATCATCAAGGAGTGGGCGGGTTTATATTTATAATTATACATACTATATTATCCTGTAACAGGTTACACGTTTTCAGAATTATATATTATACTTTTAAATCGTGTAAAGTATCAAAACTTACAATAAATAACGATGTACAAAAAAATCTTTCTTTATAAAATCAACAAGTATTTAATAATAATAAAAAAACTTAATCTTTTAAATTACCACGACCGATAGATTTTTCTAGTATAAAGAAAAAAACAAGTTTATGAAAATATGTACATTTTAATACTTGCTATAATAACTAAATCACGCATTTATTAAGAGCATATTGAACTGATATTTAAATTATAAATATAATTATTATAATATTATTAGTAGTGATCCAATTCAGATTAACCTTCCTTGTTTTATCCCATTTTCAAATATGTACATTATTTTGTACTTTAAGAATGAATGAATGCTATACGCGATAAAAAATACTAAATATTATCAATAAAAAATGTAAAAAACGTGTCGTTATTGTGTGTCTCTTAATATGGTAGATATTTTTTACGTGAAATAGAATCATTGAGTGTAAATCCCGACGAAAAATTGAATATAATTTAATGTTTTAGTATTATTAAAAAAATTGACTATCACAGTTTTCCAATATCTATCTCATATAATGCATTAACATAAATTTTTATTTCAGTTTATCGGCTAGTTTGTACAGTATTCTCTGTGTTACAATTAAATTGTCAAATATTGTAAATTTAAATAAAAAAATACTTTTTTTTATGTAAACGCATGCAGGAGAACACACCCGGTCAAGACCAGTGCACTCTATGACGCTCAGCCAGGGAGGCTAGACGCTGCATGCAGGAAACGTGTGTTGTGTTCGTGTGTGGGTTGGGGAGATTGCAAGTGTATATTTATCTGTTTCTTGAAGAGATCCAGATTGTAGGGAGGGGGAAACACAGACGCTGGAAGAGCATTCCATAGCTTACCGGTGGCATTAAAGAAGGAACTTTGGAAGCTGCCAGTTCTTGGTCGACATATATTAACCGTGTATGGATGTTCGGCAAGTGTAAGACGAGTTTGTCGGCTGTGAGTGGGTGCAGGAGGAATTAGTTCTTTAAGTTCCGAAGAGCAGCAACCGTGGTAATAACGGTAGAAAAGACTAAGAGAACCAATCTTACGTCTGTGTTCCATTGATTGTAGATTAGACGTAAGGGTGTCATTGTTTATCAAACGAATTGCTCAATGAGTCAATTAAGTTTTGAAGATATTTTGGGGCTCCAATACAAAGGTGACTGCCGTATTCAAGGATAGGTCGATTTGTCCCTTATATAGAAGAAGAAGTTGTTTATCGTTGAAATACCGACGTGATCTATATAATACACCTAGTTTTTTGAAGGCGAGACCGGCTTTACACTTAATTGACTCGTAATATTTGACATTATTCGATATTGATAATACAAGCATGTTGATGGAGCTTGCTTTCGGAAGAGAACAACCGATGAAATATACAGGATCCATAGCAGTCTTCTTGGTGGAGAAAGTACATGATTGGGTTTTGGAAATGTCGGAACTGACGAGGTTGAGGTCGCCCCATCGTGAAACCCTTTCAAGAGACATGTTCATCTTCTCCACCAGAGATTCCCTAGCAGCAGATAGTTCAGAATGTTTCGGAGGTTTATGGAAGATTATATTCTCATGGACAGTGCTGTCGTCGGCATAACAGTGAATGTTTGCGCATTGAAGCAAATCATTCACATGTAGAAGGAAAAGAGTGGGCGATAGCACAAAGCCCTGTGGAACTCCTGAGTTGATTTTATGGCAGGAAGAAGAAAAGCCATCTACGACAGTGATGACGCTTTGATCACTAAAGAAGTTTACAATCTGAAAAGTTTAACTTAATAACAAAGTGGAATACTAAAAACATCATTGTTCGCACATTTTCACTGATTTCAGCATCATTACCATCTTTTTTTAATTGTACGTTTTCTTTAACTATAAACTAAGACTATCATGGCTATAGTTACACATATCTCTGTCATCTTTCTCAGCGTGAAAGCATAAAATTATATGTTTATATCATAAATATTTCCTTAAAATTTTTGTCTGATGGAGGTGGTGTATATTATATTTTGAAGAGTTATCTGATAAGCAGGTGAGAGCATTTCCTGTGGACATTCAAGTTTGATCAAAATAACACAAGTCAAGTCAACAAACTACGAACAAACTAATATCACACAAGTGACGAAAACAAATCTTTATCATGCTCTATAGACTATTGTCAGATATCAATATGGAGATGTTAAAAGATCAAAGAAAGTAGTTTAGATTTATGATCATCTTTAAACACCGATCTAACCTAATCAAATTTTCCCAAACGAAACAGTGATATAACTATTAAGAGTTCTGAAAATGATTCTGGCTTTGGAGGTATTGTATTGGCGCGCATATTTTTCGAGATTTAGTAAAGTATAATTTCAGTTAATATACCATATTTTCAGAGACGATCCGACTGTTCTAAGAAAAAGTTAACCTTAAATAATAATTGTTCAGAGAAATAAAGGCCCTGAAGAACAATCGACAATCTGGGCTTACAAAACTGTAAAACATCATTTTGTGGTGTCCTGTCATATGCTTTATGTATGAAGCGGATATGGCAAAAAAAAAACTTATTCAAATTATGAGTGCATCATCAAGACGACTTAATTGTCCTCCGTCGTAATGCGTGTGTCAGGTGGATAATCTCCAGTCTAGCTGAAATAAGCAAAGAATAACTACGACTTGCTTAGCAATATCCGCTCTTAATAAGAAGCATACGACCACTTCAAAATAAATCAATCAACCTACAACCTGCTACATTTTTCGTATTATTTCAGACTAAATTTGAATTCAGATATGACGTAATCCCTGGGTGTTGCTAAAAGAACAGATGGAACTTACGTTTTTTTCCGAAAATCAAGTTCTAATAAAAGCATATTGTGATCATATGATGATAATATTTAATCGGCTGCTTTGGTAGATACAAAATATATATTTGCAAGGAGATCAGGTGATTAAGCTGGCGTTCCAGAATAATTATTAAGGTGAATTACTTTTACTGAAAGGACTAATCTGTTATAAAATTCAACTGAACTATCAATTATAAATGGCAAAAAGCGTCTGAATCCGCTATTATATACATACGAGTATTATTAGTTTGGTTCTTTTGGGAGATACAATTATCGCATTACGACTTACGAACGCATTATATTTAGATTTAAAGTCGTTATAATAAGGCTTTATTCAGAAACCGTCATCGGTGAAGCTTGTGAAATGCACAAAGTTATTTTAATATATATTATAAATTATGGTGTCCCAGACTGAATGGACGCTACACGCGGAAATGAAATGCAGTGATTATGCTGGGATTACATAAATCCACTTCCTTCAAATAATATATTTTGCTGTACTCGTAGGAAATACAAATTTTGAATTTCCACTTCATTTTTCCATACATACCTATTATAAAAATAAGTATGTTCATTATATTATAATAATACGTTTGTATTCACGACTGAATATTCTTAGTCCAAATTACAAAAAGTCACAAATTTCACACTGCTAAATTTTTTTATGCACTGATGATTCATTCGATGAAAAGTAAATGCTTTATTGGTTGTGTCTTTACATAAAAACAAGTATATAATACATCCAAGTATATATGCAAATAGTGAGTATATACGAGGAAATATTTGTTTTTTATGTTTACACGTACTGTATATCTACAGACGGTAATAGAATAATCTCATCTGTAGATTCTATGTGGCTTGTGATAAGAGAGTGATATTTGAGGGCTAAGCGGTGCATGTGCTGCTCACTATGAATGTATCGTGTTCATGGAACGACTTTCTTCGGTTTTTTTAGTTAATATGCTGCGAGAAATCTTTTTTTTTTTATTTTAATAACCGTCAGAGATTTAACCCACAATTTTTGGTATGGTAAACGAACGCTTCACCGATAACCAAGAGTCGCCGGTAGATCAAATATATTATTTTTTTGGAAACTCTCATTGAGTTTACAATCTATGACCATCGCGTAAAATCACTGAGCTTGTTCGCAGTATGTTACCTTCTATCACCAGCCAGATAAGAGACATAAGAAGTGTTCTTGAAACGGAGGAGAAAACGTGTCACGCAATCGATTGGAGGCTGCGTCCGACAGCAATACATGCGCACGTGGCTGTCGCCCACCATCCACACCACTTCACCCGTACCTCCACCTTGAACCGCCTACCGCTCTTATGCCTTCTTACAACTCCTACATCCCAAACTCTCACTTACCTTAAACTTCCTCCCGCTTGCTACCTCCCCGCCCACTGACCGCGCCCACCCTTGTCCAAGAGGCCACAACTTCCGTCTCAAATGACGATTAAGCCTAATCCGCGGTTCAAATCCTCCCGCTAATCGGGCTTTGGCCCCGCGATGTTTTGCCGAAATACATTTCAATTTATTCGGGATGCCGAAACCGAAACGAGTAAGTATTAAATCATGTTTACACGCGCAGTATTTAAGTCACCTAAACTAGTTAAAACTCTGATGATTTAATACTTAAGCTATCATTTAATTCACGTGTTATTTTCATTCAATATCTAACTTCCCTTACAACATCAATCTTTGTAATAAAGTACTTAACCACCAAAATCACTGTTCAATTAATACAATTAGTCTTAAAATTACATTAAATAGAGTGCGTAATCTAAGCAAAGATTCATCATGATGGTACGAGCAATATATTTTTTTTTATATAAAACTGAAAATAATCTCATCATAAAATATATTTTTTAAATAATTTCTTAAAAGCTTTACATTTCCAATCTATATAAATAAAAATAATTGTTTGTTTGTTTGTGTGTAAATTAATTAAGGATAAATTTACTGTTTATTAAATAGCGATAAAATTTTGTATATGACACCATACAGGTATGTTAATTTCGCACACAGGAAGGTTTTCGTATCAATTAAACCATTTTACAACTGGATTTAACCATATTTTAAAATGAAAAAAATCACGAGCAACGTCAGGTACAATTTGCAAGTGATAAATAAAATAGTCATCATTACGTTATTGCTATTAAGAAGTTTAATACTTCAATTGTGTAATCGTTTTTGGTTAGTAGTTTGACCATGTTTGACAACATCAATCAACTGATAAATAAACGAATAATCCTAATATGAGTATTATCCGATTACTAACAATGCTGTAGTCAAATCTACTCAGTATTTTACTTGGTCATTGATAAACAGAAATTTGTGGCAACAAGTCATGTTTACACGAGCTCTCAACACTGCCTTTGTAAACGTTACTTTATCATTAAGCCTTTGAAATTTAAGCGTAACTTGCCCGGGGGTATCGAAAAAACTCGCACGTTTCATAAATTCGCTCTAAACGGACTTTTTTTAATACGAGAGATTTACATTAAGCCGCTTTAATGGATGAGTTTTGTTGTAAAAATCCCACTCTTCTTTATTATCGCAATCTGACCAAATTATTTTTTCTCGCGGCATTTAAAAGCTATTATATGAAGCAAATTAACACAAAAAACATCAAAATTCGAATGGCAAAAAATCTACAAATAGATAAAGGTATATTAATTTAATTACTGTGCAAATACCTGACGCACCATTTCGCTAGACTTGGTAGAACAGTGGTAAAAATAACACTTCTTTATAAAAAAAAATAACAATTAATTTTCAACACGACCTGTTGATGTGAGAAAAGTTGTAAACCATACAATCTTTTATATAAATTGATTTAGGAAATACGAAATCATAAACTAAAGTTCTATAATGATACACATAATGATTCATTTCAGCCAACTCTCTATTGCGAATTAAGGCTCTATACCCAGCGTTCGAACTGACAAACAAACAACAAATCATCCCCATCAGCCCGTTTCCGTCCACTGTCGAACGTAAGCCTCCCACTAGAGTGTCCATCCTCTTCGATCGTCTGATCCACAACAAATAAGTCTGATGAATATAGCGGTATTTTCTAGTATTTAATAACGTAAGGAAACATTCGATGTATAAGTATAAAATGTACAATTAAAATCGTGATATTATTATGTATTGTTTTAATTAATTCAGTGCTTATAATTTAATTGCGGAATGTGCTTCTCGATTAGATCGTGAAAATAATCGTTTGTATGGAAATGCGGCAATAGAGGCCTTGCATCGAATACTATTGGAACTCTCTCGGGAGTCCGGAGGGAGGGAAAGGTCGACTGCCAGTGGCGTGTTCCTTGAGCGTGCAATCAGATTTAGTTAATCTTATGATCATGGTATCAAAATATATATGTATTCAGAAATATTTACAATTTTATATTACAGCGATCATATAATTTAACTAGAAAAAAAGCAGTTCATATTTTCAATCTTTCGGAATCTGGAAGTTTATGAAAAATATTTGACTACATTGAATGGAAAAAAATCTAAAGATATTTTGTATGTGATGCATATTTTTTGCACATGGTGAATAAATTACCAAGTGCTGTGTTAATTGGCTGCAGTTTGTTATGGCGTAATGATAATAATTGACTCTCATAACAAGACATGGATCCATTATCGTTATATTCTTGGCCAAAATCTGCGGTAAAACATTGACGTATAATATGACTTATATTTCATATATCGTGCCTCAACATTTATTTTTATTTACTTCTACAAAATATTATTGAAATAATTTACGTGTCACATTTGTTACTAATCAATTAAAAACATTTATTTCCTTATTGTTTCTTTTTTTTTTTTATGCGGATATGTTACTTAAAAAGTCCAATAATCAATAAAATCCGCACACTATGAACATAGTTTTATTAACCATTGCAGACTTAACGTTAACATTTTATAATAGGAACATTTATTTACAACTTTTTTACATATATATCTACTTTAGACTTAATGAATTACAAAAAGAATACCAATTTATCCTTAAGAGGTTTGTTTCCTAATTTGAGCGGATGTTAATCAAAAATTACAAAAAAAAATGTCAGTTTTGAATCGAAAAAGCAAAATATTATAGGCCATTCTAACAATCGTCAGGCTTCACCGTAAATGCAAACTATAGTATTGTCCTGTAAATTTAACCGATTTGTTGAGTAAACATGTTTTGCCACGTCACTGTGGATCCCGCCCGAAGCGCCCCTCGAAATCTGATCCCTTAATTCTCGCAGGCCTGAGGTAGTCGCCAAGGACCATCATCACATTGTCCAACTTTGGCGCCCGGAGCGCTGAACACCCGCAGACATAATATCATATGATTTATTTATACTGAAGCCACCCCTGCAATAATATCTAATGTTGGTCGCAGCAATTTCAGTTTTTCAATTTACAATATATAGTTTTGATGTGCCTTTGTTGATTCTGAAATAATATTTTTACAACATAATGTAGTTTATATATTTACTTTTTATATATTTAAATCCATTCAGCTTTTGGGACAGATAAAGAAGGAGGCGCACAAATACTTGTTTATCGTGAGTATTTCTTTAACATCAGAAATTGCTGCTATAGGATGAAAAAAACTAATGTGACACAAACCTACCAAAGGCAATGCCTCTTGAGAGGATGATAAGTCCGTTTAACATTGCTTCGTATATCAATCTATTCCAAATAATTAATTTCAAGTTCAGGAAGTGATTTTTTGTGTTAAATTCATAGCAGCTCTGTTTACTAAGAAAATGGAAGGTTTTTGAAATTAAATGCGCTTTTGACGTGAAGAAGATTTTAAGGTATGCAATGTTGGTTACGTGGTAATTAATCCTTATAATATTGTATGTAGTATGAATCTTTGCTTATTTTCTGACAACTACAAACCGCATTTAGAAACAAAGTGATTTACAAATATCATCATTTAAAATAAAAATATGTTTGTAAGAGTACATAACCTTAGATATCTATATCTGCACTCGAAGGGCTCCACCCCGGAGACATGAAAATTCAATATCTGCCATTGATCCGAGGCATATTTGAGCATTTTGTAAATCTGTATTTTTAAATGTAGTGAATGACTATTCCGATGCTCTCCAGACCTGCATTATTGGTGTTAAGAGGCAACACAACCCAATTAAGTAGTGTACCGTAATAGTATGTATTGCTAACGAAGTGTGTCTACATTAAATACAACAAAATCTACTTTCTGAAAACTCACGGAGCGGTACAATCAATATTTATATTAAATAATATTATTTGCTCGCTCCTTAAAGGTATTGGCGAATTCACTCTTCGTCCTCAATTCGTCGAGTTCATCAATCGTCACCTGTTTACCTGCCCCCCACCCCCATTTCTGCAGCGCTCGCAATTTGCAATAAGCGTAGTTTAATAGGTGTAGCACGGGAGCGAGAAATATTTATTTAGACCCAAGTATGGGAGGAATCCCCAGCATCATAGTAGTAGCTATGAACGAGAAAATCTTATAAGACGAAATATTTTTTTGTAATATATATCATCACTATTATCATTTATCCGCTTCCTCAAATTAGAGTATATGGTTGTCACAAAATGCCGACATAAAACTCTGTCAGCCGCTTTAATCCCTACCTTTTGTCAGCTCTACCTTCTGCAGTTCTGCTGAGTACAATCTGCATATAGCTCCCGACGGCCTTCTAAGAATCAGCGAGTCCAAAAAGCTTCTTTAGTTCTTTACTTGTTGAAACGTTCTACAACGTATACAAGTGAAGAACTGTAGAATTATAAACCTTTTTTGTAAGTCTTACTTGTTGACTAAAATTGCACAACTACTCAAATCAAAATAAATCGTTTAATACCGATATAATGCGTAATACTTGAGAATATGACAGCATGATGCTTCCATTAAAATGTTTATAATAAATTAACAATCAGCCTTTACCCCCTTGGCAGTTGATCGGTTAGGGGTCGGTTCCGACCCCGCCGGGAGTTTATGGGTTAAACCCTGGAGCTTACCGGATTTAAGGTCATTATTGAGAGATATCGACCGCCGTTTATAAAGCGGCTCACCGCGAATGCTAATGCCCTCGGGTTTTGCACTTTTTTACCTGGGAACAAAAAGAAAACGTTTTCATTAGAAAGTTTAAATTACAAAAACGGGAGCCGCCCGTATTTATACACTGCATATAAATAATATATTCGAACACAAAGTTTATTCTATTTATAATATGAATTATGGAATCATTCTGAAGTGGCACAGTAAACTTTAAATACATTAGGGTCAACAAAAATAATTATAATTATATTAAATAGTCGTCATCATCATAACCATCACCATGTACACTCCCCTAACTGGAGCATATGGTTGAACGAACTGCCGCCACAAAGCTCTACAAGCCGCTAAGGACCTAGTCCCATCTCATGTCAGCTCCGTATACCCAAGCTCCGACGTGTACATTTGATCTATAGTTCCCAAGGGCCTTCCATAATAGTTCCATTAATGCGTTTTTAATCTTCAATACATGCTTAAATAACTTATGGAGTAAAAACCATACAAAGCGCTATCAAAAACAATTAAGCTACAAATGATGCATTATCATAAGTAGTTTATTTTTGAACTAAGGGGCGCTTTATTCGAATGGCAGTGTCACCAGGGGCAGAAAATGAAACATCAATTTATTGATATTTAAAATGGCAATATTTTTTAAATTATTATTTTTATGAATATGCATGTTTATAATTTTAATTTAATTTTAATTTTAAAAAATTAAAAATAGTTTTCATCCACATTTCTTATAAATGATTACAATGTTTTGGCCTCCCTGGAGACCATCTTCAATAATGTTAATTTAATAATTTATTACATTTGTAAAATTAAAATAAATTTTAAATTATAATTATGCAGTTTCACCATGTTTTGTCAGTTGATAACCTTAATGTTACTAAAAATGTTTGTGATGAAAAATATATGATTTTGATACGACTGCAGAAAAATAACAATTAAATGTGTCTATTGTGAGGTAATTATCATTTTAATTTCAATTATTTTTAGCTCAGCTTCTTAAATCATCTGGAATGAAAAAAAACAACGCAAAAAGTGAACCATCTGCGATGTATTAGAGTTTAAAAAAATGCTTTTGCTTTAGGTGCGGATGATGTATGACGTATTTAAGTGTCAAGAAATGTAATTAATTGTATGTATTATTCACACTTTTCAAATAAGAATTATCAACGAGTTAATTTAAAATTTAGATTTTATTAAATAAAAACGAAAAAGTTAAGTGTTAAAAAATAATGTTGTTAATAATATAATATTAAAAAAAAACTAACGACAGACATTTAGCTTTATTCTTCTAAACATAAGCTCTCAAACATTCTACACATGAACATATTATTAGTTACTTACATATCTACGAAAATGTATACTAATAATACTTTTTTTCGAATAACGCAAAGTCACTTTTTTTGTTGACATAACAAGAACACACAGAGGGTATAGAAAAAAATTAAAGCAGTCAACTACCATGCCAGTTGCCGAAGGATTATTTATTAAAAAAAAAATTACTATAAATTGTATTGTATATACGGAGTATCTCATAATGGATAAGTCACAATGATACCAGAGATAGTCCAGCCTAAGACAATTCAAACCAATCTAACATGACATTAGTAAAAGTCACATGGGTTTCGTGAGGTGTCACTGTGACGTCATATAATATTATATACTAAATTTAATATTATAATACCCCGTTGTCTTCAAATTGTATCGAAAAGATCACCCTTTCAAAACGGTAGAACCTCTTACAAATTTACGTTACGTAAATTGTAACTAATGCAGCGCCTGTATCATCCTATTAAACATCATCTCGGGCTTTCACTGTTCACAAGATCATGAAGGGTGACAGAGCTTTATAGCGGCATTACGTGACAACCACATGCTCCATTTGATGAAGCGGATATGGAATGATAATGATCACGATAATGATAAACGTTACAAAGCGATTCATCTTTACAAAATTGCTTCTCAAATTATTGTTAAAAGCGCAATTGTATTTCTTGAGCTTCAGCTAAGTTCTTCAACCAACAATTTATGGCATTTTGAAAAAAAACTTACTTACCAATAGACGATGATTTTTTACGTTTAAAAAATATTTATTCCAATTCGATATCTATTTTAAACTTATGATATTCTTTTTACTGAAGTCGTAAGAATGTTGATCCAATTTTAATTCAAGCTCGTAAAACGTAACTTGTCAAAATGACAAAGGAATCAGAAAAGCAAATTCGTAAAGCCCGTATTTGTTTAATTTCCGACTGGGTGTATAAACATAGCTGAAAGGCTAGTGGGCGGTTTATATGAAAACAGCTAACGGGCATAAAGAGAGCATCCAGTACTGTTTTCTGGCAAAGCTCTGTGTTGCAATTCGCCTTGTTGAATTCAACAAACACCAGCAATATTGCTAGCTGAACAACTCAACTGAAAAAATACGCCCAGCCTCTACTATTCCATTATTTCAAAACAATTATTTTTATGCAGATTAATGTAGGTGTGTGTGTACGTAAGTACTCAGTATTATTTACGAGTATTTTATTGCAAAGGCAAAAATAAACGCAAAACGATTCGTATTTTTTGTTTGAGGTTAAAATGCAATATTTGTCAATTGTCAAAATAACGCTTTTTTGTTTTTGTCGTCCTGAAAAATTGCTAACAAAATATACTCAATAGATCCCCTAGATTCAAAGCTATCCTCCAAATAAATAAATATTACAAAATCAAAACACATTTTTGTATATTAAATTCGTTCAATGGTTATAATTTTTAAAAGAAAGAGTAAAATTTATTATAATCTAACTAGAATATTAATATTTTGTAATGATTGTTGTTTGTGCAAATTGCTTTCCATTATATTACACAATAACATATTTATAGTTTATATGGTTATCTCATACCATAGACACACCTTGCATTATTTAAACTCGTCCTTATATCATATAATTCCTTTGAAAATAACAACTCCACTGAACCGAAATGTGTCGCTTAAAAATAAAATTATGGGATTAAATCAAAATATTATTTTATATTCAGTGACTCTTATAAGACATTAAAATATAGTGAGGGACGATTCAAGAAGAAATATAAAAGGATCAGTCAAATATCTTTCTATCAATTGCATTATTTCTTTTATCCGAATAAGTGATATGAAACCTACGGCATTTAGTCTTTTAGCTCAGGAAATGTACATTTCAACTAAGTGAATTCTCCTCCTATTTAGAACTTTATAATCGTCTATCCGGCCCTGGTTTTCATAGGCTTTAGAAGATCCCGCTCCTTTAAATTTACTGGATTTATTATTTTTCATTTCCTCGCAGTGATAAAATATTATAATGCTGTTAACATTAAGTTCATTGTGATAAAACATAACTAATATATTTTTTGGTATCAGGAATAAGAAAATTGAAGATATTTCACCGCAAGTTCGTTTTTCATGTGTTTTTTTCTGCTTATTTACAAAATATATCACCGGTGTAATGTCAGAGTAAAGATACACAAAAAGGTAAATTTCTTGTTAATACTCTTCTAAAACCGTCACGGAAGATTAGATGTGATTTATTATCCAAACTATAGGTTCCCCATGTGTTTTTAATAATACTATGACTCTCCGTCTATCCCACTACTGCTTAAATTTTAACTAAACTACTTTTTCGGTCGTAGCTTATCAGACAAGATAAGCGTTTATCAGGAATTTAATATGCTCATCAACTGAAACATTTAGAATTGTTAAGGTAGTTTTTCTAGTAAAAAATATCATTCATTTTACGGAATCAGTCCAAAATTTAATCATTAAAAAGGATAAACACTTTACATGCAGCGCATAGCCATATCTCGTAAGCGTCACGAAATCCACAGATGAGATTTTCTACATTACCGTCACCATCTGTCGGTATTCTCCTGTATGTGTCTACGTAATAAAACAATATAAAATATGCATAACGATTGTGTATTGGAGTTCTACGGCAAACTTGTCACAAGAGCGTATTAATTGAGCACTCACGAATGCTACGTGTTTATTTACTGTTATCTCAATACGTTACACCGGTTGTGGATTCAGCGGATTCTTTCCAGGGCATAAAAACACCGGCCCAAGGTAAACGCGCAAACAAACATCTGTCGCTACGGCCAGGCGGACGGTATTAATCTTCTGTAGCAGCGGTGCATGAAAACAACTAGCGATTCGAGTCGTAAATACAAGAATTGTGTTGGGATGTTTGAGGATTTGTAAAGTCTATTGAATACAGAACACAGCTTAGGTTTAAAATTCAATAAAATACACGATCCTTATCAAAAATAAACGATATCAATCATGACACAATACATAATTGGTGTATGAGAACAACTTGCCATTTTGAACGTTAATACAAAAATTGTGATAGAACGCTTAAGGATTTTTTGAGTTTATTGAATGTAGTACAATGGTTTAATATTTTGATGTATGACGAAGTGAGGTAGTGAAAAATGCAGGCTTGCATACACTACATTCAGTAAAGATATCAGGTCATATTTCACAGACCTTTGATCCTATTTCCATTGGAGGAACAGAAATAGAGGTTGTAAACGACTATACCTATCTGGGACAAGTAATACAACTAGGGCGAAATAACTTCTCAAAAGAAATCGACAGGCGCATACAACTGGGATGGGCAGCATTTGGAAAACTAAAGTACATTTTTAAAGCGAAAATTCCGCAATACCTTAAAACTAAGGCGTTTAACCAATGCGTCCTCCCTGTATTAACTTATGGCGCAGAGACGTGGAATCTGACAGCAAGTCTTACCCATAAAATAAAAGTCACCCAGCGTGCTATGGAGAGATCCATGCTCGGAGTGTCGCTAAAAGATAGAATCCGAAACGAGGAAATACGCAGAAGAACTCAAGTAGTGGATGCTACCCAACGAATAGGCACACTCAAGTGGCAATGGGCAGGACATATCTGTCGAAGAGACGACGGTCGATGGGGAAGAAAAGTATTGGAATGGCACCCAAGAACTGTCAAACGAAGCATTGGCCGACCCCCTACAAGATGGACTGACGATATAAGAAGAATGGCGGGAGTGACCTGGATGCGGAAGGCGGAGGATCGAAGAGGATGGAGACTCATGCGGGAGGCCTACGTTCAACAGTGGACGGACGCAGGCTGATGATGATGATGATCAGGCCTGGAACATACACTACAGCTGCATTTTCTTAAAAAATCTTGTGTACTTCTTCTTCTCCGTAGTATCAATCCGGAGGTTTGGTTTGCAGCAACAAAATCTTGCATCTCGATCTCCACTCCTCTCGGTCTTCCGCAACCCTCTTCAGCTCAGCATAAGACCTACAACTCATGTCCTTGAACACTTGCTGCAAATAGTCCCGTCAAGGGCACCCTCTACAGTTTATACCCTAAACCATCCCCTCCACAATGTCGTGAAGAAGACCATCGTGGCGCATGATGTGACCGATCCATCGGGTCGCCTATCTGAGATGATTCTTACTACGTGCCTATCTTCCTTGATTATGCTGAGAACCTCATTGTTCGTGACGTTGTCTCTCCAGGAAATTCCAAGAATTCTTCTGTATGAAGACTAGTCAATATCAATTATATTTTAGTTTCTTATTGGAATCATTGTATTGCGTATAATTTGGGAACAAGCGAATGGAACCAATTGTGTATGTTCGCCTTTAAAGTCTCTTTGTGTCGTTTCTTCTTCAATCTAAAATCGTTTCAATATTCATTAACTTGAAAACAAATGAATTGCGACAGCAGTAGAAAAAAACATATTTGTGGAATCTTTAACGCTGTTTGTTGTGGTTGTAATTAAATATAGTTTTTGTTTTAAATATAAATAATATAACAAAAACAACTATTAATAGAATAAAAAATAATAAAAAGTAAATGAATTCCATAAAATATTTTAATGAAATAACATTTTCAATATAATAGTCAATTAAACCTTAAGTTGATTTTATAAATAACAAATGACTATTACTCAATTCATTACTCAATTATTTTAATTACACTTATGCCTCTTATATAACTTAATTAATGGTGCTTATATAAGTTACTTTTTTTTAAATAATTTTTATAATTGTAGAAGAGTTATTTTAAAATATATTTATTAAAATTGCAATGGTGTAAGGAATTAAATATTTTTCCTGAATTCAAAAGCATTTCAGTTTTGTGTATATATAACCAAACGACGACTTGCATTAGCACTTGTTGGCCTGAAACTGCTGCTGGTTATTATTTGTGCGCCAATAAACTGTGGGACTTTTTAATTCGCAAGCTTAGCGAAACTTATTACAACGGAGGTATAAATTGAAAAAAAAACATGTTGCTCGCGGTTATTATTGCATAATTGCGTAACTGAAAATATTATAATTTCAACTGTTTCAAATAATTAACACAGAGCATTGCAACACAAACAAAAAAATTTTATTTATATAAAATTTCATGTAAAACTATTCGTATAAACGAAATTAGAGAAAAATTATTGCGTTAATACCTTATTACTGTGGATAAAAAGTCTAGATAAAGGGATATACTATATAGGTGTATTTTGCTCTCTTTTCAATTATAGCGATATTTGATTAACAATATCACTCATGCAAATTAATATTTCATCATTTCATACTAAGAATACCTAAATAATTTATATATTTTTTTTTAATCTTCAAATAATACCA
The DNA here is from genome assembly GCA_022606575.1 of Glossosoma conforme. Classification (NCBI taxonomy): domain Eukaryota; kingdom Metazoa; phylum Arthropoda; class Insecta; order Trichoptera; family Glossosomatidae; genus Glossosoma; species Glossosoma conforme. Next base: position 405,851 of record JAGTXR010000296.1, read on the forward strand.
AATTCTAAAAAATCAGTTTCTCCAATATGATAAAATATAATTTATTTTCTTAATTGTATAATTACATTGAAAAATCTATTTGTAAACAAACGACTGCCACACATTTAACCAATAATCATTAAATTTAAACATCGCATTATCAAAATCGCCATTTTAGGTTTTTAAAATGATTGCTTCAATATTCAACTAAAAAAATGAACATTTTAATTTTTTAACTCCTCAAAACGGACATAGCATTTTCATAAGTACAAAATAAACGTCATAAAAAATAAACGTTTAACAGAAAGTAGTAAAAACTGGTAAAGGCTCTATACACCGGTTTATTTGGATTTCGAATCGATGCAAAGTGAATCATTAGATGGCGCTTCGACTTGTATGGGCCCATAAACATGTCATCTAAAAAGCTCTCCCGGCCCATAAATACCTCCCGAGCAAACTTTCCTTCCCTCCGACTCGTTAGTGAAGACTTTGAACAGTGCCGTGACATCGGAATAAAAGCATTACCGGTATGAGTACTATGACACAATTAATCAGAAAAATCGATACACAAATATTTTCAAACTGCCATCTTGTCGATTTCTTTCATCAATTAATCGTCGACAAAAATTTTGGGCGTCAGATTCAAGCCGCTGACAATTTACTTATGTTCAGTTCACGGACTACTGAAGCATTTCACCACTCATCGAGTAGAGGTATACGTCATTTTATTTGTTTTTAATATATTTTTGCATTTACACATTTTTTAAAATCAATTTGTTTATTTCCATCTCTTATTTGCCGATAATCTATTTGTTTAGTATGCCTTCCGAGTCTCAAACAAAAATACACGTAGAAACAACTTTTGGGTCCAACCTGTATAACATAATAATTATTTATTTTTGTGATTGTAATCTTAATATTTAAAAAATAGTCCAAATATATTTAGAACCTTTATCAATAATTATTATATAGTACATAATATCAAAACCAAGTTGCTTATATAATTAATGACACGACAACTGCCTTCAACTACATCGAAACTAGTATATTTTAATTCAGTATAAAGGTTCAGAAATTCGGATATTAGTTAGTATAAGATGTAATATCGTTTTCAGTATTGATTTCATCCGTGTTATTTGAATTTGTACAAATTATCCTAAGAGAAAAAATAATTTGTTGTAAGTTACTTGCATTGTTGCGAACCTCTGTTATTCTTCTTCTATCAAACTTTATTATTACCTTGGGTATATCAACAGCTATACGCAGCGTTAGCATGCTATCTGCAATTAGTAAAATCCTAGAAAAAGCCATTCTCAGCAGATTAGCGAAATTCCATGAAAAAATTATAATTCATGAACAATTTGGATTCAGACCCAAACATTCCACTATCCATCAGCTAACCCGTATCGCCTCTAACATCTCAAATAATCTTAATACTAAAATCTCCACAGGCATGATACTAATCGACCTAGAAAAGGCATTTGATACAGTCTGGCACAATGGTCTGCTTCATAAACTCCTGCTTTTGAATACACCCTCATATTTAATCAATGTATTAAAATCCTACCTCTGTGACCCAAAATTTACAACCGTCATTAACGATTCCAAATCGTCTCTCAAACTCGTCACAGCTGGTGTTCCGCAAGGAAGCTTGCTCGGTCCTTATTTATTCAATTTATATATAAATGATCTTCCCACTCCCCCACGATGTGAACTGGCGCTGTATGCTGATGACACGGCCGTTCTCACTTCCTCCAAAAGACTCGACCACATAAGGTCACGTCTACAAAAAGGACTTAGTCAACTAACTTCTTTTCCTTGAAAAATGGAAATTAAAAGTAAATTCCAACAAAACAGAGGCCATTATATTCACGAGAAAAAAGGCGAAGCAATTTCCCCCAATATTATAACAAATTCTGGATCTATCGAATGGTCCAAAGAAGTTAAATATTTGGGACTTATTCTCGATTCACGTCTTCGGTGGGGTTCACAGACAGAAGTGGCCAAATGCAAAGGACTGGCCGCACTGGGAGCCCTGACACCAATTTTCAATCGAAAATCTCTCCTTTCACGTCATAATAAAACAATAATTTACAACTCATTAATCAAACCCATAATCACATACTCTGCACCGACCTGGATCGATAACGCAAAAATCTAACTTTACTAAACTACAGGTCATACAAAACAAAGCCATTAAAATCATTTTTCAACACTCCTTTTTAGAGCTAACCTCAAGCACCTCCATACCCAAAATAAAATCCCCACTATCCACCAACATTTTCAAAAACTAACACTGAAATTTCATTACAAGTCTAAAACACACACTAATCCCCTGATCAGAAGGTTAGGGGGAATCAATGTCTTTTGCGCAGCTCTCACCATCATCAGCGCTAAGCGGCACAACTTATGGTGTTCTTTTTTATTTTATCTTATATTTTTCACTGTTTCTTTTTTGTTTCTTATTTGTGTCTGAATTGTCTAGTGTTAAGTATGTTAACTAGGTTTAATTTTTGCTCAGGAAAAAATAGAATCCTTTTCAAGGATTCTATAGAATCTCAGTGTATTAAAAAAAAAAAAATTTCATGTAATATTAACTAAAAAAAAAAAAAAAAAAAATGTAGCTTAAGTAAAAGATTAAAAAAGTCTGTAAACTTAGTATAAATACCTAATTTGTAATTTTATGTGCATGTATCTCAAGATTGAATAAAGATTTATAAAAAAAAAAAAAAAAAATACGCAGCGTTAGTCATTAATAAAAAGAATAACAATTTTATTCCAACTCAAACGATACTACTAGTAGCAGTATTTGGTACAATATTTTATATATGCACTTCTACAATTATTAATTATGTTTTGTAAACTTTTTATAAGAAGTTTATGAATGTGTTATTGACGCCTATGGACCTAGAAGAATAACTTCTTCGCGAGCCTTGTCAGTCCAGCAGAGAGTGCGGCGCTCGTACCGGATATGACTGAACTTGTTCCTTAAGGTCCAGGCTGTCTCATTGCTGATTGTCAACCTTGTCGCATTGCATAATACTGGTACAACACAAGAGGGCTAAGCATATATAACAAAGCGGAATAACAATTACAAGTTATTGGCTTATTTGAGATATAATCAAATATGCAAATAACTTTTGTCAAGTTTATATGTACCAGATATGGAAAGAAATTTACTATACAACGGTGTTATTGTATTACGGAAACGCATGTCTATATGATTATGTATATATTATATAAACTATTATCGTTCTGAGATCACTGTGAATTTGTAGCGTATCGTTTGAATAGTAAACTCCAATTTATATTTTTTAGGTTGTATAATTTAGATTATATTTTATGTATGTATCTTAATTTCAAAATGTACAAATATAGCGTGTTCTATTACTATGGCTTAGAGCAGGCATGGGCAACCTTTCCTAGGTCTGGGGCCACATTATCATTCTGTCTCCGTGTCAAGGGCCGGACCAAATTATTAACTATATTAAGGTAATATTAAATTAAATAAAACACATTGCTACTTCTTGCATATTTTATTTATTTATATAATGAACGACATTAATTGCTTATAAAATTTAATGTGACGATTGACTTTGTACTTGAATTACGAGACTATCAATATTGGCGTTGATATTGCTTAATGATAATCTCATCGAATTTTCGAGATTTTCATCTGTTATCCTCGTTCGAATTTTCGATTTGGTGTACTTCATCCTCGAAAAAAATTGTTCGCATGTATACGTGCTGCCAAAAGACAAATGATGTTTCTTGCAAATCTACGTAAGTTTGTATAATTTTCTTCCACCAAATATAATTTATAAAAATCCGTCAAAGTAACTTTGTCAAATTGTGATTTTAGCGCTAAATCCCCCTGAAGCTCAATAAGTTCCATCTGTAAATTTGCTGGCACATTATTTACATCAGCATCCATCGGACGAGCAAATATAGCGAATGTTGAGTCTTTGTTTTGGAAGTCGGCAAACCTCGTATCAAATTGCTCTATTAGTGCCTTCAGTTCATCTCCATAAGAATTATATGTGATGTTTGTATGCCTTGATAGATTAGGAAAATGGTATCAATTTTACCTCTTATCTGATTTTTCAAAAATCTAAGCTTATTACAAAAAACTTTGACATGGCTATGCAGTTCATGAACCAATTGTCCCTGTTTTTTGTAGTTTTAAATTAAGATCATTTAGGTATCCTGTGACATCTACAAGGAATGCTAAATCACACACCCATTGATTATCTTTTATTTGGTTGATTGTGTTTCCTTTTATGTCCATAAAATCTGCAATGTCTTGTCTCAAATCATGGAATCGTTTCAACATGTTTCCTTTACTCAACCACCTTACTTCACAGTAATAAGACACATCTTCATAGTCTGAAAATAGGTCTTCCAAAAACACCTTAAACTGGCGGTGATTAAGTGCACGTGACTTAATAAAATTAATGCTTGCTACTACTACATCCATAACATTCTTGAATTTCATCGATTTTGCGCACAAATTTTGCTGGTGGATAATACAATGAAAATTTGTTAAATTTTCCGGCTGGATCTGTAATTCTATTGCTCTTTCATTAACATCTCCAATAAATCATTTCCGTAAGTCAACCATTGCAGGGGCACCATCAGTACATATGCCAGATAGTGCACTCCATTTAATCCCAAAACTCTTGAAGACTATGTTGACTGCTTCAAATATATCTTCACCGGTAGTCGTTCCTTTTAACGGCTGAAGAGCTAATAATTCTTCTGTGATTTTGAAGTCCACGTCAACTCCTCTGATAAATATTGCTAATTGTGCTGTATCAGAGGCATCTGTGCTCTCATCCAAAGCAATTGAAAATGCTTCGAATCCAGTAATCACCTCTTTCAAACTTTTTTTGATATCATCAGCCATCATTTCTATACGTCGGACAATAGTACGTCTCGACAAAGATATTCTCTCAAAGTCTTTTTTCTTTTCAGGACAGATTATACTTGAAACGTCGAGCAGACACTCTTTAATAAATTCTCCTTCACCAAATGACTTAGAATGCTTTGAAATTTTTTCGCTTACAACAAAGCTGGCTTTAACAACGCTATCGTGCTGCGTTATTTGCTTTTTGAACATTTGTTGCTGGGTATCCAAGTTCTTCTTCAACTTCTGTATCATATATTTTCGAATTTGTTCATTTATTTGTTGGTGATCCGCATGCCTCGAAGTAAAATGTCTCTTTAAGTTGAATTCTTTGTTGACGGATACGGACTCCTTACACAGCAAACATACGGGCATTCCTTTATTCAGGATAAAGAAATAATCCTCCGTCCACTTGTCTTGAAATTTTCGACACTCTGCATCAACTTTTCTTTTTTCGACATAACCCCTGACATTGTCACAAATTTAAAAACAATATTCAGAACTGACAAACAAAACTGTCTTCTACGCCAGAACGCACCAGTAAACAGAACAAACCAGACCAGAAGTCGCGTGAACACTAAATAAGGGGAATGCGGCGCGGAGGGGGACGGAATTAGTGTGCTGCACTCGGGATATTTCGTGCCTACGAACTTTGCCGAAACACAAACCATCGGATGCATTGCGATAATAATATATATTATTATATTATGTAGCGCGGAGGGGTGGGCCCCGCTCGTAATCCTTCGGTGCGTATACGAGCTTCCCCGAATCACTGCAAGCGCCCGTGTCATCTGCATTATTTTAACTAATGTATTTCTCAATTACTTCGCCGAGATGAATCAGGGCCGGACAAAATAGCTCCGCGGGCCGGATCCGGCCCGCGGGCCGGCGGTTGCCCATCTATGGCTTAGAGTAATGTAATCAATAATAACGATTGAATTTCGTATTTAATCACTTTTAACCCTTTAAGTGCGAGGTGCGGATATGTCCGCACCAACTTGCACTGCTCTTAAGTGCGAGGTGCGGATTTATCCGAATATAATTATATAATATATTATATAATTATATATGTGTCGACCAAGAACTGGCAGCTTCCAAAGTTCCTTCCTTAATGCCACCGGTAAGCTATGGAATGCTCTTCCAGCGTCTGTGTTTCCTCCTTCCTACAATCTGGATCTCTTCAAGAAACAGATAAATGTACACTTGCAATCTCCCCAACCCACACACAAATACGAGCACAACACACGTTTCCCGCATGCAACGTCCAGCCTCCCTGGCTGGGCGTCATAGAGTGCACTGGTCTTGACCGGTTGTGCTCTCCTGCATGCGTTTACATAAAAAAAAAATGAATATAATTTTGTTTCGTATTCCGACATTCCTTCGTCAATTTTTTTTTAACGATATGTATTGAGTTGTGGGTCATTCTACACATGTTTCAAATTTGCCCTTTTTTATAAATAATAACGGATTTATTTAATTTAGTTCTGAAGGTGAATATAAATGCAACACTGACCAATCAAAACACATTAAAAAATCATCCCTAAATATTCAACTTTATTTTTCATTGACTAATTGACTAATTTCGTGACTTTTTATGAAATCTTATTCCGCACGTAAAGGGTTAAGGTGTTTTTAGACGTAAACACTCTAATCGTGTGCCTGGAAGTTATTAAAATTGTAAAGGTCAACACGACAAATATATTTTGAATATAAAAAGTAATTGTTTATATATCTGAAAATAAATATTATATATGAACCTAATTTTTCATAAAAAATAAGGTTTTCGTCGCTCTGGTGCTTTTTATCAGATTTTATATTAACCAATCAATGACATTAGATAACGTAATAAGACAAAAGACATCATATTATATTTAAATGAACTAGGTATCTGATTTATTTGTTAATCAAATGAGCTTTTATAGCATACATTATTTATTTGATTACAATAATTATTAATTTAATTGAAACAATGACATCATTAATAATGTCATTATACATAATGAACAATTCTTTTTAATTAATTCCTTACATCATGGTTATTAAATATAATTGATATTATTTTAACAAAACGCATAAAAATGGTTTTACAAGTAAAATAGATAACTTTCATATGAAATCTCGTATTCAAACTATCAAAAATAATGCAAAAGTACAATAGTTCAAGGTTTGAACAAACCATCCTAACTCGTATTTAAGAGCGTCAGGCTAGTTCTGCAATTCTTTAAAAAATCGGATTAATAAATCACCCAAAAATGTACCTCGGATAGCTGTCGTCAGTCATCACCTTATGTAAGGCTTCTCTGGAAGTCATCGTGATATATATATATATATATATGTATCCATCTAGCCCTTCTAGTGCAGAGGTGTCTTGGGAAAAGGCATGAACAATCGCTACTAACAAAACTAAATGGATATTATTTTTGGTGACAAGATATCGAGCGTATACGTAACGAAATAGTGTAGAAAATAGGCAAAAGTGACTTTATTCATAATTTATAAAACGGTAGACATTACGAGTAGTTTTCAATCGGTTCATAAAATAACATGTGATTTATGATAATTCTTGCCGATTCACACAAATGCATTAAGAAATGTGCGAATCTAGAAGTTAATGAATCGTGATGAGGCAAGATGCACTTAAAATCCCAAGCACAAGTGTACCCATGATCGTAAAAGAAATTAAACCAGACACTATTAAGAATCATTATGCCTTTGTTTTATTTTATTTTTTAATAAAAAAAATATGCACGGTGTCTAAATTCATCATAACTAATTAACGTATTTATATACACGAATAACTCTTTTTTGCATTGTCGAAAATATAATCAAACACAAGTTTTAGCGAGAAATAAATTTGATTTTCGTAAGTAAATAATACACTAAGGTAGGTTTTTTTATAAAAAAAAAATGTTATAAAAATATTGCATAAATATAAATAAATTATTTTGCATAACGTATTGATAAAAATATTTTGATATCCGCTCGATAATAGCCCTTGCAGGCTGGTGCCGAAAACCTCGATATTTCGTATCTCAGTTTGATTCGCTCGTCTGACTCGCACACATAAAAGGTGTTAGTCCTAAAAAGTGTTAGTTTAAAAGCATACGCTCCACCTCGGACCGAAAGATTTTTAACTTAAATATATGTCACTGTGCTTTTGAAAAAGTATTTGTGTTACTCATCTGCTCCTCATTCCTCCACCACATGTTCTGATAACGATAAGAAAACCTTCTTAAAAGTGGACACAGACTCTTGATGATGTTGAATATATCACAATTCAATTCTAAGCATCTTCATTTTCCATCTTACTATTGTAATATAATTTTCTACGAAGGTCTTGATCTTAAGTATATATATAATAACTTTTATGTAATAAAATATTGATGATATCGATGGTGATGACATATAAAATTGTTCACCTTACATAACAAAGATCAAGTAATAAAATAATATTTATTTAAATAACTTCTTAGGTTTTCACGGCCAGATTTGATGTTGTGGCTTATGGGTTGAGCCGTGTGTGGTGAACTTTTTTCAACCAATATTTCGACCACACACGGCTCAACCAATAAGCCACAGCATAATATTTATTTATTAAAAGTATATAAAAATATCCCATAACCATGAACGATTGAGAATAAGTTATTTTATAAGTACGAGTATTATCATCATCATAATCATTAGCCTGTATCCATTCACTGTTGAACGTAAGCCTCTCGCATGAGTCTTCTCCATCCTCTTCGATCCTCCGCCTTCCACATCCAGGCCACACATTTTTCTATGTCGTCAGTCTATCTTGCAGGGGGTCAGCCAATGCTTCATCTGCCAGTTCTTAGCCGCCACTCTAATACTTTTCTTTCCCATCGACAGTCGTCTGTTCGACAGATATGTCCTGCCCATTGCCACTTGAGTGTGCCTATTCGTTAGATAGCCTCCACTACTTGAGTTATTCTGCGGATATCCTGGTTTCGGATTCTATCTTTTAGCGATACTCCGAGCATGAATGTCTCCATAGCACGCTGTTGCCGTTATTATACAGTGCGAGTATATCTGATTGTTATTTGATATCAATCAAAGTAAAGGGTAAAAATTTCAATCAATTTTTGCTCAGAATATACTTGTAAATTAACTTTTCAACAGAAAAAAAAAACTTTATTTTTATTTTAGAACTGGTTTAACTATGGTTAGTTAGTTTAAGTTAGGTCTTTCTAATTCTGTATGATAGAGAATTAATTTGTAAATTATTTTAACATGGACCATATTGACAACTGTTAATTACATAAATTAAGATCATGGTTTTCCACATAAAAAGGATTATATTATATGTTTACAAGCGAAAAACAGACGGAGCACTCATTAAGCGCGAAACAATGGTCTTTAATTACGTGATCAAAAGTGCCCAACGTAATCCATGTAACGTGAAAAACAAACAAAGTAAGAAAAAATTATAACTATTCAACATTTGAAATAGATCTAAAATTGAATGGTAAAACCAAAAATATTACTCTCGCTGAAGGATTCAGATTTTAAAAACATTTTTTTTTTAAATTACATACTGTCATTACATGTAACCAATTTATAAAGCTCATGCCACACTATTCAACAGACTTGGTGTGTACTAGTGAGGTGTTTGCTCTGTGAGTACAATAAATCCTTAGGCTCTCCCGCCCCACCATTGCAGTACTTCGTGTTAATTGACCGTGTCCGACATTCGTTTTCAATTATTTAAAACCAACACACGGCATCGACAGGACCGAATCGAGGATTTGTGTCTGAAGCAAGTTGAGAATATTTAAAATACATATATTTCCTCCATGTTGTTGATACGGCTTGCGCGTTTTTCCTCATCAATTCCTTCAACACCTGATATCACAGATTTATATAACAAATAGCATTTGAACGTCACAGGAAATTCGGGTGGGATTGTATGAGTATGATGCTGATTGTACAAAGAAAAATAATGCTTTTTTAGTTAACTAATTAAAGTTTTCTTATATGTATAGCCGATAGCAGGACTATCATTTCTATAAACAGTTTCGGCAACGTAGTGGAATGCTTTCCCTCTTTCTCCCTTTCTCTGAATTATCTAATTGATATTTAAAATTATCCTGAATGGTGACTTATGTGACTTCGATTTATGTATTATTAAATTGTGACTATAGCATTATTACTCAATTTTACGGTTTTTAATACAACATATTCCAAAATCTAAGCGCAATGTCTCAACGATGTAAGTTAAAAAAATACTTAAAATTAGATACACAGTATTAAATAACTTCTTAGGTTTTCACGGCCAGATTTGATGTTGTGGATTTGATAACGCTCATAAAAGAAACATATAATCTGAATAAACTAACTCAAAACTAAATAAATTATTAATCCTGAAGAAGACCCCTGCAATGGCGTTCGAAATATTAGTTGAAAGAAGTTCACCAGACACGGCTCAACCCAAAAGCCACAACATACAGAGTATTATTTGGAAGAACATATTTCAGCATCAGCTAGAAACCATTATCAATTTAGAACAAATCTTTAAAACACACTTACATTTAAATATTAAGAACAGGTGCTAGCGTAGAATATTGAAGATACTCTAAGTATGAGGAATGATGAGGTGAGAAAGGGGGCATGGTAGTATCCAACTAACAGTCCATCTAGAGACAAAGACGGACCTTGCTGTGACATGCTCTTTTGATGTCACAAAATATCATAAACTAATGATATATTTTATTCGAGCCCCGGGCTCTCAACATCTTGGAAGACCGTCGGAAACCATAAACATTAGAAAGTACTCAGAGCAACTTCGCGAGGAAGATGTGATGAGGTAAGTACGATGAATTTTTAGAGGCAATTTAACGACGATCATTTCAACTCCAAGTAGTGAAAGTACGTGATTAATTATTAATAATTTTTGATACATTCACTTTCGTCCCGGCCCTGTGCTGAGCATCCGTAGCAGTTTGAATAGCGAGACCCTCGCTAATTGCAGCCGTGGCTTGCATATCGTAAAAACTAGTGAAAAATAAAAACTTATTTATTGTTGAGAAGATTATTAGCGTTCTCGTGTTCCGTTTAACACCTTGGTAATATTAAGTAGTTATTTATGAATTAAATACTTCCATTCATATTCTTTCGTTTTTTACTGAGTTTCAACTTTATATACCGCTTCAAGCTGTCTGGAGAACTTTTGTCATTGATACCAAGTACTTTTATTCCGGTACACTTTATTCATTATCCATCGTTTAATTTAGGGTTTTTTATCGTTTTTAGCAAAAAAAAACACTGAATAAATCTAAAAAGCATTCAATATATTACTAGTGAGTAGTTGTTGAAGAGTATATTTGATAACAATAATTTTTCTCGTAATTCAGCAGTGAGAATTAGAGTGATTATCTTTTTTGTAAATCCTAAGTGGATGTTGTTAATTGAGTTTTACTGCTGTGTAGGACCTAATAGTCCAGGCTTCAAAAGTATCGGGTTAATCGTCCAATTTACTTAGACAATCTTCTCAAAAAATGCTGGCCGTATTTTCAAAACCCCACGCTGCCACTCTGAAGGTCGTCGGAAGCCATATGTATTTCCAGATAAACCTCCGGGTGCAGATATTATATCTTGAGACAATGCTTTCATAACTTGTGATATTTTTAGAAAACGCATGTATGAGAATACAACCGATTGAAATAAAAAGACTCTTTGACACTCAGTTAGGACGGCTAGACGTTGTGTGCAGGAATGAATATGAAAAGAAAGATACTGGAAGAGCATTTCAGAGCTTAGAGGTGACATTTAGCAAAGAATTTTGTTTAAATATGGAATATATATGGTAGATAAGAAATCAGTTATAATCAAATACTTCTTTCAAGAAATTAATATTTCATATTATAAGATGTTGCCACTATATAGCAAATAAAAAATTAGCCATTATAAAAAAATAAAAAATTAAAACGAGGTAATAAAAAATATATATAATCATATTCTGACCAGACATACTGCCCCATCTTGATTGATCCGTATCAGGGATGCAAGACTGCCAGATTTGACATGAATAGTTCTGACGGCCACGTCATCTGTTAATAACTATTCAGCCATACATGGCGAAGTCCAAGCCACGGGCAGTAAGCCAGGGCTCTCCTATTATTCTTGTTTAGCAACACAATGCTAGTGTGTTACGCAATTCGGATAATTAATATCGCATTAGACTATCTGATATTCAAATTATGCATGTACTGTGAATAATAGTTGAAAATATACGAACTACTTATTACTTCTACTGATGCAGATCACTGGGCAGTGCGGCGTGATCGGTGACCACTAAGAAATATATACATTATTATTTTATTTTCAATGATATGCCGGTGATTTTTTAAGCTTTTTGTATTACTCGTGATTTATGAGGTTAGTGCTCAGATCACCAAAATCAACATGAATCAAATTAATTAAGGTATTGGAAAAAAATTAACAAATATTTGCACTGCGGAGCACCTGAAACACACTTGCAGAGCAGCAGTGCTCCGTTGAACACCAGTTAAAATTCAGAAAGTGCGTATAAAAATATCATCGAATTAACATACTTAGTAACTGCTTCCCACTTAATACACTTATAGGTGAAAAACAAACACGTTTATTTTACGAGTTTATATACCAATACGCGATACATAATAAAGTTAAGGATATTACCTGACAAAACTTGGTGAAACTGCATAATTTTAATTTTATAATAAATTTTATTATTCAGTATACTCGCCGGTGGGTATAGCTCAATGGTCAAAGCGTTTGCTTGGCAATCCGAAGGTCGTGGGTTCGATCCCCGACAGAGATTAAATAAAATAAAAATTAATCGATTTATGACCTCTTAAAAACCCTCCGGATGGTGTGAATATGATCGATCCCTCACCCGTAAAATGCCAGTCATAGCTTATTAATCAAAATTGGTGCTAGAAGTCGTCCCGTCTATGACGTCAGCGGATCAAAACTCCACATACAGCGCTTAGCCATATATGCAACATGGTTAGCGTCATAGAATTCTACAGATGAGACTTCAGCATCACTATCACTATCTGTCTGTAATTTCCTGTGTGTGTTTATATATTTTTTTTATAAATATTTAGTTTTATTTCACATGTGTGTTTAAGTGTTTTAGATTTAGTGATAAGGTTGAGTCTTACACAGTTGTCCTCTGTCTGTCGCTTCTTGGGTAAGTTCTCATCACGAGCAAATGATCCCATGTTATAATAAGCGATATGTACCGAGTATCTTGTTTGAACAAAAAAGGAGTTCCCAAGCCCAGACGCTCTATAAATACTCCACACATGCGTTCAGAGAAACCTGGAGCATTTTTTCAGCACGTCGTCTCTTTTGAATGGAATCTCTTGTGTTATTTTAATACAAGCATTCCAATACAAATATCTAAACGTCACGTTGTAAATTACAAACAGGACGTTTTGCTCATTCTTAAGTGATCGCACCGGTGTTTGTGGTGTGTGAATATTTTTAATCGTCTGAATTAATGTGATGTGATGGAAAATAAATTAAATAAAAAACATAAAACGCTTAATGTTTTTATAACAATACCAAGAAGTTAGTGTATTTCATTGCGCTTTTGCCATATTAAAATGAACTAATATGAAAACAAAATTACGTCAAATATTATTAACTTATCAAAGCTCTTAGTATTGTAGTTTTTTTATATAATATTTAATCACAAATATTTTTATTAGAATTTGTAATAAAAAATACAGAAATAAAAAAACAACCCAAAAGAAATGACGGAACTACATTACCAACGCTATAAGTAAAATGGTGTTGATATTATGAATGCTGATCATCACTATATAATGTTGATTTTGAAATATTCCCAAGAAAAGATATTTTATCAACTGCAAATAAGGGTGTCACGACCTATCGTCCGCAGAGAATTCGTTCTACGACTAATCGGTAACGACGTGGGGCGCACTGTACGTTTGGTGCATGGGACATTTGGCGCACTGGACAACTGGTGCACTGGCTGTCTCGCTAACCTAACCTAATCTAAGGATTTTTCCAGTGATAGTATAGTCTAGAGATCCATAGTTCTCGAATAACGATGAAATAACTTAGGTTAGGTTAGCGAGACATCCAGTGCACCAGTTATCCCGTGCGCAAAATTTCCCGTGCACCAGACGTCCAGTGCGCCCCACGTTCTTACCGATGAGTCGAAGAATGAATTATCTGGGGACGAAATGCGGCGGAACCGCTAATAAGATACTACTACCCATTTTTAAAAAAAACTTTATTGCCATACTGGCATAACCTGTCAAAATGACTAAATGTCATAATGTAAAAAAATATTTATTGTTTTCTTGCACTAATATTTCCATGTGTAATAAGATATTATCATTTACCGTGATACGATTGCGAAACGGTTAGCGGCGATGCTCGTTGTTATCAAATGATGTTAAAAAATTAAACGCGTGTAAGTAGTAAAGCAATTTTTCAAAATGAATAATTCAAAATTATTTTGAAACATTCGGGTAACTTCCTTTCGGGTTATTTGTTGTGCGCTGAGACTGGTGAGTTGTTGAGACATTAGTCAAAACAGCATTTAGTAGCGTCTTGTATATCGCGGCATCCATCGGCCGGTCCAGGGTGGTCCATGTTTGTGCTCTCCATTAGCATGACATCCCGAAAACCACTAAAAATAAAGCTGGATCTTAGCACCAATAAATAAAGCACCCACGAAAAATCTGATAAACATTATTTTTTTGTAAACACATACAGAAGAATACCGACAGATGGTGATATTAATTCTGAAATCTCATCTATGGAATCATCAGACTTCGGACCGGAGTATGCAAGACGAGGACACAAATGAGGGCCTGGCAGTTTTACAGCGGACCGACTGAATGTGACTACGGCGTGGAGCAGATCCTGTCACACCTTCTGGAGTGTGCGCTGTGCCCGAATATCTGCACCCAGGAAGACCTGATGATGGCCAGAAGTAACGCCATCGACGTCGCCCACTTCTGGGCAGACAGGATCTGACCCTGTTGTTTCCGACACGATTATATATATATATATATCTATATAATTCTATGACGCTTACCATAATGCATATGGCTAAGCGCTGCATGGGGAGTTTTGATCTGCCAATGTCATAGACTACAGCCCGAGATTCACAGATCATCCCTTTTATTACAGGAATTCACCATGAATGGGTGGTCTTCACGGGACGACTTTCGTCTACCACCATTATTAATTAATAAGTTATGACTGTCATTTTACGGGTAAGGAATCAAATTCACACCAACCGAGGGTAATTTTAGAGCTCAGAAATCGATTAAAAATCCTTTTTTTTTTAATTTCCGTCGGGTATTGAACCCACGACCTTTAGATTTTAAAGCTAACGCTTTGACCATTGATCTATACCTGCCGGAAAAATATTTTGCATCATACTCAATGTATTCGTTAACCCAGAGAACATTTTCACTTTTAATTAATACCACAGAAATATTTTGATCTCATATTTTAAATAACGAAATAAAAAAGGAAGTATTTGCATTGTTGACAATTCTTGCACCTCAGTGAATATTGTTCCTGTGTGCGAACCATCTGACCACTTCTCTGCGGTTTCAATGACTAGTTTATCTAGTATTGGTACTTGCGCTGCAGCAACAACTTACTCGTATAACCAGGTAACTAGAAATCAAATACTGATTACTCACTTTTGAAATTTTTTAATAATATTTTAGGGGATATTTTAGAGCTCAAAAATGTTTTTTTTTTTTTTTTATATCCATCGGGAATCGAACCCACAGCCTTTGGCTTGCAAAGCAAACGCTTTGACCATTGAGCTTTAACCACCCCGGCAAAGTTCTAACCAACAAGTGTACTCTTGTGTATTTGACAAGAGAATGCAAAAAAAATATATAAAAAAAAACTTGCTTTATATATTTCTACCTCTGTTTTGTATCATATAAAAAACACCACAAATTAATGCCGTAATATGTGACATTTAAAAAAAAAAGTAATGTTTAAATAAGAATCAATGTTTTGTTTTTAACATTATTGACTCTTTAAATATTGTCTTATTGTTTCTTTAACGTTTTGTTCAGAGCCAGATTTACTTCTTAACTATTTGAAAATACCGTTAAATAACAATGACATTTCTACTGAAACGGCGTCGATTCAAGTATTTCGGGAAAATGTTTTTTCATAATTAAATATATCACCTTCAGGGGAAATTTAATACAACCTTATTCTTACATGACCCAACTACAAAAATTCGTTATTGATTAGTTGAAATACACCAAATCAAATGCTTATGTATTATGACATGTGCCCGAATAGCTGCACCCAGGAAGACCTGATGATGGCCAGAAGTAACGCCATCGACGTCGCCCACTTCTGGGCAGACAGGATCTGACCCTGTTGTTTCCGACACGATTATATATATATATATGACATGTAATCTAACGAAAACTACCAAAAGCGCTACGTATACGCACAATTTAAACGTAATAAGCAATTTTGAACTATATAGTTGATAACATATTATATGTCATAATTTATTATTACATCATCATTTTATGACTTACTTCTTGGAGTGATCAAAATAAAGTTAATTAAATTTAATTATCGGCTTCTCTTTAAATTAAATTTGGGTAATCTAGCACTATTTACTTGTACTGTGTACAACAAATATTTTATTGAAGATCGATTAAGAAGTCAGTATCTTAACATGCATAGATAACTACATATTTGTGTTATGACAAAGGTGGAAATAGAAATGGGTTTTAAATTAAAATACGTCAAAACAGATCAAAGAAACGTTGGCTTCACATTGCGGGAAGAGTATGTCAGAGCTCAGAGTGCATAAAAATAAAATAAAACACCCGAAAAAAGACGAATGGTGCTCGGTCTTATTTTGTTTTGGGACCGCCATAATTATAACTATTTTAAAGAACTATTTCAGTCTGACTCCCAGATCGTAACTCAACCAAAAGTCTTCAATAATGAACATTGAGATATTTAATATTTTCTACTTGCAACACATTATATTCAAATGTTAAGTTAATAATATGATTAAATAATTTTATGGAGATTTTTTTTATTTTTTAAGATCACATGTAAAAAAGCTTTGTCATCCTAGATTAGACTACATTTAATAATTCATAAGCGGAACCATTTAAGACATTTAAGTGGTATATTGCTGTAAATTATAAACAACCGAACATATAGGATTTACGTACTAAAAAATAATCACAAACTATATGATCAAAAGGTAACTAATCGATTAATAAAAACACCTATAAGTGCCGCGATAACTAAAATATCTTAAAAATACACTTTCGACCGTAGATTTTATAAAACAGGTTACCGTTTGATCGCCAAAGTTAAGGTAGCATTATTGTACGTGCAACGTACTTGAATGGTGAACCTTTAAGTACACTGCGTGTCGCATATTGAGTCCAACCTACCTCTCAGGACTAAAATTGTATAGGCCTCAAGAGCGGCAGACTAATCCTCCTATCCCATTTAATATTCCAATTTAAAAACGCCTAAATATACCTTGGCTGTTACTTAAACCTTATTTTTAAGTCCCCAGATTTAAGCTCTGTGTCAAAAGGTGTCGCTCTATTTGCAATGATGACTTGAGGCAAGACATAGATAATAACAACTGTCAAAACCGTGAATTAATTTGTGGAAAGCATACCCATGCTATGGAAGGAATATGGATGAAAAAACCATAAACTCTCTTTTGAGACTTTAAAAGTCAAAAAAGACGCGTTTATACCTTGTATGTCAACAGACTACTTTGATACCGTATCGTTATGCAGCGCAGAGACATAACAGCAGTTTGCGGCAATAAGTATTATATTCAAAGCTCGATCTGCCGCGATGGTGGGTTTATTTTTACCCTCGGATGGGTATTTGGGAGCTGCTAGTCTTCAAGTTGATCTACGAGGAGATGTTAAAGCAGGGGGCGATTAAGGCGGATCCTAATGAGCTTGCTTGACACGAGTTTTAAGAAATGAAATGTGTGAATAATTAATATGAAACAAGTCATTAGTTCCAAGAACAAAATGATGCGTCGCTTATGGACCGAGCTTTCAGCATAAATGATAACGAATTTATCTGTGAGATGAATTATGTATTTAAAAATATAGATCAATTCATGTGATTTGTGTTTTTTTATTTTTCGTAATCACATACAGAATACCGATAGCGGTGGAGAAAAATAATTTGTGAATTCCATGCCGCTTACTATTTTTACATTTGGCTAAAAGTGCTGCATGTGGAGTGTTGATTCACCAACGTCACATAAACTGTCATACAGCTTGACATTCACGCATTATCCATTTGTTAGGAATTTACTTTGAATAAATGGTATTGTCGAACGACTTTCGTCTATTACCAATTTCTATAGACTATGACTCGCATTTTACGGTTGAGGGATCAACCTTACATTACCGGATATTTAAAACAATTTATACAACTTAAAAATCGATTATAATACATTTTTATTTGTAGCTCCACCGGGAATCGAACCCACGGCCTTTGGTATAGTATGCAAACGATTTACAACTAAGCCATACCAGCCGGCAAGGTGTTTTACTTTGAATGAATATTCATCATTGATTGCTCAGTACGATATTTTATTTAATTATGTTAATAAATTATTCATATTTAATGTAAAATAATGAGTTATATATTATTATGTTTTCTATATCTGAAGTTCATTTATTTATTAAGTTAACATGTACGATATATTATATTGACGCCTTGCATAGCAATTCTACAACTACAACTATTTATTATGATTCATGGTAAAATATCATAAAATTAATTAATGACTCACTGTCATAATAATTATGAATATAAATATTGTTGTACATCTACATTACTACGAAAGAAAAAATAAAATAAAATAGAATAGAAGAAAAAGAACGTAAGCTGTAGTCTATTATCGATGGCGGATCATCACTCAACGCTTCTTCTTCCCATATATCCGTTTTATATTTGGAACATATGTTCACCACAAACTGCCGCCACTTAGTTGCTAGCAGCTGCAACTGTCATTCTACGTTCTAGGGCATATTTGCACTTGAAGGTCCACTTGGGAATATATAGCTTTCCGTCAACCTCGATAGCAGAAGTCCTAGTACTTGAAGAAGGGGTAGCTGTAGTATCCAAGGCATGAAATCGGATGATTAGCCAATTAATAGAACCATTTTGTCTTAAGGGCGGCTTAACTCAACGCCAACCTTCAAAATAGCAAGAATCATATAATCTATATATGCCACTTTTATGTTACCGTCTGGGAGTTGACGTCTGTGTGTGTTAATGTTTTAAAAAAATGCAAGCATTAGAAAAATTTAATGCAACATAAAATAATATTTTTTTCATTTGTTGCACTACAAAGAATAAAATAAAACTGCGCCAAGTATGATCATTAGTCACGGCTCGTAAGCGAGTGCGTATGTGAGCCCCATAAGAAAACACTCGAGCATTTGCGGAAGCAATTTGAAGTACGTAGATAGCGTTTAGTAGATAATGTGTATTAGTGGGTCCGAAGGATGCAGCGGCCCCACTGCTAATGGGCTTGGGATGCTCTTTTGACTCTGCAATATGGCTCTTTGTAAGAGCCAACTTGAGCATGCACTTGGATAAGGAAACTTTAAGAATCAAGCGAACTTTAATCATTTGTGAGCTATCGATGTGATTATTTTTAAATTAATTGATGATTTAATAGTTTACTTTTTAGTAATTTGACTTTTATAAAGATTTATTGATAAATAATTGTATTACCAGTATATTAACATTCGAGATTCCCAACATTCGACAACACTTAATTTACACTATTTTTCCAAAGTGCATAAAATGTATACATAGAGTCATACTAAAAGATACCTTGCGTCTAACCGAATTGTATATTTAAACAACAATTTGGTTCATATTCAGAATAAATGTAGGTTTGAACGGATTTTTTTTTGGTGTAGTATGCATCCTCAGGTGACTCTTACAATGATTTGAATAAAAATATTTAAAAAAATTAAAAATATATATATAAATACAAAAATATGTGTGAATTTGATCCCTCACAATCAATCAAAATTAACTGGTTGACAAAAGTCATTCCAAGAATCCATTGATAGTGGGTCCCCATGAAAAAGACTAAAGGAAAAGGGAGAATGCCTAGCCATACTTAAAATTGACATAGAATCTAAATATTATATTTTGTTTTACCGTTTGTCGGTATTCTCTAGGATGTTTATAGATAAAAAAAATAAGGCGAGTAAAGATATATGTGTCACAATATTTATAAACAAAATTCAAGCTTAAGTGTCGTAGATGGAAGAGATAGCTTACATCTCTCATCGTCTTCTTAACCTTGATTCGTTAACCCCAAAAGTTTAAGTTGAGCATCCCATTCCAAGACAGTCTTAATGGATCACCGTGTGTGGATTAACTCATACCGCGCTTGATACTCAAAAGTCCACAGACTGCTGGCATACCTCATATATCCCGGTTTGTTTGTTTGGCCAACCACGAGGAATTGGGTTTTGTTTATTCCGCGATAATCGTCAAGATGTTTACGGCATGTTTTATTGGGTGGAGCCGCGAAACGACCGACGGGGGCAGGGCGGCCCATAGCAACACTCAAAATTTAAAACCCGAAACGTTTGTTTGAGATGCAAAATGTATTTACTTTTGACCATTATGTGATTATCAGTTATTTTTCTGCAACTATTTTGAAAAAAATATTGAGGATAATAATCAATATAAACCAAGCATTAATTGAATAAACCAAGCACATATTGTAATTTATAAAAAAAATTAAATAGTAAAAAGTACAATGATATGTAAAAACCGGGGGAGTCCTTGTATATTATTGATAACGAATGGATCAGTATCACTTAATAGTTTTCTTCTACTGATAAGCTGTAAAAATTGGATGAAATTGAAGATAATATTGAATTTAAATAAATTGTACTTTTAGTAAATTTTGAGTACTTGCAATGCACTTAAAAATTTTTTTTTGACAATATGATTATCTATACCAGTGCTCCGCAACCGGTGTGTTGCGGCACACTGGTGTGCCGTAAGCCGATACAGGTGTGCCGCTATCAAATAAGGCAATATCAAAAATAAATAATTTTACAACAGTCCTCAAGCTCCCAGCGCCTATCGCCTATTTATATAGACATACAACGAGGTACTTGCTTTATCAAGTTCTAAATGAATTAAAAAAAAGTGAAATTGATCAAATTAATATCTATTTTTGGCTTTTGGTGTGCCGCGATATTCAAGGTGAGAACTTTGCTGTGCCGTAGAATCCAAAGAAGTACTTTGGTGTGCCGTAGATGAGAAAAGGTTGCGGATCTTTGATCTATACAGTGGTTGTCGCAGAAAAACGAAAGTTGAATCTGTTTTTTAAAGCCCATGTGCCCCACACTCAGTATTCTAAAAATGATCGACTACAGAATGTATTCGACAAAACATTGATACGATATGGGTTAGATGCTTTAAATAAATAATAATATAACTTAATAACTTGTTTCACACGATCAATTATTTAAGAACGACAATCAAGTATTACTGGAATTAAAGTAAATTACTCATGAAATCTATTGCATTATATTAGACGCGAATGAATCAAATACTCTTAATATGTACTTGAAAAGTGTTGTTGTATGGACTATGGATTCCTGCACCACGTGACGGCCGCATTACATAACTCGTATCGATTTGTTTTGAAAATGGAGGCCACGAAACCGCGGTGAAATTCACCACGGCAAAAAATTAAACAACGCTGAAGCGAGCAATAAGTTTAATTAAAACATGAAACTTTATCATGCAAGTTAGAGTGGTCATTGACATATCCGGTAGGTTTAAGTGATGAAGAATGGTTTTCGAAGTAAAAATCCGTTTCCCGTTTTATGGGCGGTGCGCGGCGGTGGGCGGGGCCTCGGAGCACGTGGACTGGGGGCGGGGGCGGGCGGGGGCCACAGACAGCTGATCGACTCCACTGAACAATAGTATTACAGCATTAATTGTAGTTATTTTTATCTTACTATTGTCAATCAACCATACTATATAATAAGATATTCTGCGTGTATACTCGTAATGTACGAGTATGAAATAACTATGCATTGAGTTTATTTTATAGTTTTTTTTTTTTTTTTAATATAATACATATTTGAAAATGTAACACAATCAGTTTTATATGGACTGTTACAAAATTAAATATTTATGTTATATTTTATTTTCAATTTATTTATTTGGATTGCTTATATTGTATTTTTATTATTATTTATTTTGTTATAAAAGATTTTTTAAACTTCTTTTAAATTTTATTATTTATTTTGTTGTAAAAGATTTTTCATGGCATAGTAGCACTATTCGAAATACATTCTAAATTTACATGAAAAAAAATTTTGACGTTATGCTTCTGCTACGTCCTTTAGTCATTATTGAGTAAATTAAAAAAAAAACACTTGGCAAAAAATTTCAATGGCTCTATAATGGATATTCGACGTGTGGCATAATTCTAAATAATCAAATACTTTTTTTGATATTATGAAATTCTACAAATAATTATCGATATTTCTATAAAATCTTCTAACGATATTTCCTACGTGAAAAATACGCATAAGACAAAATTTTAAATTGCCACATTCGTCATTTAAGGAATTATAATTTGACTATCAATGATTGCATAAAAAATTATGAAGGAGAAAAACCTTGGTTAATAAAACACTTGAATAAAAATACATTCAAATTAGACGAAATTTTCAAAACCTCTCAAAATTGTACGGCTCAAAATAATCATGATCTTACCTAACATCTTATTACCATCTCTTGTGTGCACGTAAAATATAAAACTACTTCTGAGAGACAACATTTAAAACAGTTTCACACAACCTTTCTCCTAATTTTCACTCGTGGTAACACGCGACCTATTTTAACGGTTTTTTTCCCGTGTCGAAGAATAAAGTCAAAGGTGCCCCGCGTAATTTAAGAGATCGTTAAGGAGTGTAATGAAATAAGTCGTTGGTAATAAATGTCGAGGCGGAGTGCCTGGAGCAGCGACGGAGCATTTTTTCACGCCTTTTGTAACTTACGACGATTCTAAACCTGCCACCTTACACCTAGTTTGTCTGAATCTTTCCCTGTGCCACAAATTTTCAGAAACCTAATTTTTAAAACTACATAATCATCCGTAAATGTTCTTGGTTAGAACATAAATCATAGCTATTTTTTAATTTAAATTATAAAATTTCGATAGTCTAAAAATAGCATAACATTAATCTCAGATAAATATATGAATTATTATTTTGAATAAAATGTCTAAACTGTACAGTAAAGATAATTTTAATAATACTCGCAAATAATTACGAATACATTAATTACATTTTTCTTCTAATTTATTTTTATTATTCTATTACTACAACGTCTTAATGTGCATTTTTGACACTTAATATATCTTATTTTTCGTGTCGTGCAATTGTGGTAAACCATTTCATAAAAAACTATTTTTATCAATCTGATAAAAGTGTCACTTGCCACTTCAACGGTCAAAGTGTTTTCCTTTCAATTTGAAAATGTGGAAATCGAATCCGATCAGAAATTCAATTTTCCACTCATAACATTTTACGTTCAAAGCACGTTAGATTTATACTGATAAATAAAACTGATCTGATAAGAACATTTTTCATCAAATGTATACGAACAAATCTATGATACAGCCACATTAGCTTTTGGTAAGATATCAACATGAGAATGAATTAATTAATGATCTCTTTAGATAAGATTTATACCTACAGGTTGCGGTTTTTGGTGGCCATATCCTCTTATAATAAGGCGAAAATGACAAAGAAAAAATACTAGATTTTGAGCGAGCTTTTTTAGCAGAGCATCGATCTTATTGATCTAGATTATAGACGCTTAGAAATCTAACTTTCTCGAACTTCTCAACAAAGTGAGTATTATACAGTAAAATTACAAAAATTTACCTACAATTTAATTTTATGATATTCCGCTTAGATTATATTTATAAATTAACTCCGGGAGATCTACGTTTTTCTTTGCTTCTATAATCTCTTGGGAGAAGTCAGTACCGCCCTTTTGGTTTCATCTTTTTCCGCAAAACAATTACAGAGATAGACCGTTCGCTTGCCAAGAACTAAATCCTTATAAGTCCTCTTCCGTGTATGATCCTTTCACATTCGCAACATATGAGCATCGTCTTAAAAACAAAGGGCTTACCATTATATCGAAGACGTACTCGTAATATGATTTTCTAGAGATTAAATATCTCGAATTCGCTTAAATTCAAGTGAAATTCTCGACTCATTTCTGTTCAATTATAACTTTTAATTACGTACTACAAAAACTGCTCAAATAAAACTTTGGAAATTGCAGTTCAGAAGCGAATAACTGGGTTATTTCAAAAAAAAATATTAACCTAATCCGTTCATTTGAAAAGAAAACGCTTATTAAACGACCCATTGCATTGAACTGCATTTCATTTAGCTTATGGTTTTTTAAATCAGCACTGTCTTCCAGAGGCTCCTCAAATACATTATTTGTAAAGTTCCCGACGGTCATTCAGAATGGAGAAAACCCATGGGTCTTAATAAAAATCAGCTATATTTTATGCACTCATGAATCATGCGTCATCTTAAGAATGTCAAATACAGCCGTATAATGAATTTTTAGAAAAGGCGTAGAATATTTAATATTATGTGATGAATGACGAGCAATGAACGGACATAGCAGCCTTCCATCTAGCAGTCAGTCAAAAGACGAAGAAAAATAATAATGTAAGCTTAACTTTAATTACCTTAAAAAATATTGAATTTGATAATTCAAAATATTAGCAGAGATCTGTGATGTACATTTAAAAAAACTGAGAAACAGACATGAGAGGTTAAAAACCATTTATTGGGTATAAATTATCACGACATTGTTTACAAAGTGCGCCAAATTGTATGATCTATTATTATATTAATAAATGGAACTGGTTTTTTACTTAAAAGTTATATAAATACACGGATGGTAGTTTCTTATAAATAATTAATATTTTTGATCAGTTAAACTAACTGCGGGAAGCTATATGAACAAAGCGTTAGAATGTTAGTTGGTCAGCTTTTCTCTCTAAGCAGTGGAATTGATTCAAATAGTTAAGATCATCCATGGAGATAAATAGATCGAATAAATTTATGTCTACGACTCACATTGGCGGCAGAATCTTAAGCTTTGTTCTGGTAAATGATAAAACATATATTTTGCTTTATTCAAAATAAACTTGGTAATTTCAAGTACATACTTAAGCGCACTGCATAATTTAATGAACGATAAACCACACTCGTGAGGTGGTTTAATACCATTTGATGAATGTTTATAATTCATTAATTGGTAATGTGCGATTATCCAAATATAAAGATCTCACCCGTTTTGAGAGCCTGCTTATAATTATTCTGGGAATTAAGATACTAATCAATACTCTTAAATTATAAATAAATACTTATAATTCTGATTGAAAGTCAATCGGAAACAGAAAAATGTAATTGAAAATGGGAATTGAATTCAAGATTTTACTTTTCGTAAAACAGTATTCGGTTGGACTGCTTCTTAGAACAAAATAGTCCAACCCTCGAGAGCGTCGGGCTAATCATCCAATTTCCTTAAAAATCCAATCAACAAATCACACAAAAATATGTTTCAGATACTACAGCACCCCTCCTTTAAGTACTCGGACTTCTACTTTGGACGTTGTCGAGAACCATATATGTTCCCAAATGGACCTTTAGGTGTAAATATGTGCTAGATCTAGGAATGGACAGTGCCTATCAGAACTAAGTGTAGGCAATTTGTGGAGACCAAATGTTCTAGATATGGAAAGAATATGCAAACAGTAAATTTTGTCAAAACGTCAAAAAATATATTTAATAGAGTAATGAAGGATTTATAGATCAACTCTTGTATTTCTACTTAATAATCTTCAGATAAAACATGTCACATGAGACTTTTGCTAGAACCTCGTTCCGCCATATGCTCTTACTAGGAAACGGACATGGTGAATGGATCCTTTCACCTATTCCCGTGTGGCCCGTCACGCCCAATTTCCCTTTACTGTCCCATCCCATAATTATTTAAGCGCAACTGACGCTATCACAAAGCGTAGATAACTAATGCCATGATTATGTCTCCTGCTTCATCAGCCAAGATTCATGAGTCTGCTGTAAATGTAAATAATATACTCGCGTACATTTATTAGAAATATTAATGTGCCGTAAGCGCCTCCATCATTCAAATTAACAGCCCATGGTATGATACGCGATAAACATTCTAAAATAATCTATAAATAATTTGCGAAACATTTTATTTAGCGCTCAATGAATCAGCAAAGACTTTGAAATATTTTATGTATATTAACATCCCCGTTACTAGAGAAAAGCGATTTCACGTCTCCGGGATCGTTATTGGAGGAATGAGGAGCATATGAGCAATACAAAGACTTTTTCAGAAGCACATTGACATATATTTGAATTAAAAGATGGGCAAACTTTCGGTCTGCTCGAGGCAAATAATGACATGTTGTTAACGCCCCAAGCAGACACAGACTGGCGACTGGGCACTCAGCGCCCGTAATCGCTGACAGCGCAGCGCTGACATTATTATAGTGGCGACCCACAGAACTACACCTGTCAAATATTTAATATGGTGACACACGCGTGACCGACGAGCGAACAAAAAGAGACGAAATACTGTATATCTACTTTTTCGGCACCAGCCTCTGCAAGGGCTATTCGAGCTTATGATATCAATATAAACAATATTTAAAATAACGTATTCATCAAAAAAATTTAACTCTAGTTTATGTTTAAGTGAATCGCAATGAATGTAGAAAGTAAGGCAAGAAATTATCAGTCCTTTTACTTATAAACTATGTAAATTATAGTATTTAATCGTATCACATTTTTATTTGACAGAAGGTTGTATTTTACCGACGGATATGTCATAGAGGTAAAGCTCTTCCCTATGATCGATTCCCGACGTAGATTAAATAAAATAGATTTAAATCATTTTATAGTTTTTTTGGATTAAAGTCCACAATTACATTTACAGTGACATATTTCGGCATCATCAAGAAGCCATTCGCAAGTGTGTCATTTACACAAATGTAATTATGGAATTTCAGCAAGTGTAAATAGTTTGCACTATAATTTAACGACAAATCTAACAAATCAATATAAATAAGTAGAGAGCACAAAATATACTATAAATCTATATAAAATTAAAGGAAACAACTACTAATACACATAAAAATTTACAGAAAGCACCTTATTGTATGAAATTTTAGTCATTAATGAATCCGGAGAAAAATAAACTCGGACACGGGGATATACCGATTATTGTTCTAAGATTTATTGAAAAGGTGCCATCATATAAGAAAGGGATTTTAGTATAAATGTTCATGTACGAGTATATCGGTTGTTGAATGTTGATTTACTCGTATAGTAAATTTTCAGTAGTTTATAAAGTATTAGGACATTAAATTTAATTCTAATGCCACTTACACAAAAATTTAAGAGAAAAAAAATATGTTAGTATTTTTACATGTTTCCTATATCAGTAAGGCCATTTTCATTCAGCACGAAACACACATTACAGGCAATTCGATAAATATAAGACCTGAAACAATCACTTTGGTCTGCGAAGCGTCCCACCCAATCGTAAAGTTGATCCCCGTATCTGTATCGACGCGGTGGAATAGATAGATTGAGGAAGAAAGTCCAGACGGACTCGTAATGGTCTCGCTCTGTGGAATTGGTTTTCGCCACCTATCCATCCGTGAGGCATCACCTTCCTCGTGTCCCCACTTCCGGTATCCGACCGGAAGCGAGGTGGAATGTTGCCCGAGTGTGTTAAAGAGATACTCGCCAGGATGCTTGGAAAAAGATATGTGGCATCTAGTTTATGTTTTGAGAACAACATTTATACCTGAAAAATTTAAATTACTAACTCTATCTTACATGAATTCATATATGTTTCCTAGCTGGAACATATAGTTATCACAAACTGCCAGTATAAGTACATTATATTTCATATTTCTGACTACTTTTCAGGAGGACAAGAGTCCGGGAAGCTGAATAAAAGGCATCTTCTTTTTATGCTCTGCAGTGGACGAAGTACATGTCCCAGACAGGTCTACCTGCGTCCCTTGATCAAATAAATTATAGATAACTACTATGTCCGTTTATTTACCTCGTCTTTCCTCATAAATGTTATTTATATTCATTTTTACGAAAAAAATTATACATTCAAAATATTGTGGCTTTTAGGTTTAGCCGTGTGTGGCGGATTTTTCTATCCTATATTTCGACCGCCATTGCAGGGGTCTTCTTCAGGGTTGATGACTTTGTTGATGACCTGGAAAAGACCCCTGCAATGGCGGTCGAAATATCGGATAGAAGAAATTCGCCACACAGGGCTAAACCCAAAATCCACAATATCAAATCTGGCCGTGAAAACCTAACAAGTTACTTACATTAAAAATATTTACTTTGATATCACATTTATTTTTAAGTGGTTGTACATATTTCAGACTCAATCGAACCAATCGTAAGCAATCCTTTTATTTATTTATAAAGTCTACATATTACAAGTTCAACATTTTATGAAGAAAAATGTTCTTGAATATCATTATAAAGCTGAATTAATTTTTCGTAACATGCCAAGAAATGAGATTCAAAATTATTCTTTTTCCCTAATTCATCTTAAAAATAAGTTTTTATTTACAGCTAATTTTCTCAAATGCCTGCATAATACACGTATTAGTTAAATTACTTGTATTTTTTACAAAAATGAATGTTAAACAATACATTTTCTTATTAAATTGAGGGTTCGTTACAGTTGGTTAGACAGGGGGTCAGAAAATGCGAGAGATAAGCAACAAAACTGATTTGGGAGTCAAATGTTCCCTGAGCGCTTACTACAATAAGTCAGTTCGCATTTCTAGCAGTTTATCACTCCGGCTTTATCTACTTTTGTGCGAATAAATTATTTTCGAGCCATTTATAAATAACAAAAGACCCTGTCATAATGGCATTTTTATGTGTTAGCATTATGTTTGCCGGATAATACGTAGCGAGTTAACATTCTACCTCGGTATTTTCATTACAAAAGTATGTCAAAACGACGTCTCGGAATAATATTACGTCGGTACTCTTCGGCCGATAACTGTCTCTTGCGATACAGGTAACCGCGAGACAGGCTAAGCAAATAAACTATAAGTAATTACCTGACATTAAAGGAAAAATAACAACCTCTCATGCCTCATAATATTACTTACGCTGAAGGCAGGCCGGGGAAATTACGGTGAAATTATTTCAAAACACGATTAAGAATTTTACTTTACACGGCAAACAAAATATAATAATGGTGATTAACTACTTGTTTCATGTAAAAAACAATATTACTATATATATATATATTTAATATATTAATTTTAATACCGCACTGAAACAGAACAAATTAATAGTAAAAAACCGCTTAGAAACAACAAAAGCATCCATATAAAAAAAACATTTTAGTTTAATATTTGTTCAATTTCAGAAACTAAATATTTTTCATAAAGACATTCCCTAAAACATACCTTACAAAGTAAAACAATTGTTATTTAAATGTTTATTTTGTCACCCCTTTAAGCAGTACACACCTACTTTTAATTAAAACCAGTAAAGGTCTGTCCTTAAGGGCTTCAGGGCTACATCAGCTGTAGATAGCAGGGACGTAGTTTTGAACTTAATTCTCTACGTATATTTTGTTATGCAAAATCTACCTACAAACATAATTTATAAAATACATCATTTATTACATCATGTTGTCATCGCATAAACATGTAAGCATGCAATAAAGTATTATATGCATTAGCTCATACCCATGGCCACATTGCGATCTAAATACAAATCATCTTTTACATTCAACTTTTACTTCAAAGTACCTGATTTTCTTTCTCATAGAAACGCGTCATATTTTTGATGTGGTGCATCCAAAACGATGATATGCCAAGAATAATTCGAGTTGTGAACGCTACCTAAAGTGGCACTCCAGAACGGTTCCGCCGCATTTCGTTCCCAGACAATTCGTTCAACGACTTATCGGTAATGACGTAGGGTGCACTAGACATCTAATGCACGGGACATTTGGTGCATGGGACAACTGGTGCACTGGATATCTCGCTAACTTAACTTAACCTAAGTTATTTCGTTAACGAGACCTATGGATCTCTAGACTCTACGATCACTGCACAAAACCTTAGGTTAGTTTAGTTTTGGTTAGCGAGACATCCAGTGCACCAGTTGTCCCGTGCACCAAATGTCCCGTGCATCAGACGTCCAGTGCGCCTCACGTAGTTACCGATGAGTCGTTAAACAAATTGTCCTATGAACGATAGGTCGTGACACTACCCAGAACTGGCAAAGAGAGTGTCAGCGGACCCCCAGCAATATGTCTTGACGACATCAGAAGAACAGCTGGAGGAGCCTGGGTGTAGAAGATCGAGAGGAATCGAGACTTATGCGGGAGTTTTACGTTCAACAGTGAACGAACAAATGATGATGATTATGTCGTGAGTGAAACGTATTATAATGTTAGATATTCTATAGTGTAAATATACAGCAATTGTTGCAGATGATTCACTTCATTACAGCAGCAGCGAGATTTAATATTTTCGCAATACGCCACTGTTTAAAATGTTTGCTATAATATTTCTGCATCAGTTGTATTTCAGTCCGAAAGTATTGCTTGTTTACATGCGCGCTTCTAAGTAACGCGGTATAAATAATATGATTCAATATTTTTGTCCCCGCGGCCCGCCGCCGCTAGAAGACATTGCATCAGTGGGCATTGCTCGTTACCTACCCGACAATATGCGACAGCTCATTCATTAGATGGAGAGACTAAATTTAGACGTAAATAACAAAACCCAGCCGACAGAGGTGAACAGCCGGCCACAAAGAGCCGTTTCCAGGTTTCCAGTACCATTTTTTGTACAAATCATAATAAGCCACTTCCTGCAACGTCTTCCATCTCAGCGGTGAGACACCTCCTCAGTTGAACATCACTATTCACCACTTACAAAATCACAACCATTGTGTGGATATTATCTATCTTCGTACCGTTGAACTCATGATGAATATATGTTTTCTTAATATAGCATATTACAAGCTTTAAAAATCTATTTAACAGTATGAATACAACATAATGTTCATTTAACAATAACTAGTATATTTTGTATTCACTGCATAGTATATCAATGAATAAAAAATATTTTCAGTAACTAATGATTTATTTTTGATTTGTTATTAAATTGAATTTTACGATTCAATTATTTTAAGTATTTATAAATGTTTAAAGAAGGTTTTCTTTTTAAATAAATACATTGACTCAAATGATAACTTTAAAATATGAAATTAAAATGCAAATATTTACTTAAAACTACGATGTTATTGCATTTCACACCTACAATTATATATATTTACAAAGGTTTAATAAAAAATGCATAATTTATATTTGTGCAATAAAAATACGCGGATCATATTTGGGAAAGTTATCTTGAATATTAAAAGACTTTATTTATTTATCTCCTTAAGATATTTCAATACACATATAATAAGTATCATTTATATATTGTAGGTTGAGCTCCAAGAGGCAAATACACGGATCATAAAACTTTGTGACGGCGTTTCATGACAACCATATGCTCCTGTGAGTGGGGTGGACATGTAAATAGTCATAGTTAATAAAAATAGCATAGCTGGCTCTAATAACTTTGAAGCTTAATAGTATCAAAAATAATCAAATAAGCAAAACTACTTGGACTAGTTGAGTAAGATAGCAGTGAATAAATGGCGAGGAATTCTTTTTAAATACAATGATTGCATTGTACATAAAATGTATAGTATTATTTTTTATAAAAAAAAATATCCTGGCACTGCAAGTTCACAAAAGTTGGGACCTCGGCTACATCAGAAGTTCCGATGCCGACCTTTCGGCAAGAATACTGTGTCTAGAATCTAAAGTTTAAAATAGAGTTGGGCAAAGTAGTTACACACCGAAAACAATAAAAGTATAATAAGGTGATCTCTCGGAAATCACACTTTCAACTTCAATGTAAAGAAAGTTTTTTTTTTTAATAAAAAAACTAAAAAAAAACACATTGAAGACAACAACATTACAGACAAATCAGTTTTCGAGTGAATTAAATAATACGAAGGTAATTTATTGAAATACTGATATCATGTGATGGAATCAGTGAAATTTCTATATTTCACACATTTGATTTAGTGTTATTTGATCAAGAGTAAATTTGTAAGAATTGAGTCCCTGAATATGGTTTACGCTTGGAAGAAATGTGTAAGTTGTTCGTTTTTCTAAATAGTCCTTAAAATCAAAAGTATCTTCTTAGACGGCGTACGTACCTGATGGAATGACATGTCAAACGTGTAAAAATATGGAAATATCGCCAATTTTATTTAGGTTAGTTAGTCATGACGTCAGCTCGAATTACACGGGCCACGTCACAGGTGAGGCAGATAATAAATTTTTGAAATAAAAGAATTCGTGTACCCTTTTATACCGAATGACGAACGTCTTACAATATATAAGGCTTACGTATTGCAAGGCGTTCGTGTAACAATTTCAGCGTTGACGCAATATAATACCCGAGCGCAGATTTTTCAAACATTACTATTTCACTTGACAATTCGATACCAAAAAATATATAATTCTAAATGTTTAATTTTTAGAATTAAAACTAGAGAACAATAAAAGAAGGAAACACTATTTTTGTCGTTTCAATACGATTACGAGTATTATTATTTTATTATTAAAAGATTCAAATGCTTCATGCATATCGGTAAGCTATGTCGACAAATATCGTTTCACAAAATTATCAACGTATTAACAAATAGTAGATAAATGCAATAACTGTAAAATAATGTTATAGATCGCAACATAACTTGATTTGAAGATGTAATAAAATTTCATTTGCAGCTCATCGTTGATTTAATAGAAGGGCAACATAGCAACACTGACCCAGTCTTCCAGATTCCTGTCCGTTTCCAAGAGATGATAGTGAAAAAATATATCCTCCTTTCATGCATCTCGGTCAAATTAACGTCGTCTCCTCAGCCTGCTCCGTAAATAGAGCGAGCGAGGGAGAGGCAGAGAGAGACTCTTCTGCGTGTGAATAATCAAGGATCGTGCTTCGGCCTCATATTCAAATCTATCTTCACAATTTCACGATCGTCAATCTTCGGACTTCACAAGTGAACTCGGCCGTGTCTTTGTCCCTTTCAATTCTGTTCGCTTTATTTTTTTTGTTGTACAGAATTTTAAGCAGGCTTGTTTGTTGGTACAACTCACTCACTATAAATTCAGTTGTATGAAGCTACGAGAAAGTACTGTGAAAACGATACACTATGAATAGTCCCATTATGCACATTAGGGACATTCTCATAAATACAAAAAAATACAAAAACATTATATGGCAAACGGTATTTAATTATTTTAAAACACGCCTTTTTGGATTTATTATCAGCCGATTATTCTTGGAGGAACTTCATAATGAATAGTTTTATTGTTTATAAAAATTAATAATAAATATTGACCCCGTTTTTCGAAATTGTAAATAAAAGAAATATGTATGTATATTACTCATGATATATAAGCAAGAACTGGCAAACGAAGCATTGGTCGACCCCCTACAAGATGGACCGACGATATAAGAAGAATAACGGGAGTGACCTGGATGCGGAAGGCGGAGGATCGAAGAGGATGGAGACTCATGCGGGAGGCCTACGTTCAACAGTGGACGGACACAGGCTGATGATGATGATATAAGCTTACAAATCATAAGTCTTATTTTTGTAAGTCGTAAGTGGACAAACAAAATGGGAATATAGAATTAAGTATCGTTAGTAAAAATTTGAATATAATTGTAACATAGAATCATAGTACACTAACCTCAAACTATATTTACAGTACGAGTATTATGCTTCAATGATAATCTAGTCACTAGTAAACATAACTTGTACATAGTTTGTAACTTACATAATCGAGAGTATGTTGTCTATTATTCAAAACAATGTCATATACAAGAGAATTTATGTCTACTGCTCGTGATAGTGAACTGTCTAAATGCAACGGAAGTTTTAATAGGGACTACTGATAGTGAGCTTGACTTTAAATAACAAAACGTCAAACGATTTCCATATTAAATTTTGTTATCAATAATATTGAATTTAACACATTTATCGAATATTAATCATAATGTAAGGGCAAAAAATAATACAAAGGTTCACGCTGAACGCCTTTTCTTTCAAATTAAACACTATGGGCTTTACAAAGGTACAAACTTTAGTAATGTTCAGAATAATGTATTTTAAAAAGTATTAATGGAAGTAAAGTAATATTTACAATTATTCAACATTTTTATTTGTATGCGATATGTTTTGACTTTGTCGAGAAACCATTAAGAGCCAAAAACGAGTAGATTACACATTAGAAGCCAAAAAATATATATTGCTAAGAAATATATTATTGAGAAGAAGTGTATTCTCTTTATTTCATATCCGCTCCAAAATCTACTTTACGAGTATAATTCGATGGCAGATCTGAGCTAGAGACCTCAGCATCCATAGAGTCAGTAATACTAAGTTCACGGTCGTTCGCGCACCGCCGAGTACGGACGACTGCTCACATACAATAGCCTTAACTAAGAGTTAACGCTCACATTTTGAACTCAAACTGAAAGTTAACCCTTAGTTTTAATGAGAGCGGTGCCCTTGCGGTCGAAGTACGTAGCTTTTCACTTATTTTGATGACCGAAATCAAATCTAGCCTCGCTGTTCAACTCGTTATAGAAGCCCACAGCTTAATACTCGTATCATGAAATACTTGTGCGGTTGGTTTCAGAAGTGATTTGAAATGGAATAAATTTTACTAGCCACCATTAACAAAATACACAAAAAACTACGTTCCGTATGTTTACGGCCGGTGATGTCAGAAAGTATTCTATGGAACTATTCAAAAAAATTACAGAACATTTCATTTCAGCTGAAGAGTGTTATTGCATATTTTTTATTCGGAAGTTCCAACAAAATCGCACATTTCACGCGTTTTATTTTGTACTGAATGAGTGTTTTACACAATGTTGCTATTTTTTAAATTTTAACCAAAGTAACAAAACAAAATAAAAATAAAAACATAAACCGATTTCCAAAATATATTATATCTGCAAAATGTGTATAACTCTACACGCATCATAATTTGTGTTTTTTCCTATGGGTTACACAAGATTGTTGAATATTAAATGTGAATTCTCGGTGAAACTGCATAAATAATAGTTATTAAATTTAATCAACATAATAAAACTTATAATTATTTTGTGAGCTATAAATAATTTTATATTTTGTAATAAATATTAAATAAAATTATTATTTTAACATATTGTAATTACTTTGATCGATATCTTCGAGTACCATACCTGCCGACGACAGTTATTTTTTAAGCCATTTCAGAAAGTGTGGTTCTTACCTGCAAACAAATAGAAAAAAATAACATTAGTAATCAAATATTCTACAAATTTATTACTATCAATTGTAGTACAATAATATCAACCTACAACTGTATTGTATTTGAAACGCGGAAGAAGCGTAAAGCGGAAACTATTTTTTTTCATCCCTTAATGATTCCACGTATGATGCAAGTTACCACGAATTGCCACTATTCAGTTCCGTTACTAGTCATTGTGCCAAGAGACCTCTGTACCCGCATACCCACCTGGATATAAATATGGTTTCCGACATCCTTCAGGACATGAATCTAAAGAAATGATGGGGGCTTTCTTACAGTGAACGGTGACTAGCCTGACACTCCCAAGGCAGTGACCATAATATATTTAATTATATTTTTCAAGTAAGAAATTGAAATAAGTTATTTCAAAATGATCATAATCAGCCTGTCTACTCTTGAACGAGTCTCCTTCCTTCTCGAATCTCTGCTCTCCACATCCAGGCCACTCACGCTATTCTTCTGATGTCGTCAGTCCATCTTGCAGGGGTCGGCCCTCACTCCGTTTGTGAGTTCTTAGACGCCACTCCAACATTTTTTTTCGCCATCGATCGTCGACTCTTCGACAAAAATGTTGTGCCAATGCCACTTAATTGTAGCTATTATTTGAGTAGCATCCACTACTTGAGTTCTTCTTCGGATATCCTCGTTTTGTAATCTATCTTTTAGATACATTCCTATCACGAATCTCTCGGTGGCACATTGAATGACCTTTATTTTATATGTAAGACTTGCTATTAGATTCTTAAAATAGAATACTAAAATATAATGCAGGCTCGAAGTGGATAAAGTCCAGTTTTCATTTTAGGTTTAAGAATCTTTGAAGGCAAGCTTCACATTCGCTGAAGTACCGAGTGGACGACATACTTCTCATCCAGCCACCCGCATCCCTCGGGAGAGAAGACTGAAGTAGTCATATATATTTCTTAATCGATAATCCAGCGTCTTCTAGGCTCTCTCGCTCGGGAGTCCTATTTTTAAAAGGCTTCGAGGGTTATAAAGGCATCGCTAGATCCGCCGTGACTGTTGTCCCTCCTTCCCAGCCCTCCCGGCCCTCCCGCTTCCTCTCCCGGTTCACGATCGGCCCATTGTGAACTCAGCCAGCCTAGCGTAAAGAAACCGCCTCTGAGCGGCGCTGGTGCAAGCAATGAGACCAGAAAGTCTCCTTAAAACTAAAACACACCTATTTATTCTTAAAAAATACCACTTGAGTCCTGTGGTTAATTTCTCATCCACTCCTAAAAATATACAGTTCCATCATCACAGTAAAACAAAACAGTTTTCTCGGTGGGAATTTGGCCAAATAAACAATTGACTGAATGGCATTTTATCATCATGAATAGTCGTACTATTATATTTATTTCAAATTTCAGCTTTTTACACCATTTTTATTGTTATGATTAATAAAACTGTTATATTTTTTTAATTACCCAGTGTTTATGTATTTTTCTTTCCTACACATAATCGCTTTATAATTTAAAATAATTAAGTATTTCGTTCATTTAAAATTTCGTTCTGTGAAATATTCATAAACCCAAATTTTAAATTAGTCAATAAAAGTCTGTCACACAATACCGTACGTTTATTTTAGCACCTTTAAACGTGTATATCAAACCAAATAAATGAAAAAAAAAACAATATAAAAAGTAAAAAATTATCCTGACATGTTAAAAATTAATAAATTAGCTTTTTCGTTAATAAACTAAAATCGTACATAAAATAACATGATAAATGTTTATACCATGTTTTACTTTGCGGCAGTCCCTGCGTTCGTAATATAACTAAAACGCTACGTTCAAAGTGTGATGAGACCGAAGGTTACGTTATAATGGCAGATGCAATGCACCGTACACGACAGCCGGCTTACAGGAGGAAACGATTTTTTTACAGAGATCAGTTGAATTGCACACGCATATGAAGTACAATGTTTTATTGAATATCTCAAAAGGCAGTGTGGTGATTTAAAATATAAACTAACGCTTTTATTTACTCAACTTTTACGTCGAAAAATCGGCGATCAAACATTAATTTATTACGTGATCATTAGATTCTACAAACAATTTAATTTTTTATAACGGGCTATTTATGGACTGTATTTCTTTGTTAAGTAACTAATTTAAGGTTTTGGCAGTAAGTTTAATCAATTGGCAGTAAATTAAATAAATCGGCAGTAGACTTAATATATTGGCAGTGTCCACTGTGTAAGTATGAATGTGGTCAGTTATAAAATTAAAATAACAGTAATATATTATAACCTAACCCATCAAAGACACAAGTCTGCTGTTTCCACCTTAGAAACAGGGAAGCTAACAGAAAGCTTCGTGTCACGTGGGAAGGTAGAGTACTGGAACATAGCGACCATCCAAAATACCTCGGAGTCACTCTAGATCGCACCCTCACCTTCAGGCGTCATTGCAGCAACACCAAACAGAAAGTTGCAACAAGGAACAACCTCATCCGCAAACTGACCAACACTCACTGGGGAGCCCAACCACCCCTTCTTCGTACCTCAGCTTTAGCACTTTGTTTCTCAGCCGGAGAATATGCGGCACCAGTGTGGGGTCGATCAGCCCACTGTAATCAAGTGGATACTGCCCTGAATGATGCATGCAGAGTCGTCACAGGCTGCCTCAAACCAACACCCATTTCTAAACTATACCCCTTGGCTGGTATCGCACCACCGAACATAAGACGCAAAGTCATATGCGCCGAAGAAATGCGTAAGGCAATCAACCAACCGTCCCACTGCTTGTATAATCAGATACCCCCAACACCAAGATTGAAGTCTCGAAGCAGCTTTCTGAAATCCACACAACCTCTCACATCCGGCCCTGAAAATGAGAGACTCCAACTCTGGCAACAAATCGCACCAGAGGATTTCATTACTCCAAAGGAAGGCCTCCCAACTGGCGAGAGCCTTGACTGGCCGACCTGGAAATCCCTAAACAGATTAAGAACCGGAGTTGGTAGAACAAAGGACAACCTCGAGCGGTGGGGAATGCTTCGGCAGGGAGAGACACTATTGTGCGACTGTGGAGACCTGCAGACCGCCTCACACCTACGATGCTGCTCCATGTGCCCAACAAGTTGCACATCTCAGGACCTAATGCTGGGCAACACACGAGCTATCGATGTTGCCAGATATTGGGAAAAAATAATTTGACGTCGCTGACACGAAGAAGAAGATATCATATATTTTTAGATATTACTGACAACGACTTTACAGTAATACAGCTTACGAGAATTTACAAACTCAAATCAATATACATTGCACGTTTTTGGTTGCATTATATTAAATAGATAAGTTACATACAAGAAAAATACAGCAAATATAAAACATAAAACAATATGAACAATGAAATAATATGCAATTTATTTAATACATGAAGTGAAAAAAATGGTTAAAGTGAACATTTAAATGTAATATAGAAACATACTATATAAACAATGATCAAACATCATTATTTAATAGATAATAGAAAAAAACTATTTTAAAAGATAAAACTTTCTAATGAAAGTAAATAATTGCAGGTGACGTATAAAAATATCGAGATTTTCGTATTAGTACATCAAGTAAGTATTGAATATCATCTTATTCGATTATAGTATTAAATTGAGCAAAATGTATATTTCCAAGGGCGAACGTTGTGTTAATCTATTGAATTTGCATAGTTCAAAAAAATAACACTCTGAACTGTACGCAGCCCCTGGACCACTAATGACAAAGCGGCACTTAGCAGGAAGAAGCTAATGCGCTTCCACTTCCGGAAACAATTTCAGAGATTAAAGTTTCCCTGGATTAAAGTAAAATTGAATACACTGAAAAGTGTACACACTTATATTGAATACACCATTCTTATTACTTAGTATTTATATTTAATTTTCGAATTGCACTCCTTGCGGGAATATTATTATTGATGAATCTCGGTTCTTATACGTAGTATCAATCCAGTGGATTGGTTTGCAGCAATTAAATCATCCATCTTGAACTCCACTCTTCTTGATCTTCTGCAACCCTCTAGCTGCAAACAACACTTGCTGCAAACATTCCCGTCTAGGGCGCCCTTTGCAGTTTCTACCTAATTATGGTTCTTACTAGGTGCCAATCTTCCATGATTAGGCTGAGAACCTCATGTTTTTGTTGTCGCTGGGTTGAAAAGATTGGCCGGAAGAGGAAGTCCGAAATTCCGTTTCCACGGGGCACCGCGTGGAGGTTATTTTCATGCTCCCCATGTTGCCAGATATTGGGAAAAAATAATTTGACGTCACTGACACGAAGAAGAAGAACCTAATTTTTCGTGACGTGATCTTAAATTAATATTTTTGACTCAAGATTTTTTGTTTGTTTATTGAACGCTAGCCTTGCTTGATGTATAGGACTGTTGACTTCTTTTTTTGTTCTACCACCGCATCACTTAGGAGATGACTTTTTTTGACTAATTATCCATGTCATTATCAAGTACACCACTGTAATATACGAGTACTTATTCTGAAATTACGCAAGATTATCAATATTTTCTTTGAACAACAGAATATTCTACAACGTGGCATGTATAGGAATATCTTTGATACAAGTATACAGGGTCAACAATTGATAAATTTAATAATAAGTATATTCATAAACAATTGCAAACACTTATCTCATTTGCTATATGTTCAAGAATGACGCTTTTCTATAATTTACCATGTACGCATCAATAAATAATAACTTATTACCTAAATAAAAATGGATTCATATGATTATTAGGTGAGTTTTTACTGTATATATTTCTAAAATCGAATAAACTGTGATATATAATGTAGAATATAAGCCTATTGTATTAATAATAATAGTTACATTAAAAAATCAATTGATATCTGCTCGATATAGCCCCTGCAAGCCTGGTGCCAAAAGCCTCGATTACAATCTTTCGACTCTTATTTTTTTTCGCTCCTCGGATACGCAAATGTTGCCATATTGTTTGCTTGGCAGATCTAGTTTATTCCACTATATTAATGTCGGCGCTGCGCTGTCATCGACTACGGGCGCTGAGCGGCCAGTCGCCAGTTGTGAGAGTCTGTCCGGGGCGTGACGACACGGCACTGTTGGTCCCGGCAGATAATCGAAGTGTGTCAATCTCTTAATTAAATATATGTCAATGTGCTTCTGAAAAACTCTTTGTGTTGCTCATCCTCTCCTCATCTTTCCACCACGTGTCCTGATAACTATCCCAGCGACGTGAAG
Source organism: Glossosoma conforme (assembly GCA_022606575.1). Lineage (NCBI taxonomy): Eukaryota > Metazoa > Arthropoda > Insecta > Trichoptera > Glossosomatidae > Glossosoma > Glossosoma conforme. The sequence continues at coordinate 446,584 of JAGTXR010000296.1, forward strand.
TCATCTTTCTCTGAGTAAAGGGGATGTTACAATCTATAAGACTTTATAAAATAATGATATGTAGTTAAAATTATAAAAAAGTTCTAATTTTGAGTTTTCTTTAAAATTATAATTATAGGAGGAAAATTACTTTCTTTCCGCGTTATCAATCAAGTTCTCGCACAATTCGTTATATAGGGCAGTGGGTATCACTGCTCAGTGCTCTCTTATCAATTATCAAATAAAATGTGTAACATAACATCACCGATAGCGACACTGTCTGATTACATTGTGTATGGAAAGATTTTTATAGTCATTGCCCCGGATGAAAAATTCACTAAATATAAGCTGTAGACTTATTTGAGCTGCTAAACGTTTACGTGAAAAAAGCATCGAGACTTACGAAGTGATAAGATAAGAAGTAAGAAGGAACGAGATGAAGTTATATAGGTCGAGATGTTTTATCTTTTGCCGAGGCATTGACTTTTCTTACTCTCGGTGTTGCCACGTATTTATTATTACTGGAGTAGCGGATGTTTTGAAATAGGTTGATAAATAATAATGTTGCTTAAACAATGAAACGGTGGTATTTTAATTTACATTTGTAACTTTATTTTTAGCGAGTATATTTGTGTATATCAAGGAAACGGATATTTCTATAGCTGTTAAGCCATGTTATATTGAAAATCTCGATCAAGTATTATTATACTTTAGCGTGAAAGAAGTAGCTTAAAGTAGTTGACCGTAGCACATACTCATATATGAAAACGATATGATGCATCAATGATTTATATGTGATCAAATTAATGACGGTAAAAAAATTAGGGATTTTTTAAAATTCCTACCCCAAATAAATGATTAAATTACATGTCATTTATTTTCAGTAAGGGAGCGTTCATGCTGAAAAAGTATGCGGTTGTTGTTTGAATTTTAGAATTCTTTTTGTTTTTCCAGTCCTCGCTTTTCTTTTGTTTACCTCTCTATTGTATAATTATATCATATTTTACGCGTCGACTCAAAAGCTAATGTATAAATTAAATGAAAAATTATCATACGTGATAAATGGGATTGTAGATTTTATTCGGCACGAGGTTTATTTTAAATTTTGTTTTTTATTACATTTGGAGACAATTTCTGCCAAATAAAACGTATATTTTATGGTATGCCGCATGTAATGGCCGTAATAATAAAGAATTTTAATAGCAATTTATACGAATTTACTTCAAAATATACAATTAAATACAATTGTACTTTAGAATATATTTTTTTGTGTAAGCACATACAGGAGAATACCGACAGATGGTGGTAGTGATTCTGAAGTCTTTTTTCATCTGTTGATCCTATGACGCTTACCATTCTACATATGGATAGGCGCTGCATGTGGAGTGCTGATCCGCCAACGTCATAGACTACACCCCGAAATTCACGCACCATCCTAATTATTACAGGAATCTATCTAATCTACCTCCAATTTTGATTAATAGGCTATGACTGACACATTTATACACACCAGTGATAGTAAACATGTTGTATTTTAAATGAGTACATTAAATTATTTAAGTGTATGACATCTATAGCAGTCGTGAACTAAAAATCGATTTTGGTGTGCCACATTACCGTTGTAATTTGTACAAATCAGCATAATATATAACTGCATGTATAATATTGTAGACCAGGAGTCGTCAACCTTTTTATGCCTAGCGCCCACTTTTACCTATTTTTCATGGTAAAATTTTCCTACCGCCCACCAACCTCGCTATATTTCAATTCAGTATATGGGTAGAAAAAATTTTAGAAGAAATGTAGGAGATTGTAAAGAGACAAAAATCACCCACTGCCCACCACGGAAGCCACTAGTGGGCGATACGGACCAGGTTGTAGACTATATTCGAAACCCCAACCAACAACACGCTTTAAACAAAAAGCGCTAACGCATCCAAGTATTGCTCCGCGTCTAATAGTTCTTAACTTCTGTGATCAAGCGAGAACCGCGCTTACAATGTGATGTTGTTATTGGTCGATTGTCGTTGGTTGGATTGAGATGCCTTTTAGGTCCAAATAGTCCTAACGTCGTGAACATCAAGTTTATCATCCAATATATATATTCACACCTTCTGGAGTGTGCGCTGTGCCCGAGTGGCTGCACCCAGGAAGACCTGATGATGGCCAGAAGTAACGCCATCGACGTCGCCCACTTCTGGGCAGACAGGATCTGACCCTGTTGTTTCCGACACGATTATATATATCATCCAATGTCTTCGTAATTGACAAAATCTATTAAAATCATATCTCAGATAATACTGAATCAGTCAACTATTCTTACTACTTTTTAAATCAAAAGAATTTTTTCCTGCGCCGAATCGTACATTTCATTTAATTAAAGTGAAACAGTTTATCATACAAATCCTATTGCAATTATTATAATCGTTGCCCACTTGGCGAACATCCATGCAAGGTTAATGTGTATCCACCAAGAACTGTCTGTTTACAAATTTCCTTCCTAAATGCCACCGGTAAGCTCTGAAATGCTCTTCCAGCTTCTGTGAATCCTTCATCATGTAATATGAATCTCTTCAATCCGACCACACGACCACTCAACACGTTTCCTGCATGCAGCATCCAGCCACGCTGAACGTCGTATAGTACACTGGTCTCGACCGGTCATGGTCTCCTGCATGCGATTGAATAAAAATAAACAAGTACTAAAAAGGCAGTGAGAGTGATTTGAAAAACATACTATTCGAAAAAAGGGCCTCCAGGATATGTTTACTCGCGGGTTAAGAGTATCTTAATATCTCGCCTTAGATGGGAGTATTTGCAGCAAGTGTTCGAGAACATGATCTGCAGCTCTTATGCTGAGCTGAAGAGGGTTGCACACGATCGAGAAGAGGGGAAATCGAGATGCAAGACTTTGTTGCTGCAAGCCAATCCACTAGATTGATACTACGAAGAAGAATCCGCCACTGGTTATGAACAGTGTTCACGTAAGATCGTCGATTCGCGCATTATCGTGCACAGATGAGTTTGCATTACGGTAGATAATGCCGAAGTCGACTAACGGCGCGATGTTTGCTGCACCGCGTGTTCGCGCACGTAACCCCGCCGAGATGACCTTTGGTACCGTTGCTAGAAGCGATGCACCGCGCGATGCAAGTAGGCCGTCATTTGATCCACTTCGCGGGCGGAGGCCGGACCCGGGGCCGGACATCAGCTGATGGGCTTACACGACACTATCATAACCTAACCCAACCTAATGTAAGCTAACACTGCTTAAAAAACAACAATGTATATCATTATTTTACGTGACTTAATCTGAGATTCAATTGACTTGACATAACCTAACGTACGAGTATCGTATTAAATTATTAGTTTATGCGGACAGATTTTTTTTTCTAACGCATAACTTCAACATCAGTCTATCACCGGTTGCCGTTGAGTTAGCATGTCGTAGTTGGTATAATTTTAAAGCTCTGTTTGTACAATTATACAATGTACATAATACTAAATGAAAAGAAAAAAACAAAGCATCAAATGATACCTAAGCTCAAGAAAATTAAGCATTATCCTTATCAATTTAGCTAAATAAATTATATTCACTAGAATCTAGATTAATATTCAAGTTAAAATACTTAATACACCAAAATTAGGTGCATGATATAAATTAGTTATCTTGGGCAAACATGTGTAGCATAAAAATGTAATTAGTACCATTTATATACGTAAATAGTCAAGGATTATGCTGTTTTTTTCTTTAGTTTAATACAATATGCTAACTAAAGGGAAACCGATGACTAACTGATTTCAATTTTTTTCAGCATTCACTTTGAGATCCATTATAAATAATAAATACAGATTTATTTACCTTCTTTCTACTTCTGAGACTGCAGTTTCGAATAACTCGTAGCCTTCCTCAATCCATCACTGTCAAAAGACAACTGAGCTGCATCAAACTTCATCTCCTACATAAATGGATTTGACCACTTACGAAGTATTATGGAGCTCAGTTGCCTCTTGACAGTGATGGATTGAGGAAAGCTATGAGTTATTCGAAACTGCAGTCTCGTAAACAGAGGCCATATCTAACGTGACCATGTAAACACAAGGTAAGTAAATAAATATTTATTATTATTTCAAATCGACGCGTCAAAAAATATCATTTGCTTCCGCTTTACCTAATACCTTTGAAAACTACAGTGATTTAACCTTTAATAATCTCTAATATTTAACTTAACCTAACCTTTGTTCACCTGACCTAACCGGACCTTTTAGATGCGATGTTACCAAAAAGACCTTCAATAATTTCACTATATGTGAACCCATTTTACAAAATTATTAATAGCATTGAGGAAAACAGTCGTATAAATCATTTCTTAATATTTATTTATAAAAATAGCTAATATAAATTAAACAACAAAAATAAACAAATGATAATGAAGCTTGTATCGCATTGTTTATAAAAGTACATGCATAATGCACTATTAATAGGTTTGTAGCCAGTTGTACGATGCACCAGTAAACCAATTAGATAATTGCATCCACTTAAGTGTGAATGTTCATTCATGCAGGGATAAACTAAAACAGGAACATGGCTGCAACCTTCACGAGAGTTACGACCAATCGACGTCATCCAGTTGATTCTAGCAGATGATTATGTTCATCGTCCATCTTCTATTTGACAAAATTGAAGACCTTACACGCTATTAGATGAAGAATCACAAAGTAGAAAAGGTAGTCAGTTACGCATATCCATGCCTTGTCTTTAGACATCTCTGCATTCGAAGGTCTAGCATGGAAAATATATGGTTCCTGATTACCTCCAACGCGGAAGCCTAGGAACTCAAAGAGACTTTAGTAGCCAAAGCATATTACTGAGTGATTTTTAAATCAGTTTTTTAAGGATGTCGGCCGATTATCCCAACGCTCCCAAGTCCTGGATTAGCCCTAAAGAGCGATTCATCACAACACGCGGTAAACAATAGAAAGTAACCCATCCAAATTTTAGTCAGCATCTATTGTTTGTTTTACTTCCTCGATACTTACATATTTCAAACTCTTTCCATATTCAAAAATATTTATACTATATTATGATTTTTTTATATAAAACGGTTTTCCCGCATAATAATGATATTTTCATAAGTTATAATAATTACTTCATGAATTTCATTTAACGGAACAAAAATTTCATTCGTATGAATAAGAATACGTATGCGAACGGTGAAAAAAGCAAAACAAAACAGAAAACATTTTTGCGCTCGCGAAGCAAAGTGTTTTACGGACGGAATTACATGTTTCACGCGTGGATTAATTTTAATATTGAAAATTATTTTCTTTTTATAAAATATCACAGGTTCAGAGAAAATAATATAACTGAAATAAACGGTGAGTGTATCGCATACAAATAATGGACTACAGAATATAAATGAATGATAAAATATATAAAAATATACAATATAAATGAAGTAAAAGACTATCAGCTGAATTTTATTTACCGAGTACATACTCGTTCAAGTAGTATGAAGGCATTGCTTATTTTATGTATGCTTCTTCTCAACTATAGTAAATCTTCATCACTTTCGATGTAAGCTCTGAAAGTCTAAGTTGCGCCATTATTACATACAGGTATATAGGATATTCTCGGATAGAAAATCAAAAACTAATAGATATTAAATAAAATACAATAGTATATCAGGTTATAAAATAAAATACTGAAGTCAAAACAAACCAAATATGCATGTAAAGCTTAAGGACTCATCCTTTGCTTAATACAGAATATATAAAAATGAAATTACAAAACCTTTCAAAATCTCCCTTGATCTATGGAGTATAAAAAATATAATTACATACAAATTTGAATTATTTTGTGAAATAACATGTAATATTATAATATTTATATTAATTAAATAATTTATTGAAAACTTTCACTCTTGAACGTATTTAAGTAATAAAATTCACTTTTATTCACACTTAAATTCTGACCGTAAATAAAAATAAATATGAGTTAGCACTGGCAACATAATTTTAAGTGCTCAGCTATGGCAAACTCGTCGTTAGCTTAGTATATTATGCAATAGTAAAATTACAAAAAATGCACCGTCAATTTTACTAAAGGAATAACAAATTGCAGCATTGTATTTATACTCTCTTGCGACAAACACTCATATTTAAAGCACATCGACTCAAAAACATTATACTCGTAGATCATTTTCCATCAAGGCGTATGTGCTGGTGTTACGGATTGTATTATTTTATTGAGGTTATTATCCCGACGACCCTCAAGACTACTGGCTCATTATTCGAGAGTAGTCAGCCATTTTGATGACTGGTCAAAAATGATCCTCGGTTCAACTCACGGCAGAGACAATTACTTCGCTTTTTGAACATCCGTAGTTTTCATTAATGGCCGCACGAAATTGTGCTACAGAACACTTACTATTTTTGTTTAGATTTTTTTTTTATGTAAACACATACAGGAGAATACCGACAGATGGTGATAGTAATTTTTCTTTTTGTAGTCTCTTCTGTGGAATTCTATGACGCTTACCATGGTGTATATGGCAAAACGCTGCATGTGGAGTGTTGATCCACCAACGTCATAGACTACAGCCCGAGATTCACGCATCATCCTTTATTATTACAGGAATCTACTATGAATGGGTGGTCTTCACGGGACGACTTTCGTCTACCACCAATTTTAATTGATAGGCTATGACTGACATTTTACGGGTGATGGATCAAATTCACACCAACCGGGGTATTTTAGAGCTCAGAAATCGATTAAAAATCCATTTTTTTTAATCTCCGTCGGGGATCGAACCCACGACCTTTGGCTTGCAAAGCAAACACTTTACCATTGAGCTATGAGCGCCGGCAAATTGTACTTTTTGTAACGCTTGTAAGAAGAAAATAAAAATAATAATGATGGTACTAGAAAAACGCGTGGTAAAATAGAGAACACTGTAATCTACAACAAAAGTATTCGTATTTTTAAATATGCTACTGTATTAATTTTAAGTAGCATTGTAAGTGAATCAAAATTTGGAAAGATTACCTCCTGTCGCTTACCACATTTTGTTTGTTGGGTAGAGCAGCCCTATAGAGCCAAATGGCTTAAACATCGGGAGTATTAGGTTAATTATCTGATCTACTTAAAAATCCTGACTAAAGAATCATCCAAACTATGCTTCGGATTTGCCGTCAATTCAATTCCCGTACTCACTGATGTCACTGAGGTCGTCAAAAACCATATATTTCTCAGGTACAACCGCAGAGTTTTCTTGGGACGTGGCATGAACTTGACGTAACTGAGTGGCAGTATCTGTGGTGACTATATGTTTCAGGTATGTAACGTATATAGGAAGAAAATAAAAATAATAATTTTACTTTATAATAAAAAAAACACGAACCACGTGTAGCTAAATATAACTCGTCCAAATGCACTCCCTAACTTTTTAACTATCTGAGCATTCAAAGACCAAAATCACTCGAAACTTGAAACAATGTGATGTGGGTGTGAATCGGGTAAATCCAGTCCAGATGCACATACTTTTATAATGTAATTGTCACCAAGTTATCCTTTACCAGAATATCGAATAAATAATTTTCATAAATATTATGTGAATAAATTGTTATTTTTTATGTGTAGACTAAATAATGACTCACTATATCCATTTAATAATAATGATAATATGATACACTTCCGTCATGGAAGGTCCTGCGAGTGAGAACGGTCCAAGGGGGAGCGACAGAGATGGTCGACCAGACACGCGGTCTGCGACCTTGAACGCTTAATGGCGGTATAGATTTGTGGACTATGGAGCTCTTCTTGCTTGTATCGCTACTAAGCCGACACATCATAAGTATTATGTGAAATACGACAAGAAAACTAAAGAGGAAGTTTTGAAACACTATTAGGCTTTATTCTACCAAGTATAACAATATAAGCCGCAAAATATAGTACTCCAGTGCATTCATGTGAAAGAAAATGAAAGGTCAAGGTTATACATGTGCTATATAAAAACAATGCTTCATTACATTCCCTATCGAGTATCTTATACATATATTTATAATGGGTTTTGTGAGGAGACTTATTGAGGATACAGTGTGATACCTCCTCTCAAAGTTTGATATCGATTTACTGGATGACAGGATGCAGGATCAGGTTCACAATACAAAGAACTTGTTTTTGTTTCACAATTCGCGTTTATTTGTCAAACACTTGCTTTAAGACACCCGTTATGGCGCACGCCTAATGGCGAACGTCATTACGATCGCGTGGGAGCTCCAACTGTCGGCGCGCTCTCATCTCGCGAGCGAACAAAAACAAGAGAAAAAAGATCGTTTTTCGAGGCTTTACGGCCTAAAGGAGCTATATCAAGCTGATATCAAGTGGTTCGATTTTGTAATAAATGATTTGCAAAGGAAACGCACATGCCACCCTCCCATCTTAGATATGCTCGAGTTATGAAAGTGGACCTGACCGGCACATGTTATTCGGTGGAATAAACATGGCATAAAACGAAGATCACGGCGAATGACAGAACATTACTGCGAGAATTCGTGATGACCATATGCTCCAAGTAGGGTGTAGACTGATGACTGCGGATTGATGATTTACGTGATATATTATTTTTTCACACTTGTTATGTCATAAATATTACGTTTGAATAAAATGTTGTTTTTTTTGGAACATCTGTTCTGTGAAAAATAAAACCAAATCAATAAAATATACAATCAACGGGCGTTACAGTAGCACATCGACAAGAGTTTTAAATTTTTGATCAAATTATGCCAAAGATCAGTTTAGATCAAACGAACGAATGCACATTCTCTATTCGCAATCCTTCACCGAACGAATTCGTTGGGTGCAACAAAGCTATGTTTTATGAAGTTCGCTTTAGTTTGCCCAGTTAAGAGTCATGGAGTACACTGGAGAGTAAAAATTCTCCGTCGGTGGTTTTTTCGAGAAATAAAATTCTGTGTATTGATTTCATTAATAACATTACTCAATTCGTGATAATACTTTGAATCATAAGAATAAAAAAGAGTTCTCATTTGTTGTTACTCGACACATTCAAAATATTACAGCGATTGTAAATAAATGGCACGCGTGCAAAACTTGGCTTCCGTCTGACTCCACCAACAACTGCTGGCGCGCTACTCGACTAATGTTATTTGTCATTAAAATGCAAATTATGAGCCGAAATAAAACCTTTTCTTCGTTTGTGGAACACGAAGCCAGTTGTTGTTCATTGTCTTTTTGCTCGTAAGAACTGCTGTTTGATACAAACATTAAATTAAAACGCCATAAAGGCGGTCAATGATTTACAAATTAAGCATGTTTTTCATCAATAAGTTTTTAATCTCACATTTTGGGAGTTTCATAGGGAGATCATATCTTTAATGAATAGGTTCTCGGTATTATCAAAGAAACTAGGCACGTTATTAAAACCATCTCAGGGAAGCAAGCAAAATAAATCGTTAAAATGGAAGAAGTTGTTGAAGACGATTGAAGTAGAGTATTTAAAGCAGTGTTTTAAAACATGTACTACGCCACATATGCTAAACTGCAGAGGATAGTTCACAGGGGATAAAGATATTCACGATTTCCTTGTTGCAATTCAGTCCACAAGGATTTAATTGTAAATAAGAATCTCACATCATCAGTACAAATATGTCATACAATACAGTGTGTCATCGTCTTTATAGCCATTTAAATATTTTAAAATGAAGAAATAAATGAGAATATGTATATTTGGAGAATCTAAGATGCGTTAATTTTATGTCCAGAGTACTTATTTAAGCAATGACAATGTATGTAGTAATTATTATACAAATGGTGAGGCAATCTATTGTCAAAATTTATTATTATTCGTTAATATTGTTTAAACAAAAGTATGTTTAAAATTTAAGGAAAAGATCTTATAATTTGTATTATTAAATTTTAATGAGTTCAACTATGCTGTAAAAATTCTACAAGAAATATTTTGACTAAGCTCATAGGAATTATAAATTAATAATTGCAAAATGACATTCAATCATTATTCACCCTTTCAAAAAAAAATCCATTCTCAAGAAAGAAATTTTATTTTTTAATATTTATATGAAATAATTGATGTTGTGTGTTGGTTTATTTTTTATTATAAATTAATACGTGTAATTCTTCAAGACAAACAATAAATATTCTCGTTAAAGCTCCAGAATGTATAAAAACACGACGCAGGCAGTTTATTTTGGTCTGCCGTTAGTTATTTTGTTCGGTGAAGCTTTGAAAATTAATGAGTTTGTGTCTATTTTGAACTTGAAGATGAAACAATGTAATTAATTTCCCCCGAAAAAGCTCGATCCTGTTGTGCGAGCTGATAAAAAATGTAGGCCAATAAAGGTTTTCCAACTAAATTTAAAATGAGTCTTAACACGGAAGTGCGAAGGAGAAATTTAAATTTTAAGGGAAATGTATTTTTATACAATCACAACACCAAAAAAGGATTTTGAAAATAAATAAAAAAATAAAAAATTAAATAATTGAACATCAAATGATTTTACTAACCACAGGAGCTGTTAATCATATTTTTTAGGAAATTAAATAATTATTCCGACGTACCCAGGCCTATAATATTTGGTTCTAAAGGAGGAAACGGGGAAAAAAAACATCCGAAATTAAATCAAATTATATATCTATAGAGTATCAATTAGATAAGTAATATAAATCAAACATTCGCAACTCGCGACTTTTAAAACTGTTCGTTTATAAATCACAGAAGGCAAAATTATTCTTACTCCGTTTGAAAGTCCCAAGTTTCAACTATCCTCGGAAATTCTCGTAGTTCAAACACGAGAAACAATAAAGCATTATTGAAATATGTAGGAACTTGCCACACAAGTTGCCTTTGAAATACGGCATGTGCATGCGGTCTATCAATAAGTCGTAAGTGTTACGAAATTTCATATTAAAATATTGTATTACGCGACATTCAAGTGATATGCTTTGGGGAGCACTGCAAATAGAAGTATGGAGCTCTTGCACTTATCTTGATTTATTCAAAATTTATCATCCCACGCCATAAATACGTATTTTACAAAGATTTGTACGATCTTGTAAATGTTCGAAGATAAGTAAAATATATAGTTATTAATAAATAAACAGGAACTCAATCGTCATTCAATCTACAATGCTAGTACATATTTTTAAATTGATTAAAATACCGGTACAAGATCTGTAATTTGTACATAACTTTAAATCATTTTATTATAATGGATTTACGTAAGGTTACTAATTTATTTTATTTATATTTAATAACAAGGGTTACATTAATAAAAAAGTGTAATAATTAAAACATATAAGTTTTCGCATTGGGTTTCTGATCTTAATGAACAGTTAATGCAATAAGTTATAATATATAAATCTTTGTTATTAGTTTAACATGGTGTAGAATTATTTTATTGATTTCGATAATCGATCTCAATATGTCACGATATCACAACATGGTATAAAATTGAAACGTGTAAAATACGTGATAACTTATTCGATAATACGTTTGATATATAATAGGTGCATCTGATAATACTTAAGCTGTTTAATCCAAGACCTTCCTTGAAAAATTGACAGATTATTTATAAATTAACTGCATTTACACGAAGTGTGTATAGTAAATTACATTACAGTGGTGAATCTGAGCAAAAAATTTGAAAAAAAATGTGATAACTGATGGCAACGCATATTACAAGGAAAAAGGAATCTTGAAAAATTACTCCAACCCTAACGTAAGTTTGCATAACAAAATAAACTTAACAAAACTGTTTAAGTGTTCTAAAACTTCATCTAAACCATTTTATATCACATTGAATATTTACACAGTTTTGAAAGAGATTAAAACGAGTTCCCCTCTACGTTTGCACTCTAAGTACATTTTATATAAAGGAGTGTAAATTTTCAAGAAGTGCGAAATTCGAGTCGTCGATAAAATAATAATTCTCCTTGTCTGAGATATGCCGTTATGGGCAAATATCTTGGTCTCTGTCTCGCATCTCGGCCATTTTCGCCCGTGAATCACATTATTATCTCGTCTGAAACGGCAAGGCATTATGACCCCATCACTCGCGTTATGGGATCGATGAGAAGTTTATGCGACTCCGCCTCGTGCTAACTGAGTATCGTCGCAAGAACAACCGGGCGAAAAATGAAATTGCGCGATTATACATCATTCTATCAACTGATTCAACAGCTACTAGAATGAATATAATGAAGGCTTGTTACATACTTTTGCTTTCAAATAGCTTTCTATTAAAACAATCCAATCTCTTCTTATAAACGATCTGGATCAATATGCACTAACAATATCACTAACCTTAACACAAACATATATTATATATACACAATTTCCGAAATATATTTATATATATATATATTTTTATATAATATATATTTTTATATAATATATTTTTCATATGGGTTGGTTAAATTTCATAAACCCTACTAGTCACAAGTCATTTTCATATTATCTTCCAAGTTAACATTTACACCTCACTCAATAGACTTTGTAAAGAATGACGAGGTTAATTAATGAAAAGACGAAAATTGACCAGGCACATGTTTGCAGGATGTCAAATGAGTTCATAAATACATGAATTAGTGTACACCTGTATTTTATTCAAGGTACTTTCGAACATAGCAAATATTATTCTTATCTGAATATGTGATTTTTAAATGCTTGTATTTTTTGAAAAAGATTAAACGCATAATATGGAATATCTATCTGAATTCGCATCAGCTTTGGGTTGAAACCTCTTACGACCAAATAGTTCAGATCTCGGATGCTCGGACTAATCATTGAATATCTTTGATAATTTACGGGTAACAAATCACCCAAAATATCGGGTCCGCCAAATAACTTTTTTTTTTTAAATAGGGCGCAAAACATCGAGTGTAGCTTCGGCTGTGTGGCACGTAGCGCCGTCTTGTTGAAACCAAATGTTGCCAATATCCTCTTCTTCAATTTATGTGAACAAAAATTCGTTCAACATGGCCACGCCGCATGGAAGCGCCATTGATGGCGCTTCACGCACACTTTCTGCCACAGCAGCAATATTCTCGGGTGTACGCACTTTTTTTGGCTTTTCACGCTTTGGTTTATCGATGAGGATGCCAGTTTCTTTCACTTTTTTCACAAGATAACGAACATACGGAGCTGACGGTGATTCTCTTCTTCCAAAATCTGTACGCAATTTTCGCACACATTTTGCAACATTAACATGATTTTCAAAGTAATGTCGCAATATTTCTCAGCGTTGTTCAAGCGTATACACAACCATATTCGTTTAGAGGAAAGATAAAACTAATTATCTGTCAAATCAGACATGAGCTAAGTGTTACCATTCACGAAATAAGCACTAGTTGAAAAAAAAACGTTAGATGGCGGACCCTATACAAGTATGCTTTGCATATTACACCGCTGTCTCTTCAAGTCCCCCGGAGCCGTAAATATCGTCGGGTATCATACGTGACTTTCCAGTGCAAAGATGATATGATATAAGAACTGGAAAATGACAACTGATAGAACATGTGGAATATGTGGCAGCAATGTGTGGTGAATACACGTTCTAAGTATGGAACGGATATAGAAAGAAAAAATCTACATTTTTCATAATGCCATTCATAGTCAATCAATAAAAATTATTCGATAATTTACGGTATAAATATGGATAAGTTCTGCATTTATGGTAAATCAAAATAAACACACATTATAGATAAACAATTTAAAATCACGTAAAACTTTTTAAAATCAACATTTTCCAATGTTATTTATAATGAATCTTAAAAAACATTCTAATCTGTTTTCTTCCGACATTCTTAAACGTTTTCAGTTCGTCTGCGTTTTTTTCTTCCTGCGGCCGAAATCACTTTTAAGACGTAATGTTGGTAGAACCTTTTATCACCTCGCACGTCGGCGACAAGCGTCCGTCGATTAGCGAGTGGAGCTGCGACATAACGAGAGCGCCATCAGCCCATCGAGGTCGGTCTGTGTAAACTCACAACACAGTAACTAACATCCCATTATATTATATTGTACACGAGATAATCATTGAGTTTTTAAATATTGGGTTAACAGTTGTCTTTTCTACCGTAAGGTATGTTCTCGCTGTAACTCGCTGATGCTGAGATGGAATACAATAAGATTCCAGAATGGACGTCCGAAAACTCAACATATCAACTAACAATTTTAGCGAGTGTAAAACGTTAATCTGTCAACTCATGAATTTATGTATGCAATAATTTGTGACTATATACCTGGGGTATGTTTAAGATGTATAGCGCATGCTTATCAAGATAGCCGTCGTGGGTTCGGTCCCAGACAACGCTTTGACATATGAGTAAATATTATTTGTAATCAATTTATTGAGTCCCTGGTAAGTAAGTGCTTAATCGATTCGTTATCCTAAAAGTCATCCTATAAATTATATATCATACAAAAAAAACTTATGGAGCGCAAAAAAATACTCACAAGAAAACTATATGCATGAAATTAGTCATCCAAAGAAAATAGACTTATTTTCGTGGAATATCAGCCGAAAAACATTGTCGCTTAACATACATATAAGAGGTTTGCGTTTTTTTTTATTTCTTTGTCGAAAAAAAATGGTATTTAGTCTTTTCAGTCAGTCGAGTGATGTGGTAACCCATCTCAACGCATCTCCAAATGACGCGCAACATTTTATCACTTGTTCATTTGGATGGTAGATAAACATTAGCGCTCCAGTGCGGCGGTATTCGCGGTCACCGGCGGAGCTCAGCCGTAACAGCGGAACCTGCGCCCTAGGGCCCCGGGCCCCCGAGCCAAGAACGCCGGCTGTGACCATCAACTTTAATTACCATACTTTAGAATGAAAAGTGCCCCGACGTGATGTCGCTACACTGAATCAAAGAGAACGTCTCCCGCTAATTCAACAATCAGCCGATGTTGTTTAAAGATGCACTTGTATTCAAAACCAAGTGATCGTAATGCAAATATAACATTTAACTTTTAAGATTTATTAAACTTTTCCCGCTTGATTTCAGTATCATACTGGAAGACAATGTAATCCTTGACAACAAGCTAATTAAGATTATGATAATTCAGCAACTGATAAGTTCAGTGAGACTCCTCTTTGAACACTTGAAGCCACTGCACAGAAGTGCTAAAGAGACACAAACTGTGATTGTTTTTTTTTTTAATTTATATATCAAATATTAATTCATTTATTTATATTTCATAAAGCATAAAAACCCACAAAGGCTTGTAACAATGTGGTGGCGGTCTACCTTCCGAACTTACAATTACTTGACATGGAGCTAAAACACGTAGTTAATACATTATACGATTAATATAATAAACTAAATATATATAACAATTGAAAATAATATTTTTACATATTTTTTTCACGTGTGATCAAACAAATATTTTTCATTTAAACGAATGATGACACAGGAATCTTGATGAATTGATTCCCAGTATAGTTCAGACCACAGTCGCATAGGATTATTCGACAAAGCAGAAAACAGATTGCGCCGCGACAAAAAGAACATTGAAAAGGTAAATAACGGAAGTTGAATCAATGTAATTACCATCTACATTGTTGCCACACTGGTGAACAGAATTACACAGGATGCCCGCCAGGCAGGGCGACCAACTCAACAGATGATGTTCTGATAAAAAAAAAGTCCCTTTAAAATTTATTCTATATGCCAGTACGAATGTTTAAAGATTACCTTTTCGAATTGTGTATTTAACGTTTTCTTTCTATTTTTAAATATAGGAACGGACTTGGACAATGTACTGTCATTTTACAGCAGCTCTGATATTTTTTATTCGTGGGAAAATTCCAACGTTTTCTAAAGCCTAAATAGTTTTTCTTCCGACAAAACTAAAAATATACAAATCTTACTACTTATTTTAATGATTTTTAAGAACGGTGTAGTTTTCAGAGTTTCAAGAGTTCTTAAATTCGGAACCAAAATAAACAATTATAATTGCTAAAGAATTTGAATCTTGTATTAAAATTAAAAATAACTAAGCTCGAAGCTCCTACTAGATTACATTTTTTTAAATTTCAGCTTCAAATTTCTGAATAGTATCAACATATACTTTAAAATTTACTGAATATTGCTGTAGTATTTGTCAACGATATATATTTAATATTCCCAATCTCCGAGCACGCAGAATGTCATTAATCACAAGATTAAGATATGACTAATTGTTGTGGTATTTCATATGAAATTATGTACACCGAAAAACAAATAGAAGTGGCATTATAAAAATACTATTTTTATAAATAAGCGCATAGTTACATTTTTCTTTCATATTTGGTCACCTCAACTATAGGCAGAGTTTTCACTGACGACCAGTGAGAGTTTAATATAAAAAAACGGGTAAGTAAGCGCCAAACTGCGTGAACAGACAACTGCTCTGCGTTAATGGTCTGTGGACAAATGTTGTTGTTTATTCTTATTTTCCTTAAAGAACGCGGCTGCGGTTTTCAGCGAACATTGTATTGTATCGCTGAAGTTATTTCTCACTCAGCGACGATTACCGATAGAAAATGCCGGCGCGTTTTGCGCGAAATCACAAGCCGCATCCATACGGCCGCTCATTAACGATCAAATCGGGAAAACTCGCCTGAATGGACGCGTAGAATTGAGTGAACGGACGCGTGACCGCCGCTAACCGCCGGTGCATATTATTCCGCTAAGGTTCGACTGATGCACTCGCATAATGACAGGGATGAATATTGTACACTGCAAACTGACATAAGCAATGATCATTGTTCGGTTCGGTTTAATGTGGTTTCCGGTCAAGTTACTTTTTTAATAGAGCATGTGTTGCGTTCTACCAATAGTCACAATCAATACATCAATTTCTTGTATTTACCCTAAGCTTGTATTTCGACATTCACAATTATATTATTATGAAACATGAGCGAAAACAATTTGATGTAAAATAAAAACATTTTCAATATTTTTTTCACTTTTAATAAACCTTGGACTTCAAATGTTTATGAAATTCTTGTTTATGTATATGATATACAAGAAGAATAGCAGAGTAGCTTAGATGTGGAAGGCAGAGGATCGAAGAGGATGGAGACTTATTCGGGAGGATTACGTTCAACAGTGGAAGGATACGGGCTGATGATGGTGATGATACGAGTACAACATATACTACGATCATATCGCGAGCGATAGAATATTGACTTGGGTGCGCTATGCAGTGAATTCGAATCCCTAGGCTGTTTAATTGATACTAAAAATAATTATCCGAGATAACGGTATTTATTTTATATCATAAATAGATTAACAATTTGATACATCGTGGACATTAAAAACTTTGTAACCCCTTTCTACATGTGCAGTAATAATGTGAAATATAAAAAAAACATACAACTCAAGTGACCTGTCACAGCTGCTTTAATAAAAACCCTTTTAATCAAAAAATGTGGGCAAAGTAAGCTACATGACAATACTATCTATGCATTAGTTAGAGTATTATTTATACTCAGTGAAACACATTACATTAACTAGACTTTAGTCGTAAACAATTATCGCTTTAATAAATATACTAATTTAATAGCGTCTTAAAACTGTATGGTTCGTATCTTCATCCACTAATCGTCATCCAAAACGAAATCACGCGGTCACTCAACACCTCCGCTCCAGAAAAGGGTTCACGAGTTCCAGGGTCATAAATCATATCGCTCAGACAGAGAGCGTAAAATCTTTGGAACCGAATACTCAAAAGTCACATTTATCACTCAATCTGCTCAGCCGCGATCGACATCAAACGAAACATCCAAGACGCACGGCAAATAAGCTGTGCAAGCTTTCAAGACTAGATATTTAAAAGGAACAGAGTTTTCGGTGAGTTCGAACATCTTAAATAACTATTCATACAAGCGTTGATTTTGCGCACTTGATGGCTACGGCTAAAGTACTACTGTCTTTACAATTCTTCTATTACAGAAAAACTATATTTCTCATACAACCAGTATTTACATATTTTATAGTCAATCATGCAATATTCTTCACACCTATTGATTCAGATTGATAAAAGTAGTCCTATCAATTTGAATCACATCTGCATCAAATTCTTATGAAATATGAAGTGAACATAGATAGCGCAATAATATAATACGGACTTACAGACAAACAAATTCAAAAAAATGTGGATATAATAGGCACTTAGTTCTTAATATTACAACATTGCCTTTACACTTCATGTGAAAATATAGATAGCATCATACGAGTATAATCCACAGATGAAATCTCTCATTCATCACTGGTGATATTTTATGTATACCTCAACATAACAATGAAACACCCATAAAAATACATAATTGATTATTTATTATCTGCTTTTCAATCTATTTCAGGTATAAAAGTACATAGTACGGTTATTTTTCATGATTACTTACGAGTACTCGCCTCCATTAAAGTCGTTTCAATCACCTTTGTAATGCATCGACGAACATTGAAGTCGCACTCGTTCATTAGAAATGTCACTAGAATTATAATAATATGCAAGACTTTGTGGTTGCACACTTGCTTACGAAGTGGAAAGTCCGAGTTTCAAGTATCCAAAACTGTTAAATAACGATATGCTGCATTTTACGATATTCTCATGCTATAAATTCCATGATGTCATATCAGGAGTACTTAACCTCTAACATTATATATATTCATACCATTTCACCTCATCAAAAAATATCTTTCTTTGATTGTGAATAAAAAAGAGCACGCAATCATATCAATTATATTATTGTTTTGTCTAAAGCATATGCAGAAGCTGGATTTATTATTTTCATGTCGACACATAAAACACAAGGGAGAATACCGACTAAGATTCTGGTGGAGAAATCTTATATATTGATTATATGGTACTTCATATAATCTTTGAATAATGAACAAGAGCTGCTGTTACATAATTAAATTAAACCGATATTCAATTATCGTGTATTTTTACGAAAAATCACTTTGAATGGGTAGCGTCTCAACTAACAACAAGTTTGGAAGAAGAACGATCAGTTTCATAACAACGGAATATGGACAATTATTGAGCTTATAAATGTATTTTTTATTTTACAAAAAAAAATGGATTGGTGATTAGTAAGGTGCCATTATTTATAGAAATATACATAACGATAACGCTTCTAGGCGCGATACTATGAATGAATACCCTCCAAGGCGGTGATGGATGTTCTCCCCAATGTGCCTGTTTGGAAGCCACTGTTTGCATGGGAATGTTATTCAGTGTATTCTTCCCGACACCCGAGACGCTGACGCTTCAGCCAGAGCTGCAATAGTAGATGAAGACCTAAGCAAGTCTGGGTAGATATCCGCTCTTTGAGTAGATATCAATACTAGCCAATAAAACTACTATACAATCAAATTTTAACTACCGGAAATAAATTTATTTATTTTTAATGACTCCAACTAAAAATAATATACACCTAACTAACTACCTTATTGTGTCTACATTGAACGTTACAAGAAAATAAAGTTGACGGTCTCCGGATCAAATTCTAAGTAAATCTAAATTAGCAGAAACAGGTTAGTTTATTATATAATATAAGTGTTGAAGTATATTGTTTATTGGTAGTTGAATATGTATTTTGAAGATGTAATAAAACTAAATAAATGTATTTCTGAAATCATTTTCAACAACAAAATAAATCGTCGATTCTTAATCGTTTATTTCGTTATGAAACGTTTATCAACCATGTAAAATAAGTATAAAATACAAATACATATATTTTACGTTACTACTTTCGTAATCACCTGTACCCAATTGAATAATATGAGTACTTTTAGCAGAATCATTAGTATATAAAAAACAAAAGAAAACACATCTGAAACGCTGAAATTTTCAATCAACTGTATTTACGTATGGCATGTTTAAATCTATATATAATATGCAATTCTTGGTTAAACTTATTTGCTGCTAATTTCGGTTTGTTCGTCGGAAGTTCCCAACAATGTTAAATATGTTATTTTGCCACTTCCTAAATATATGATGTTACGAGTATTTTTAGCAGAATCCATAAAATAAAATAGCGAAAGAAAAAAAGACATCTGAAACGCAGAAGTTTATATTTAATTTACTTAACGATTGTATGTTAAATATAGACATGATATAACATATTTTATTTAGTGCTAATTTCAGCTTGTTCGTGGCAGACTATTAGTTGATTCAAAAGCCTATTTTACTACTCTGCAGCAAAGTGAAACATGTTATTATGCCAATAGCTGAAACACGGTGATGAAATGAAGTCGCTGTACCGTCCAAGTCCCGCCCCGGAGCCGAGGCAGCGGTGCGTCGCGCGGGCTCTCTCTACGCTATTGAGTTACCTTACTTTACGTGTCAATCACTCCGGGAGAACGAATGGACAATATTACAAGAAAACTGTCATTTGTCAAGCGTTTTTTAACGCGATGTATTTATACACCGCGTTGCCATCGTCGCGGTCTGCGTCGCGTTCTTCCTCTTTTAACATTTCGCGCCGAGGCGATCGGTCACCTCGTTCCACTTATTTCATAAAAAAAAAATAGTCAAACAACGACTAATGTAATCGGTGAAATATTATTTTTTTAATCCCCGCCGAAGATACACATCAATCACGAATCTCGGAAACAAATGTTAGGAATAATAAAAGTATCTTAATATTATTATACACCATTTAAAAAAAATACGATATTTAAGGATATACACATTCAACACCTTCACTATGAAGCTATATTCCATTGTTATAATATTCAAATAAGATAATCATTTATACTAAATTTATAATATACAAATATAATAATGGAAAAGTATCATTTGAAAGGAGAGATATTTATTTTTAAAATGATATATTACAATCTATATTTAAAGTGTAAAAAGAAACCGTTTACAAAATTCAAATGAATTTGACTAGCTGATTTTTTTTTTCAATAATTTTAATTTTGTCAGTATGAACTTTTTTTTTATTTGTGTAGTGTACTAGAATACTTGATTTTAAATTCAAAATCAAACTGAACTGCTGGCAATCTTTTTTTTTGTTATATGATTGATTCATTCCTATAGTTTTATAAAAAAAAAGCTTTTCGAGTATGGTAGATGAATATCTACATTATAAAGTGTCTTATACAGCTGCATCTTACAATACAGAGATAACGCGTCAACTTCTGAAAGGTGTTGATCTTCCGTCAGGATGTCACTTCCGGGAAAAATGAAGAAACCGGACAGCTGGACCATCCAAGTTGCGACCGAACACTTAAGAGGCGAGTGGTATCTTAAATTTCTCTCGGAAAATCTTTCCTGAAAATTATTTTGCATATCTTTGTAATTCATCATCGCTTTGATATCTTCTTAAATCTAATATTTAGTTTTTTATTTACGTCTCAAATATATAAACCCATAATTATTTTTCAGTAAGAAGATAAGTTATAATCCTCGTATTTATTTACTTTTATAATTGTATGATGCGTTATATGAATATTCATTTTAATTATTAGTTAATTAATTATTAACAAAATCAGATAAGTCTTTTGTTATTTATTCTATTAGTTATAACACTTAGGATAAAAAAAACATTCTTCCATTCATTATAGCTCCCGTCTCTTTAAGTCTTCGGGCTTCTGCCTTAAGAGTCGTCGGGAACTATATATGTTCGGGTGAAGAGATGACATTGCCAACGAACAAAACTGAGTGACGTAAATTGATGGCTGTATGCTCCCGATATGGAACGGATATAGGAAAAAATAACATTAACACATAAAAAATAACAGGAAAACATTACTCTTTAAATAAAAAAATATATAAATCCGGTGCTCTTTGCATTCAGCTCATGTTTTCATTTCACGGTAATGAAGAGTTTCAGATGCCATTATGCACTGGAAGTATTCCAGCTGCGCTTCCCGTGCCCCAGTTACAGCTCGCAGACCAAAGTGAACAACAAACGCACGACGGACGAGTGAATTAAACCCTGACTGTTGCTCCATTCTGCAGATTAGCGCTCGGTCACGTGACCAGCCCATCATCATCAGCAACAGCATCATCAGACCCAACAAGGAAGCTATTGCATCTTTGTAAGCAAACTGAGACATTCTTTAGTCTACTACGGTCTAGTTTTAGCTAACTTGAGTTTGAAACTGATAAGAGGACATTAGAAGAGCTTCCGAATGTGAGTCTCACAATATCTCAATATCTCAAGATAAATTAATATTCATTTTTAACTTCTTCCATGATTTTGTATAAGGTATGAAGCTGATAAAATGAAAGTTACTTCTTATAATGACATGTGAACGTGATTAAATTTTTCTTCTTCTCCCTCTCTCTCTCTGAGATAAGCAAAACTAGGAATGTGTGAAAATAAGATTACTTTTAAATTTTCGCGAGCTACGTATATTCGATTTTCAAATTTCTTGTATCATTATGTTAGTAATTATGTTCCTCACTCATGCTGATAAGGCCATCTATTTTGGATGTTTAGTTTATTTGATAATTCGATTCGAAAGATACAATCACGTGTGCTTACTATCATGAAAGGGCTTTCTTTAGTGATATTCCTTGTACAATTTTTGGCCATCATTATAGTCATATGAAATAATTAATGTATTTTTATGAATCTATATATATGAGTATACGAAACCGTGGTCTTATACATTATGTGATTAACTGTTACTCAGAGTGATTAATGTTAAAACAAAATGTTTTTTTTATTATTTTACATACAGATAAATGTCAAATTGCATGCTAAAAATAAAAATAATCGGTTGATTAAATTATAAATCCTACTTAACGCCTTCATTCCAGGTAATGGAGTTCAGGCGTGAGAATAATATTTTCTAGCGAGTATTGTTTCTTGGAACAAACCCACTCGTGATCCTCTTCATTGCGGGACAAGATTTGCTCAACACTTTGAGACACTGAGATATTATTACTCCCACCGGTCGAACAGGACAGATATAATTAAAGGGTGTTTCAAAGGGTAAATAAGTATTCAAATACCGGTAACACGTGTCGATTACTTTTGATCGCTAGTTCGACGAAGCACTTCAATCTTGAATAATAATATTTAGATTTACATATTTCAATATGAAACTTAGGAATAGCAAGAATATAATCAAGAAGTATCGCTTATTAAAAAGAAGTCAAAAGGAAAGCAACTACTATTACTTCATTATATTTATGAGTAAAGGACCACAATTTTTACTAGAAACTAAATTAATTTATAATTGTTACGTTTTATATTACGGTTTATTTATTTTGAAAGATTTTTGTTGCGTATTTCTCTGCGATGTTTTATTGAAATAAATTTAAGGTTTTCTGATTTCCTTTAAAAAGCTTTGGGTTTATCACACGTTATTTCATACTCATTGCAAACTTCTTTAAAAAATGAACGAAAATGGAAGTAATATTTTATATGTAGGTAATAATTATTTTAATTAGAAAAATGCATGATACAGCAAATCCGTATTTCCTCTTCATCCTAAGATGTATTAAAAAACTTTTTCAGTCAATTTAATAGGTTATAAATTTAAAAATATAGATATTATGACTTAAGCACGTAAAAAAATTATCATTTTAAATTAATAAAAGCGCAAAAAACAAAAAAAACGACTTGCGGTTAATGAGGTTCTAAATGTCTCTCAAAAGTAAATATACTTCTTCATTATTCCATCGAGATGATTTTCAATCATTTAAAGGAATCGCTTCCTCCCGAGTTGTATCTGAAGAATTTATCGATTGCATGCGTTATGTCGAGTTGCTCCAAATTCAAACCCACTTTAATTTGTTTACACTTTGAAGCTAGCAATATGGCTGGTAAATATCAGGTTGAAGAATATTAATTTTGGTCAAATTTTTCAGGAATTAACGTCATGGATATTCCAAATATAAGAAAGCTAAATAGTGATATAGACAGACATAGCCACAATGAAAGTTATTTTAGTAAATATTTAGTTGTGAATATGAAGCCTAACATAGCGTGATCTTATCGCAGCGGGCAGCTACTTTTCTTGCGATCCGCTGAGACAGCCATATCGCAGGCGGGCAGCCAAACAGTCAATCGCAAGTGAGATCGCTGCCCGTTGATATAGATCGCGAACCGCTTAAATGAAACAAAATGGACGCCCTCTTATATACAACTTGTACATCGCGCCGCAGTACTTTCACGAGCGATTGATGAGCCATCGCCGGTGCATCTGCATTGGATTGTTCTTCTTTTATTAATAGCCGCGGCCGGCGTCGCAGATTGTTATGCAATTGGCAGCCGTGAATGAAGAGCCGCGCCCAGAGCCGGGCGACTATCGAGCCGGACCGACAACTGAGCGAGGGCCGCTCCCATCTACCACTACTCTCTTTCTACATCACTTTTCATGACAAACAAAACGTAATTTAAAAAGAGTTGATCACATATTACGAATATATTATACATATTCCATAACATGGAAAGCATTACCACATTTTTTTATCACACAGTTCTGTCAGCTACTATTCTTCTTAACGCATCTGCTTAGATAAAGCAGTTGCACAGCAAACCAGAGGTCATGGGTTCGATCGCAGGTAAAGCTCAAATTAAAAAATTATTGTAATTAATTTATGTACCCTGGACCATTGACGGGAAGCAGTTTAAGAATCTAAGCACATATTTAATCGTTTTTAGATTACTCAACTTGTTTTAAGATGATCGGTGTAATAACCCGACGCTGTTGACGTTTAGAACATTTGACCTTAAGGAATGGCTTAATCTAACAAACCATGTGGTGTTTGCAAATATTTAATCATCCAAATACAAGCCTCAATTAATTTTTATTTAGCTTAAAACATAATTTCTGGCTTTATACTCGAAATATTTGATCTGAAGGCCAAAATAATTAATGGGTACGGTTTTGCATGTAAGGTGAATTGATTTTTCACACACGCTTTCCACCGGTGATGCAAGCCTCGAAAACGATAGAGAACGCTCAGTTTTCGACATGATATTTGATAAAATGCCCTTATCTTAAAGCATCTAGGCATCAAGACATCATACCTTGATAATGCATCAGCAATGTGAGATAATAAACATACAATAAGAACTGCAGGTATATATTTTCTACCTCATTTCGTTCAGTGACGTCATTGTTTGCTTTTATTGCATCATACTCAATGCATTTAACCCAGAGAACATTTTTACTTTTAATGTAATACCACACAAATATTTTGATCTCATATTTTAAATAACAAAATAAAAAGAGAAGTATTTGAATTCTTGACAATTCTTGCACCTCAGTGAATATTGTTCCTGTGTGCGAGTTGACCATCTGACCACTTCTCTGCGGTTTCAATGACTAGTTTATCTAGTATTGGTACTTGTGCTGCAGCAACAACTTACTCGTATAACCAGGTAACTAGAAATTAAATACTGATTACTAACAATTGAATTTTTTTAAAGAACTAATATCAATATGAACATTTTCTTACCCACTTACTCCTGGATAAAAAACTACCTGATTTGTCCAATATATTTCAATCCGTAAATTATTGTTACAGCATGTAATAGGCTGTTATTATGTTATTTGATGCAAGAGTGTATATTTCAAATGTAAATATAATTTCAATATAGATGAAAATATAACCCGAAATGCTAAAATAAATTATAAATTAATAAGCGCACGACGGATGGTCATACATCTTTTAAATTAAGATAATAATAATATACAATACAAACATTATAACGGTAGTTTAATTAATCTAATATTATATAAATAAAATTACTAAGACATTACAGGCATTGAAGAAAAATAAGTTTCTGTAAAAATATACAAAATCAGAGTTTTGGATAAGTATTATTTATAACATCTTCCACATTAGTCATTAGTATAAGTACGTATTGTGAAAACTGAGATTGTGGCACTGTTTTGCTTAGGCTATTCACTTTTGAATTCGTAATGTAAAAAATAGTTATTCTGTGCATTTGTGTTAGAAAATTATTAAAAAGTTCTTAGGTTGTATCGAAAGATAACATTTTCACCGGTGATGAATGAGGCAGCAACATATTTTTCGATATTACGTCTAACTATTCCCACCGTCGACTAGCGCCTTAACAATCCAACTTCACCAGAGGTCATGGTTCTTCGATCCAATTACGCTCCAGCATCATGCTAGGAATTTATGCAAATAGCTGCTTTAAAACATGCAAACTGTCATCTAATGGATGGCTCTAATATTGGTTTATTCCTTACTGCAGTGACCACGTGACACTTATGACGAAAGCGATTAATTACAATTAATCGCTTTCGTCATAAGTGTCACATTCTATAAAGTTCTCTCTAACTTAACATACATGTTAAGTTAGAGAGAACTTTATCGTAGCATTTTGTGAATGTCCTATGTTACTTATTACTACATACTTATGTACTAAAGAGCATAAATGCTTAGAGAATAAATAAATATGTTGTAATCTAGTATAAGTGCTTCACTAACATTAGCCGTGATAGATTTGTTTGTTTATTGATATTTGACGAATCGTAATCGTGATTTTAAGGCCTTTGTTATGCGGCTGCGAATCATGCCATTTTACCAAAAGTCAATGCAGCGTGTAATGGATTTTGAGAATAGTTGCTGCGTATAATATTGGGGGAATAATGGTTTGACGTTGTGAGGAATGAAGAAGTGAGTGCAGCCTTCCAATTCATGCGTAAATTAAATAGACAAAGGTAGATATATTTTACGAAAGCTTTAACTACAGCCGCATTTTCTTCAGTCCCTGGGCTTTCGCCGTCTTGGAAAGCCGTCGGGAACAATATGCAGAATATTTTTGGCAGAACTCCGGGAGGCAAAGATGACATTACAAGATGCGAATGAGGCTGACGTAAAATTATTGCATGAATTTGTGACGATCATATGATCTAGTTAGGGAGCAAATGAAATCACATTGATTATGATATTTAGTAGTGGAAAAGTCTGTTTATTTAGTCTGCTCAAAAATCACATATTATAATATCCTGAAAGACAGTCTATTTATTAAATAATGTATCTGGCAAAAGTTTAGTCAAGGAAGTTGTTTAGATGGTTGGCAGAGACTTCCAGAGTTGTGTTAAAATCTTTTCCAGTCTTGAGACTTTCCCAGAGATATTGGATGTGAATATAGCATATAAATAGAGAAGAATCTAAGAAGAATTTAGTTTTTTATGATATTATATGGAAATGTTTTTTTGTTCACACGGTTTGCATGTGGCCAGTCACTCGCTCTAGTCACTTGCTCCAGTGACACATGGCACATTTAATCAAGGCAATACGGTTAGCGGAAAATGTATTATAAATACGCCAAGCGATTGTTTGTTATTCTGTGCCGTTAGTATTGTGCACCGCCGCTGGCATTACCTGTTTGTCGTGATTAACTTTCAACGTTAGGTTTGAATGCGGGGATGGACCTTATTGGATCGTCGCTTCACCGCAAAATTTAAACACAATTATAACGTGATTAATGAATTTTGCTGCATCATTGAAATCCAATTAATATATTTAAACATTAAAAATGGTAATTTGATTGAATAACTATTATCGAAAATTGATGATAATCAAGATTTTAATAAATGATGATATTTTACGATGTTTTAAAATAACAAACGATTATAAAATATCACAATGAACTTTTAAGCTATCAATTATTTTTATTTTTTGAATCTGAAAGCATTAAAATTTTATCTGAAATCTGTGTTATACAGAAATAAATTTAATTGAATGTGGACACATCAGATGACTCGAAGTTAACCAGATGGCAATTCCGGAGGTTTGCTTGTATTTATATATGGAGGACAAAAACCTATGATCTGGATTAGGAACATAAGAGTTCGTGGTTGATGTCATCAAGATCATTTAAAAAAATCACTCTTAAGCAAAATTACACATCAGTAAGAATATTTTTTGATGCTTTGAATATTAACTGAAACATTAATAAATTTTTATAAACATGAGATTCATGAAATAAAATATTTATATTTTCTTTTATTGGTAGATGTCATTAAACAACTGATGATAAACGGTTATTTCTTTTAAAATATGATAGATTAACCATATTTATTTTTAATTATTTAAGTTTTCCAACACATTTAATACATTAAAACTTATATCCTAACAATGGGTACTAATCTTGGAAGAGTATTTATCCAATTACTGGTAAACACAACATGTGTGGTAAAATTAGTAATTTGATTTTAAAACGTACTACTAATATGTTCTTTCTCTTCATAAAAAAATGTAGAAAAAATGTCTGTGCTTGGTGCCCTGCAAATTACAAGCAAGGCCAAGTGAAAAGAGAGAAAAATATACGAAAATACTTCATGTCGGCCTCGTTAATCGCGCGCGTTATTCCTACGATATACATGATGTAGTTTAACAGCAAAACCAAGATCAGAACCAAGCAGCAGTTAACAGTAAGGTCCTCTCAAGCTAAGAAGTTGATAGTCATAGAAAACCAAAATCCTTCTTGTAATATATTGTATATTCTACTGCACCTTTGTATGTAAAATTAAGAAAAAATTAGTTATTCAAATAAAGAAACGTAATCTATTTGATTAAAAAAATTATTAACGCATTCAAATAGAGGAAATGTGAATTAACTTCCAAATACAAATACAAGCAATATTTCCAATGGGATTGTGCCATACTTCAGTCGGGCAACTCAAATATCGAGCATTTGTAAAATATTTTCTTTTGAATTGGTACAATTAAGAGGTGCAAACACTAGAGACCGGTAATTTTAAGTAAACGGCACATTCCCATGACACGACCACGGGACCGGATGGCGGGAAAATGAGCCATTATAGAGCGTAGACTGTCATAAAGTTCATAAACATCTCATAAGCTAGCGATGCACAATAGCGGAACAACTTACCGCGGTACAACACAGTTATGACATCGCTACAAAAGTTATTCAATTTTATATAAAGCGGTTTTACCGCTACCTACATCTTGCTAGTAATTACCATCGCATACAACTATCACTTATTACTTGGTGAAATGTGTGACACGACATTTAATTTCAGCTTTGCCGTTTTCATTTTTGTTTATTTTTCTTCATAACCTTCTCAAGTCTCTTGGCGTTAAGTACATCAAGTCGGAACAATATGATTCCCCTGTGACAGAATCTAAGCAAATGCTCTATTTATTCTAAAGCCTTTTTGTAATTTACTGAACGCAGTAAATAAAAAAAATAGTTAAATAGCAGCAGAAAAATAAATCACATTATTTTGTTAAAATTTAACAACTACGAGATTATTTTTTATATTTGTAAGTATTTAATTTCTTTCAGGTTCTTCTTGATAATCATTTGTTTTAAATATATGTGCATATATAGGCTCGCTCCTAATCCGGAAAAGACGGAATTACTCTTTATGGCCACAGCTCGAAGACAACATCTATTGGACTTACAACCCTTGGCTATATGTGGTAATGATGTCAACCCTTCTACAAGCGTCAAGCTGCTGGGAGTAGAAATAGACCAGTTCCTCAACCTTAGCGGTAATATCACAAAAACGGTGAAATCTGGATTCTTTAACCTGCGGCAGATACGGTCGGTAAAAAAATGCTTAACCAGGGACGCTACAAAGAGCTTGGTAAATGCGTTTATAGTCTCCAAAATGGACTACTGAAATGCACTGCACGCAGGCCAGCCAGCCAAACAATTAAAGCGATTGCAGTCGTTACAAAACGCAGCGGCACGACTAGTCTACAACGCGCCCAAATTCTGTCACATTACTCCAATATCACACCGACTGCATTGGTTGAGAGTTTCGGCTAGAATCCAGTACAAATTATGCCTCTTAGCTTATAAGGCACTCAACGGAACTGCACCGGGCTATTTAACAGAACTTATCAAGCACTAATTAAAGAAATAAGCGCGCGTGAAGAGACACTCAGATCAGCTAGAGCAAATAGAAGCACTCTGCAGCTGACGGGAAGTAGTCCTAGCACGGTCTTTGACTTTCAGCTACGCGGCACCAATGGCCTGAAACTCGCTACCGGAAAGCATAAGAGAGCTTAAAGCGGAGGCATCCTTCAGAAGCAGACTCAAGACCCACCTTTTTACTCAGAGAGGGAAAGAATCGCTTTTAGAATGATCATTCGGTCATAAAAGAGCGCTATACAAATAGTAATATAATAATAATAAATAATAATATATAGGCGAGTAATTAGTCAAAACAGATACTTTTGAAGGCACTCATTAATTTTAAGATATCAGTGTATAAAAAAAAACAGCCAAAAAACAGTCTTAAATAAATAATGCAAATGGAGAAAATACTTTTAAATATAAATATTTATTTATTTATTTACCTTGTTTTCACATGGATCACGTAACAAAAGTTCTCTATTAGGAGACTGCAGTTTCGACTAACTCGTAGTCTTTCTCAATCCTTCTCTAGTTAAGAGATAACTCTTTATTTAGTTAGTTTATTTAGTTATCTCTTAACTAGAGAAGGATTGAGAAAGACTACGAGTTAGTCGAAACTGCAGTCTCCTAATAGAGAACTTTTGTTACGTGATCCATGTGAAAACAAGGTAAATAAATAAATAAATATTTATAATTTATTATGGATCTCAAAGTGAATGCTCAAAACATTGAAAACTTTTAAATAATTTTTGGTTCTAATATAAGAATGATTATACAAAATAAGTAATCCATAAATCAACAGAGATTATTTTTTGTAAATAAATATGCTCATATGAAATGATGAGGGAACTTAGTCAGCCTGTTGCTGGATTGAAATTGTCAATGGCTACGTGATCCCCATCAAGGTCATGGGGGCAGTCATCCATGCCACCTTAGATGACTGAACACCAGACTAATGCCACATAATGTATAAGACGTATCTGTATATTGTTGTATTTAATCGTAATCCAAATTAATATGTCTAATTAAATTTAGATTACGTATGTACGATATTCGCGTATGCAATTATTAAGGTCATTAAATACGCTTTAAGCCATTATCATTGCTAATGTCAATCACCCTATGAATTGATTACACTACGAAGGCCTCTATATGTTTAATCATCATCTTACCTCACTCTAATGATACAAGTAGCTTTCAATTACATTATTTATTTTATATGCGTTAACTTTCTTAATTTATGTTTGTTTTTTATCGCCGATGCTTAATCATTATATATTTTCCCCATAATTAGATCATATAGTCACCACAAATTTCCTTCAGTTAGTTCTGTCAATTGCTATAGGCCAAGACACATCTACTCCCGAAGGTATATGTAGGAACTTATGTTTTCCGAAGACCTCCAGCACCAAAGCCCGGGGACTTGAAGAGACGTAACTGTTGTATCCGAAGCATATTTTAGGTAATTTGTAAATGGAATAAAAATTTCGTATAATATTAAAGATGAAACATTGAAAACTGTAAATTTTATGACGCTTGCACTTTTTAAAGATTAATGATCACTCCTTCATTAGTCTCCAGTCATGCATTCACAAATGAAGATAAAATGAGATTAATTTATTTATTAAGGGATTTACTATAAATCGGTATAAACTTTTCGTCGGTAATGTGGATTTATAGCGGAATCGAACATGGTTTTAATTATATTAATCGTTTTACGTTCTTTCATCTCTATCCCATTTTTTGACGACAACACTTACAGTGTCTAAGTAATAATAATAAATATATATAATAATAAAAATAATAAAAAAATCCTAAGACCCACAGATTTCTCCAAAATTTAAATTTTTTTTAAAAAAAATGAGTTGAGAAATGAAAAAAAATAATGAACAAAAATAAACATTGACCAATTTACAACATTTCAAACACCTCTATTTTTGTCGTCAAATAAACAGGTAAGACGCTAGAGAACAATAAACTTATAAAAAATAAAATTATTAATTAACGGAATAAATCTCCATTTGTAAGGCAAAATTAAAATAATAATTATTCTCGATAATAATCAATCAATCAATTTGAATAATATAATATAAATAATGCGTGTGTGGCAATACAATATGGTATAATTCAGTCTTGATCAATGAAGGTAGAGTTATTTTTGCGTTGGACAAAGGTGAATCAAGTATGTGTACTCAGAAGTCAGATGAGGATAAGACTCACCGAGCAAAGATCTTAATGAAGCTAGCGAGTGCAGCATCACAAAAAATTAATTATCCAAAACCATGAGTACATCGATTGACAAATGGACCGTCGACCGCACTCAAAACATCATCAGAATAGCCTGCTGCGGTCATCCGCGACGTGCCTAACTAATGCGAATCGTTAAATAGAACCCGTGAATGATCTTGAAACAAAATCACTAATTGCTTGGCAAATAAATATACTGTCGTTATTGAGCGTCGGATCAAACGCATTTAACCAGCCTACCGCGATCGTGATTTTTTTTTCCACATCCATTTTATTGTACACCAAAACCTTTTTTTGTGCGATAGATTCGTTCCGTGGTAAAACGCACAAAAAAATCGCACAAAAAAGCTATGATTTACATAGAAAAAGGGAAGATGCGTTCCATGGATTTTAAAAACCGCATAACTTTGAAACTGCTTTATAAAATATACCCGAAAACGCATATAAAAAAATATTTCCCCCGGAACATGAATCAGTAGATGGTTCCAATTTTTAAATTTCTTCATAAAATATACGCGCTTTTTCTTGAACTACTATAGGGATTCTTTATTTGGTTAAATCTTCAATAAAGATTCTGAGCGCTTGTTCAGTTTTTTTCTAATAACGTATCTCTTGTGTACGATGATAATTTGGAACTTATGTTGGTCCCATCAAAAATAGATTTTCTTATTGCAATTTCATTATTTTTAATTGCTCTTACACACAGACGCTAGCCAACGTTCGACTGTATGCACCGCACAGACAGCCGCCCGACTATGTGTATGCAGCCGAACCCGTGTCAAATGAATAGTCGGCCTTGTAACACTCGGCGTAAGTTGAGGTATAGGCGGTCATCGTGTTATTCGGAGTAGTTTAATAAGGGGTTCGACTGTATATTCTTGACATCATATGTACATACGTTCATATGATCTCAAAAATATATTTTTAAAAATATATTGCATTTAAAAAATACCGCTTAACTTAAAAATCGCACAAAAAGAGATATGAGTGTATATCTGAAACTATCACTACAGATTTAAAATTGCCTTCACTCAGTTCTGTCAGTTGCCACTGTCCATGACATGTCCCAAGACATCTCTGCACTCGAAGGTCCACCTGAGAACATTTATTGTGCTTGAAGAGACGTCAGTTGAAGTAACCGTGGCATATTTTGAGTGATCTGTTGATATGATTTTTTAAAGATATCGAATTATTAGCCCGACGATCCAAAAGACTGCAGCATTTGGTGGGTTGGGGCGGTTCAAGCAAACCAAAGACACTCGATAGTCGATTGACAGTAATTTTTCCATATTTTGGTCCGCGGGTTATGTCTCTTGACTTCGGTGATCTAACGAGAACTACGCTTACAATGTATTATTGTCGCTGGACAAAACATACTGCATAGAAATCGTAGAAAATTAATTATTTATGTTAACATAGCATTGATACTAAGCTTTTTTCTATCAAATATCATTATAATGCCATTAGATATACCAAGCGAAATTTCTGATTGCCCACGTTTTACTGCATTAATAACAAATATGTTTAATGTATATAAATACATAAATTCTGTATCATGAAAAAAAATGTTAAAGAATTATCAATAACTCTACTTGTGTGGTTGGATTGTTAACAATCCAGTTAAAATTATAAATGTAGGCTAAAACATGTACTAGCACTTACTGGAAATAGAGGCCTGATTATCTACTTATTCAACAGGTATAAGCGTTCAAAAAATTATCGTATTATTATTTGACCACTAATACAGACACTTTTTGAAATAAGAAAACTTAAACGTGACATACGTTTAAAATTATGAATTAATATCTGCATTTATTGGTGAGAATACAAATTATTATTTTCGCATTTTGATACCTGAACATGTATATTTATATACGAGTATATTAAAAATATTTAAGTATTATAATGGCTATTAAAATCATTAAAAAATATCACAAAACGTTATAAATTTAAGAAAAAGACCATACCGTTATTAATACTTACATATTATGTATGTATAAAAAATGTAACTGGAGTAATACTCGTAAATAAGACAAAAAAATTATAGCAAAATATGAACTTATACATTTAAAAATTATCACTTAATAATTTTTATAAATAGTTTTATTAATTTATTAAAAAAATTGAAATCAGTTAACTTCATACAACCTAATAGACGTTAAAACATCGTAAGAAATGAGAAAACCAAATCGCTTGGCGTCCGCGCATTTTATTTTTGTAAATATAATACCACTTAATATCTCATAAATTTAGAATACTTCATTCTCTCATACCTCCCCCATATTTCATGAACTGTCAAAATATATAAAGCTTTTTGTCCGGAATCTACTAGATCATTCCAAATAAATAAAAATCCTCAACGAAATTTAAAACGAGTGTGCACATGTATTTCGAATGCAGTAGGCATATATTTTCAAAATAAATTTGTGAAACTTCAATCGATTAGAAATGGCATCGTTATTACAAATAGACAAATTATTTATTAAAACTCACTATGAACACATTAAGAACTACAATTGACATCAATTAAATGTCTTTATATGCCATCAGCTTTCTTTAAGCATTCGCGGTGCGAAAAAAAAATTGGCGACTCGCGAAAGGTTTCGCGATTTTTGCTATTATTTATGTAATATACACAGTGACGTAATACATATAAAGATACTGAAAAACCTCAATTTAATTAAAAATTCTGTTGTATTTTCAATCAATAAAGAAAATGCAGACACAAAACATTTCCAGTTTGTATTTTTGTTTTTCAAAAATACATTTTTTTTAAGCTGTAGGCTTAATATATAAAGGCTTATGTGAGGAATCTCTCGAAGAAAAAGTTCTCAATGTTTAAGAATTTCAATTTCACTCAGTGAGACCGAATAATTACTGATAGTTGTAAGAAATAATAAAAAGCTATTTGGTTTAAAAATTAGAATAAATTAATAGACTTTCAATTATTTTTGGTACCTAAGAGATACTACCGTTCACTTGTTATATAAACGAATATGTAATTTTCTCATTTTCACCGATCCTCGGATGCTAAAAAGTTAGAGAACGCTTATATGCTAAAAATTCACATAATTGGATACATAAATGCAATGAAGTAATAGTCGTAATAAATCTACATATTTTTTATTTTTTTTATTTAATCAAATATAAAAAGATACATTTTTTACATAGTAATTTACATTCCAATCTTTTTTTTTTTTTTTCTTTTTTTTTACATTTGCTTACCACATCACTTAAAGATAAGATCTTGTGTGTGGCGTGGGTATATAATATAAGTAATATATATCTATATTTTTAAATCAAACGTGTCATAGCAACATTCAGTGATTTTTTTCAACTATAAGGATAATTACTTGTTTTTATTAGTAACATTACACCTCGATAAAATCAAATAATATTATCCTCGGCGGTTCGCGCTTGCAACATGTCCATCAAAAATAATACCCGATGGTTTATGCAAGTGCTAACGTTCTCCTTCATACTCTAGTCGTAAACATGGCGTTGGCTTTTGTAAATTTATTAACAGAAATCCAGCAGAGACCGCGAAGAGCGGAGTGAGAATATTATTATTTCAAAGTCAGATCCGCCCACCGCATTAATCAATAGAACATGTTACGATCGGCTATTAATTTATAAATCTCAGCGATGGACGTGCAATTGCAAATGTTTTCCGATATTTTGCACACGTGATATGCAATATTAAACACACGCTTTCAGTGAAAGTAATCATTTTATTCAATCGCTTCTGAATAAATATATTAATAATAAAGAGATAAATCGAGCATTTTTTTGTAAATTATTGTTGGTGTTAAAATCATTTTTTGAATGTAATCACGTACTACTGACGGTGATGAAAAAGTCTCAACCATGGGTTTATTAACGCTAGCCATTTATATTGCAATTAATCATTTTGTAAGACTTTTATACACAAGAAAATTTAGCATGATATTTGAATGTGTAACTAAATTGATAATATTCACTGGTTTCCGATATTTTAAAGTTAAAATGTTTCAAATTACTGAAAGTTGCTACGGGCATTAGTGATTTCGGGCAAACATAACAAAAATATAATATATATGAATTATCTGTAAAAATAACCAGGGATCATGCTATTTATTATTGAGTATAATAGCATTCTGTTGAGTAAGAATTGGTTTGAAAGTGTGTGCACTTACAACAAATGCATCAGGAAATGAACATTGATGAAAAAGCCTCACGCAAACGATTTCGATCAAAATTACGCCAAAAATATGGAAGAAAAGGCTTACATTTCAATGGATTAATAGACTATGAAGACTAAAAATGGAATAAAAGAAGTCTGAACATAAAATGGGATCGTAAAACGGACTCGCGGCTGGCGCAGGGCTATTCTGCTACTCATTGCTCTACTCACACCGGTTCATAGTGAATAGCGATATTACCATTGTGCAGCAAGGCACGACGGTGTTGCCAACAAAACCACGAAAAATTTATATTTAAAAAATTATAATATACATATTATTGTCAAAATTAGCAAGAAAAGCAGTTCTTCATTCAAAAGCGAAATTGTACTTTTTAAAGAAAAAAAACTTTTTAAGCAGCAGAAGACTCCGACTCTCCATATAATATATGATGCTCAACCGAGTTGGCAGGATGCAGTGGATCAACTTAACTAAGCAAGGGTGGAAGGTGTTAAGTCGATTTAGTACATATTTTACATACATTTATTTAAGTGCATTTATATTATATTTATGTTAAGATTCTAAAAATATGTTATGCATAAAACGTGAAGATTATTTCCATGATAAAATAACTCAAAATATTCATTGGCAAAATAAAAATGGTCACATATCATTTTTGAAGACTCTCAAGATTTAGAGTTGGTAATGGCAGCAATTAATTTATGTTTTTTAAGTAAAGAATATTTGAAAACTCGGTTACAAATTAAATAATACCAATTGTAAATTAAGACGATGACTTTATTTCAAAATATCATGTGTTTGTTAAAAACATCACATCGTTTCTTGGGATTAGTTGGCAACACCCAACCTCAGTCGACCCATGGATGAGACAACTGAGTGCTGACTGCCAGTACCTACTACAAATTAATTCCACTCACAGAATAACACTCCCGATACATTTCTCTTATACATTTCAGCATTCGAAACGAGCCCCGTTGCAATCAGAATGAGTAAAAAATTAAATGCATTCTGCCGTCGCAGTTTTATGATATTTTTTCACGGCAAATGAACATTGGAATTGCGAAAAACAAAATGGCATTTCCAATTTCCTGGGAGAATTCCGCGCGGGCGCCGATAACACATAACGAGGAACAATAAAAAATAATGCAAGGACAAATAATGTACAATTGGCGCATACTTTACTTGATTCTTATCAGTTTATGAAAAGGAAAACCACACAATTATAACAAGACTATTAGTTAACTGATAACATCCCACAAAATCATAGGCGACTAAAATTAAACTTTTGCAATAGGGTAATAAAAATATGAAAAAATTAAAATATTTTTCTCCAACATCGTTTTTATTTTATTTTGTATTTTAAGCAATGTTCTTTTTCATTTCTAGCAGTATTCATTTATACTAAAAATATTGTATTTTATATGAAATGAGAAATATATGAAATGCTTTTAACAATGATTATTATGTACATATTTATTTACCAAATATTTTTATTCGCGTTAACGAAATGAAACATTATGGAATAGGGTATTTTTAAATCTCATTTATTACTTTTATAAAAATATATATCTATCTATATATATAGAAGAAAGTCGTGTTAGTACGGTATCGCAAAACTCAAAAACGGCTGAACCGACTTGGCTGAAAATTGGTGGAAAGGTAGCATAGAACCGTAAAAAAGCTATAGGATACTCAAAATTGATTTTATTAAGAAAAAATATTGAATATTTACGTAAACATGTTTTCATACAAAACTATGTCATTTGACAGAACGGTCAGTTTGAGAAATTGTTGCCATGGCAACGCCATAAACAAAAATGACGCAAAATTTGGTATTGTAAGTAGGTACGTACGTAAGGTACGGAATATTTTGAAATAAAAAAAAAAACAAAATAAATATTAGTCAAAATATCAGTTTAATCTTTTATTTGTTAAAAATGAAATAACAAAGGCAACTGGAAAGGAATAACAGATCAAATGTGACAGCTATCGTATTTTTGTCTATGGTTTGATAGATATTTTGTCTATCGGTTGACGTTTTGTTTCGAGAAGTTTCGAGTTTCTATTAGCTTATTGTGCCGATATTATTATTAACAATGTCAACAAGTTGGTCGGTATGTGGACTGCAATGAAGCGATTTGGCGTATATTCGCATTCCCTATTCATGAACGTCATCCTGCTGTTGTGCATTTGGCGGTGCATCTGAAGAATGGTCAACGAGTGTATTTCACGGCTTCAAATGTTGTTCAACGTGCTGAAACACCTCCAGCGACAACATTAACCAGTCTCTTTACGATCTGCCAAAGCGATCCGTTTGTACGAACTTTGCTTTACTCGGAGATGCCACGTTATTACATTTGGAATACTTCATCGAAGAATTTTCAACGACGGAAGCAAGGTGATGCAATTCCTGCTTATTCGGATGTGCGTTCACTAATGCTCTTGGTCGTATGTATACAGTTCATCCAAAGAATGATGAATGCTTCTATTTGCGGTTGCTGCTGGTTAATGTGCGGGGGCCAACATCATTTGAGTCACTACGGACTGTTAATTTTACAATATTCCCAACGTATCGTGCTGCATGTCATCATCATCAGCCTGTGTCCGTCCACTGTTGAACGTAGGCTTCCCGCATGAGTCTCCATCCTCTTCGATCCTCCGCCTTCCGCATCCAGGTCACTCCCGCTATTCTTCTTATGTCGTCAGTCCATCTTGCAGGGGGTCGGCCAATGCTTCGTTTGCCAGTTCTTGGGCGCCATTCCAATACTTTTCTTCCCCATCGACCGTCGTCTCTTCGACAGATATGTCCTGCCCATTGCCACTTGAGTGTGCCTATTCGTTGGGTAGCATCCACTACTTGAGTTCTTCTGCGTATTTCCTCGTTTTGGATTCTATCTTTTAGCGACACTCCGAGCATGGATCTCTCCATAGCACGCTGGGTGACTTTTATTTTATGGGTAAGACTTGCTGTCAGATTCCACGTCTCTGCGCCATAAGTTAATACAGGGAGGACGCATTGGTTAAACGCCTTAGTTTTAAGGCATTGCGGAATTTTCGCTTTAAAAATGTACTTTAGTTTTCCAAATGCTGCCCATCCCAGTTGTATGCGCCTATCGATTTCTTTTGAGAAGTTATTTCGCCCTAGTTGTATTACTTGTCCCAGATAGGTATAGTCGTTTACAACCTCTATTTCTGTTCCTCTAATGGAAATAGGATCAAAGGTCTGTGAAATATGACTATTAATCATGGCTTTTGTTTTATCCATGTTCATTTTCAGACCAATTTTGTTCGACGCTTCATTGAGGTCGTAGAGCATGTCTTGGAGCTTGTTAGGTGATTCGGCTATTAGCACTATGTCATCTGCAAATCGGAGGTGAGAAATGTACTCTCCGTTAATATTTATTCCACATTTTGTCCAGGATAGCAGTTTAAAAATATCTTCTAGGGCGTTTGTGAAGAGTTTTGGAGATATAACATCTCCTTGTCTAACACCTTTGTTTATAGAAATATTGTTAGTGCTATCATGGAGCTGGACCATCATTGTTGCAGATTTGTATAGAGATTTTATTATCTCTATATACCGATAGTCTATTTTGCAGCGTTGTAGTGAATCTAGCACTGCTCAAGTCTCGATTGAGTCAAAGGCCTTTTCATAGCTGCATGTGCAGAACTAAATTTACTAGAATACGATACCCATTGGGATACGACGATCGTTGAAGCAATTATCTCTGCATCTCCAACTCAGATACGCACATTATTTGCTATCATTATTTCGAAGAAGCATAGCGGGAGTGACTTGGATGCGGAAGGCGGAGGATCGAAGAGGATGGAGACTCATGCGGGAGGCCTACGTTCAACAGTGGACGGACACAGGCTGATGATGATTATTTCGACATGCTTCCTATCGAACCCATCTAACCTGTGGCACAAATACAAGGATAATATGTCAGAAGATATTTTACATCAAATTCGTGTTAGTTCAAGAAATCCAGATCTTAAGATGAATGAGGAGATACAAAATCGGGCTTTGCTCTGCTCTTAATCGAAGACATGTGTTACCTCATGTGCGGGAGTTTATTAGTCAGGTTAGGAATGCCAGCACCAAATCGTGAAATGAATGACGCATTTAATCGAGAATTGGAACGGGAACTTGAATATGATCACCATGAATTAGATTTAGTAGTTCAAACGAATGTACCGCTGTTGAATCCTCATGGTCAATTATATGTGGCATGTTCACGGGTCGGAAGACCATCTGCGTTATTTGTTCTTGCACCTGATAAAAAAACAAAAAATGTTGTCTATCACAAGGTGCTTCACTGAAGTGTGCAACCCATGTGCCATGTACATGGCCAATAAAGAATCATTAAAATACTAGGATTCAAAACACTGCGAATGAAAGGACTAAAGAAGAACAAGAAATCACACGTGGACGTATCGAAGAACGAGGATTTAATCCGACATTCAAGGTATTTATTTATTTATTTTTGTACTTACACACAATACAATTAACAGAATAACATACTATACTTATTCCTTTGTATTATGTATGCTAATTCTAAAAAAAATGTGTTTATAAATCAGTAATACTGTCTTTGCTTTTGATTTTGTAGATACAATGACAGATTCACCATCGAATCAGATCATTGCAACCTCTCGAAGATGCACAGCATAATTTTTTACAAATATACTTCAATGACAATATGAAGGAAGAACTTGATCGACGTCAAGAGATCAATGCAGCAATGAAAAGACCAATCGTTCACGATCTGCAGCAACTACTTCATGAACATCATGCGTTTGTCAGACTGTTCAAGAGTGCTTTGGAGCGCATGCCAAATGATGACTACAAAGTCGTGATCAGAGCGGATAATCGACCATTTGGAACACACGTCGTGATACTGGGCAACTGCAACAGATATCCGAAACACGTTGCTCATATGACACGTTGCAATACCCACTGATGTTTTGGCAGGAG
The DNA here is from genome assembly GCA_022606575.1 of Glossosoma conforme. NCBI lineage: Eukaryota > Metazoa > Arthropoda > Insecta > Trichoptera > Glossosomatidae > Glossosoma > Glossosoma conforme. The sequence goes on from JAGTXR010000296.1 coordinate 487,849, forward strand.
AAGATGGATATTATTTCAAATTATATCAAAATGAAAAATCCATTGAATGGCGAGTATCAATATCATAGTTTTGATTTCATCATGACATACATTTTACAGTGTTTGGTTTTGCTTTAGGTTTTAAATAAAAGACCAATTATACTGCTTATATCCAGGAAAATAACAGACTTAAAGATTAGGGGCTGTTTGCTTAGATAAAATTGGACAGATGACTGGCAACCGATTTAAAATCATTTATAATCACCCCTTTATAATTATGGATGTAAGCTTTACATACAAAATAGCAAATCTATTGTCTTAATTTCAGGTGAAGAAAATACCAAGAAGGTTAGCTCGATAAATTATAACGCATATTGTTTGACGATTCGTCGAAATGCTGACAACTCTTTGCTGCGGTTTCGTCGATTACTACAACAGAATTCAACCAGACCAAATATATGTGCCGAAAAATTCAACTTAATAAAATCCAAGATCTCCTCATTTATTACCTCTCCGGCGGAACAAAGTTCACCGGGTCAGCTAGTTATATATAAAAAAATACAATGATTTCAAAAATGTTTGTCTTAAATAGAAAGGAAAAGGTTGTATCACCCTAAAGCGACGTCAAGCGTAGTTTTAAATTATAGTAAAATATGAACGTTCGTAGTCGAATATTAAGCACAATAACGGAAATTCACAAAAACCAATAAGTCATACCGTCCATATTTTATATGATTTATGATATCATAGGCGGTAGACGAAAAGCATCACCTTAACATCACCACACTCTTGTCTTGAACATTGTATTTTTTTGTGTTTTTTGTACGACACGTGAATGTAAATCTGAAGTCTATGTAATGTAAGCAGAACAACACTTAATACAGCTTTTACATTTGCATTGAATTATTCTGTATGATCTTAAATAATAAAAAAATAGATATTTTTATCAACTGCTACCCGAAGGTCGCCGCACTCGTCTCTCCAATCTATTATCCGTCATTATTTCAGCGAATCACATGGACCACAAAACAAACACGTCGCACTCCGCGCGTTTATTTTTAAAGGAAAAAAACAAAAGCGGCCGCGTAGAATTTCCTCAAGGTGTGAGCGAGCGCCTCTCAGTCAAATTATATAATATTTTAGTACCGATCCGCGGTTCGTGACAAGAAAAAATAATGTATTATTCAAAAAACATTTGCGTCGCGTCATTTCTCGGCGGGCATTCGCAGTCGGGCGCTCTCCGTCACGGATCCTGTCCAACAATATATCAAGACGGTGTCGAGATCAGCGTTAAATAAATTAAAATGAGCGGAGAATCTCTGCGATACAAACGGCTCATTCATGAGACACCAACTGCTGGAGACGGAGACTGCTTCGGGAGTATTGTCTCAATAACTTCACTCGGCTACCTTTGTCTTTGATGCTTTATATCACTGCTTAAGAAAACACTGCGCGGAGCTTATTATAAATCTAGTAGCTTCATACTTTTTCTAGACTCTTTATTCTTGTTCTGTATTTTCCGGAATGAATTTTAATACAAGTTTGATCATATTTTTCATAGCAGTGCTGTGGTCTGAATTCATATGAAATGAAATACAGTTTTTAGAATATATAATTTATAGACAAATTTAAAATAAATTTTAAAAGATATTTTTCACACACTCAACCTAATATATTATTATCATTTCAAATCCGCTCTCCTGAGCATATGATCGTCACAAACTGTCGCCAAAAAGCTCTGTAAGCTGCCACGGTCGTCGCCGCATCTTATTTCAGCTTTCACTCTTGGAGATCTGACGAGTATATGCTCAGTATAATTCACGATAACATATTCAGTTGAATTTAAATTCTGACTAAAAATATATTAATATTCTAATTATTTGTGTACTTCAATATTTTGTAAGATCAAAATAAAAATTATATTTATCAAAACAATAGTATTTTATTCGATTGCATCGTCTGAATTATAGTATAGTAACAATACAACGAGCCTGGCCAGCAGCATATAGTCATTTATAACAGACCTTGAGAGTCAGCAGATACAAATGGAACTTGGAGTATATAATTCTTCTCCACAAAGTCTGCCAACCTCACAGGTACCGCACGGTCAGCTTCAGGGTCCTGGAGTCAACGACACAATAATCGTGGTCTGGCTGATTACCTTGATGGACAATGGCGAAAAGAGCGTCTAGGTGGAATTGTTTTTCCCGAATCGGGGCCGGTTGTGCTCTAAATGGAGCACCTATTCATAGAGTGCTCTTTGATATTAGACAGCGGCTCGGTACACCCTCACGTCACACACACGTGCGCACGCGTCAGACACCGAAATATTTCTGGACCTCTGCGGTACGAAGTCGTATGTTATCAATTAACACACATAAAAAATGCCGAATCACCGTCTTGCCGTGACGTCATAAACGTATTTACACGCGCCATTTAAAGAACACTTCCTTTTCAAAAAAAAAGACTCGGTGATACAACACTATCACTAGGGATCTATTTAAAGTTGCTAGTAAACGGGTAATAAAATATGTAAAATGGTTGTATGTAATAAAATATAAAAATTTATACAAACTCAAAGCAATAATTATTTCATATAACATTTATTTTATCAATAATTCAGAGAAAAATAAACAGCAAACGCTAGGATTCGAACCACGAGCCTTTTCAATCAATGTTCATTCTGTATTCAACGTTGGCCTACTGCCGTTTGCTCCGTTCACTCGAGTCGAGAAAATAACACGTATTGTATTAAAACGTATCATTTATATATTGGCGCTTTTTATAAGTCGCACGTATATTTATTAAGATTAAATCAATTAATTTTATTCTTAAGTATTATTATTTCTTCTTCGTAGTATCAATCCGGTGGATTGGTTTGCAGCAACAGAATCTTGCATCTTGATCTCCATTCCTCTCGCTCCTCCGCAACCCTTTTCAGCTCAGCATAAGTGCTACAATTCATGTCCTCGAATACTTGCTGCAAATACTCCCGTCGAGGGCGCCCTCTACAGTTTCTACCCTCAACCATCCCCTCCACAATATCGTGAAGAAGACCATCGTGGCGCATGATGTGACCAATCCATCGGGCTCGCTTCTCTGAGATGGTTCTTATCAGGTGCCTATCTTCCTTGATTATCCTGAGAACCTCATTGTTCGTAACGTTGTCTCTCCAGGAAATTCCGATTATTTATTGACCATCAAAACAAGTATTTATTATTAATATGGATCTTCAATGATCTATCAATATTAAAGTATTGAAATATTTTGTAAAAATCCACCAAAAACGATTTAATGTTATGAAAGAGTTCTTATTGATTGTTAATCGAAAAAAGAAAAATTCATGCTTTCGTTTTAGTATAGTATGTAGACAATAGTTGTAAAGATTTTTGTCAACATGAATATATTTTCATTAATGGATGAAATGAATAAAAGGCACACATTCACGGATGAAACCTTAATTTGTACTTCATAATTAACGCGCATTATAACTTCAATAAGCGATGATATGCGTCGCTTAAAACAATAAATTATATTTCAATCGTAAGTTTGATAAATGATGTTTCATAAAAAAAGGTCTCGCCGGATTGTGATCGCTATTGCGTAAATCATGAAAATGCTGAAAGCAGAGAGTATAGCGTCATATTTGAAGAAAAATCTGAACTACAAGACACAGGTTGACTTGTATACTAAAAAATGAATCCTTCGCTTCGATATCAAAGTCTAGCAGAATAGCGTCGTATCGGTATTTTATATTTAATTTCTTATTTGGTTAATATCTCACTTCTTGTAAGGAAGCTATGTTTTTACCACTGACATATTGGCATTAGTGTAACAGAAACTGGATAACCAATCTCAATTTTTTAAATGGCCTCTGGCACTAGATTACTAATCTAACCATTCGTGCTGGATTTTAGAAACGAACTCAGATTTTTTTATAAATAGAGAGAAAGATGGACCAGGCTAGACCATATTTTTTATAGACGGTGATTGAGAGAAGTCATTGTGGATAACATAACACTGCCCTTTTTAAGAATGACTAATCGCTATATCTAATGTTGTTCCCCTAATGCCATCATATTATATATACCGGCATTAACGCATTCATCGATTTTTACGGAAACTCACTACGAATGGATGGTATTCATTGGTCGACTTTTGTTTATCACCATTTTGATTTGTAAGTATAACATTTTGATAATAATCACATTACACAGTTATTTATTATTATTTACAGGTGAGCAATCAGTGGTATTTATAAAGCTTATAAATTGTTAAAAAATCTAATTTATTTGAGTCTTCGTCGAAGATCAAACATTTGGCTTTGAAGTCTTAAGCAAGCGCTTTAGAATTTAGCTATTCGTCGTTCATACATTTATAACAGCTACGTTAATCAAGTTTCTATGGTCACTTACAATAATTGACATTATGTATTAAGAGGAGTCAAAGCGGAGTCAAAGCATAGTCAAATATTTTAAACAAGCAGCTTACATAAGGTTGTGGAGGTAATTCGTGGTAACGGACATGGTTGGAAAAACGTAAGGCGATACTTTGCCTCTTGGGTCTTTTACCAGATTTATTTGCGGCCGGCCGAGACACGCTCGGATGTTTGGCGTTAAGTTACAGTTATGTCAATCATTCGCCACTCCGCGTCTATATATATAATGTATGGAAACGCCTACCGAAGCAACAAAAAGTTGGCCGGCTACCGCGCGGTGAGCCATCGACCACGGAATCAAAGAGTCCCACAATCCGCGGTGAAAGAGAATCAATCATTTTAATAGTTAAAAAAACACAAAGAGTGGAGCGGAAAGGCTAAACATTATTAAAAACTTCATTTCCTTCTCTTTAACTTTACTGAATATCTTCAGGAAGCAGATCAAACATAATTTTTGTGCCTAATCATTTTATTTAAACACTGACTCTATTTTGTAATACATTTCCTTCGCCATGTCAGTGTCGTCAAATAGATTACCCATCGTGTAATAAATGCGACCATTTAATGTCAGTAGCTTATGTAATTTCGAAGAAGATTTCTTTGTTATTTAAAGATGAAATTTCTATAATTTATAATCCAATCAAATTGTTGCAGCATCACCATATTATGCAGTATTTTGTTGTTAACACAAATAGACTTTTGTTTAATAAACACTTGGAAACTAATGCTGCTGGTCGTCATAGAGATCACCGGAGGATCAAAACTTTATGGAAGTACTCATTTCCATGTTTTTTATCTAAATATTAATGTGTGTTTGAATGTGTAGTTTGCCGACGGGTATAGCTCAATGGTCAAAGCGTTTGCTTTGCAAGTCAAAGGTCGTGGGTTCAATCCCGACAGAGATTAAAAAAAAAGGATTTTTAATCGATATCTGAACTCCAAAATACCCCGGTTGGTGTGAATTTCGATCCCTCACCCGTAAAATGCGAGTCGGTCATAGCCTATTAATTAAAATTGGTGGTAGATGCAAGTCGTCCCGTGAAGACCACCTATTCATAGTAAATTTCTGTAATAATAAGGATGATGCATTACGATATCCACTATGGTAAGCGTCATGGTATTCCACAGATGAGACTTCAGAATTACTATCACCATCTGTCAGTATTCTCCTGTATGTGTTTACATAAAAAATGACCTTATTTTGACATCAATATTTGTTTTTTCACGGATCCTAATTGAATACTTACTTACATCAATTATTTATAGCCGAAAAAAAGATAATATTTTTTTATTAACATACTTTTGGCTCCAATTTTCAGTTAAAAAAAAATATAAATGTTAATGATGTTATTCAGATTATACAACCAATTATGATAAAATGACCGACATATTAAAATATAAAACTAAGTAAAAGTCAAAGTAACATTTGTATCATTTTACATCAAAGCATCGATTGTCATAAGGGCTGGTTTGGCTCTCTGCCTGCAAAATAGAAGTTATAGAGAAATTATAATGGACATAATATGTATGTAGGTAAAAACAATGATTCACCTTGTATGGCTTGCCAGAATTTTCTCTGATAGTTTTCTTTAACAAAATATAAAAGTTCTTCGTTTCTTCTTTGGAAGCGCATTGTATGATAGGATATTATTTATGATTATCTTTTTGCTTTGTATATTAGGAAGTGCACTCTTCAACCCAATCTTAAAATACATACAGGGAGCGGCAAAAAAAACTGACGGCTTTCGTCGTTGTTTCGATTTAAAACCGTAAAGTTTTTTTGCCGCTCCTTGTATTACTACATTTAATTAAAGTAATTTCATTTTTTAATAACACTCGATCGTGGCATACCAAAGGTAATTAATGAAGTAATGATTTGTTTATTATTTCGTCTATTGTTTATCTACTTTTTCAAGTATGTCTCTATCCTGTATTATATGACCTTATTTATCTTACATTAGTATAATCTTTACATTATTTTTAAATATTTGTCATGTCATATCTATGTATAGGGTAATTTTTTAATAGCTTTAGAATTTTTTTCCAAAAAAAGACACATAAAATTAAGAAAAATGCATGAAATCTTTATTTGAATCGATAGTACAGTCCATATAATTTAATGTTTGAAGATTATTTCATTGAAATATTGACCGCGGCTGCGCCTCAAATGGTCCATCCGCTTAGTCCAATTTTGGCATACACTTTCCAACATTTCAGCCGGTATCTCACGAATAAATGCTTCAATGCTGTCTCCCAATGCGTCAATCGAAGCGGACTTGTCAGTATAGATATGAGCCTTAATATAGCCCCACAAAAAATAATCTAAAGGCGTTAAATCGCACGATCTAGGCGGCCAATTGACCGGTCCCAAACGTGAAATAAAGTGTTCACCGAACTTGCCACTCAATTGGTTTATTGTTTCACGTGCTGTGTGGCATGTGGCTCCGTCTTGTTGAAACCACATGTCATGCAAGTCAAGCTCTTCCATTTTGGGCAAAAAAAAGTTGGATATCATCTCACGGTAGCGCTCACCATTCACAGTTACGTTGCGATTCGCATCATCTTTGAAGAAGTACGGTCCAATGATGCCACCAGCCCATAATCCGCACCAAACAGTAAGTCTTTCTGGATGCATTGGTAGCTCTTGCAATGCTTCTGGCTGATCTTCACTCTAAAACGACAATTCTGCTTATTTACGAATCCGTTCAGCCAAAAATGAGCTTCGTCGCTGAACACAAATTTTCGATAAAAATATGGATCAATAAAATTCAATGATTTGCGAGCGTTGTTCGTTTTTAAGACGATTGATGGTTAAATTATAGACCAAACTGAAGATGTTTGACAGTGAAACAAAACACGAAACGTACGTGAGCTGTCAAAATCAGTGTTGCCGAAAAGAAAATAGTTTAAAATTCACCCTTTATAATGTTTTAATATTTGTACTTTACTCCATAAATTTGGAACATCTATACTGCTTAAATAAATAAATATTTGTGATGTATTTAAATCGTGGTTTTTAAAGGCATGTAATGTTAATGATACTAAGCATTTTTATATATTGTAATATAAAAAAACTTAATACGTAAGTATTATAAGATCATCGGGTTGAGACGCACCTTAGGGACAAATAGTTCAGGCATCGGTATCGTCAGACTGTTCATCCGATCTCCTTAAAAATGATAATAAGCAAACAATTCAGTAGGCCTCTCTTCAAGTTTCCGGGCTTTAAAAGCCGCTGAAAACCAAGTATTATACTCTTAGGTGGAATTTCGCATTCTTGGGACAAAATTTGGACAGTGACAATTCGAGATAAGTATTTTCTCCAGATATAAAAAATATATATTATATATATATTATATATATGGTTGAAAAATTTAAATACATAGACTCTCATACCTGTATCATCATTCGAAAGATAAATGATTTTTAAAAATATTTAAGCTTTGAAAAAAAAAGTTTTTTTTAAATGCCTTAGAAATTCCTGGCAGGAGCGTGACGCATATTTTTAAAGCTTTTTTAACATTATATACGTGATCTTTTGAAGAAATCAAAACTGGTTTAAAATAAAATAGAACACATTTGTTGAATTTGTATCGGTGTGAAAAATATTTGTGTGGCGAGTGACAGCAACGCAAGTACGATGATTTTCCAAGAATAGGATGGGGTTTTTTTTACACAAATAACGAAAAGCAAACGACTCAATGGAACACATAAAATACAACAAAGCTAGTTCATTTCGCCTTATGACTCTAATTGCTGGTTTGGGATTGATCTCTTCACCAGAAGAAATGCACGTCATAACATTGAAATTAAAAAAAAGGCTTTTGTTACGTGATCCATGTGAAAACAAGGTAAATAAATAAATAAATATTTATAAAAAAAAGGTTTACATTGAAATCAAGCTTTCTGTATGAACTGATGTATTTATGTATGCAATAAGAGAACATAGCTGCTAAACAACAGTCTGTTATATGATGTTAAGCTAGAGTGGCTAAACGCTGCATTCAGAAATGGTTTATTATATTTGTGCAAGGGTTGAGAAGATTGCGTGTCTATAGGAAGCTTATTTTTTATTGTACAATAATATTTATAATTCACCATTTCTACATATTTTCTTTTGTTGGTATGTGATAATGGAAAAAAACGTGGTTTTTTCGTAATCTTTTTTTATCAGGTGTCACAAACATGAATCGCCTCAATATAAAAAGGCAACACTTTTGTATATATACAATGCTTTTGTACTTCTGGCTTTGGAGAAAATTATGCATGCTGACATCAGCTTTCATTTAACAGCAATGTTATGGTTTCCTAGTCATATTATACCCCTATGAAGTACATTGCCAATAAAACAATCCGGAATTCAGAGTCTAAGAAAAAATAAATAGTCAATCAAATACTATCCTTAATGGCTAGAGATGAATATGAATTACGAGAATGAACCTACGAGTTAGTATAATAGACAAAAATATTATAAGTAGGCTCGTATTGATTTTTTGATCTTCTGTGAAAAACAGCGTTTGGAAACGGAATCAAAATACTCGTAGTTTCGTAGACAATATGTGTGGAAGATATATAATGATTCATTTAAGCCGAAAACTAAATATCCGTTCTTATAGTCCATCCAAAATAGGAAGAACCCTATGACACATTTATTGCCCCTTGTAAAAGGGATGGGGCAAAAATATTTATTTCGATTAGGTCGATTTTTTTTCTCTTCTTCTTCGAAAAAAAATCGAATTTGAATTCGAAGTGAATCGTATATAAACATCTCTATTTCCGCATGGCGGCTTCATAACGGATCAGTACAAATGTTTGACTTTCAGTAGCGTGTTGTTCTTCGATCGATTCGTGTTTTTTGTTGTTGTAATTATTATATTTATTGTTAGTATTGTTAAAGTTGTTTAATTGAATCATATTTTTGTGTTTTTACAATGCCGAAGAGACAGAAAAAAACTGTTCTCAGGAGTGAATCACATGAATTTGTCGTACGCTTGCGAGATTATTTTCATCAAGAAAAACAAAATGGTGAACCATTGCTGTCTGTTGAAAACATTCGAGATCGGGTCGCGGATTCCCTAGGAATCAGTAAATCTACAGTGTCTCGGATCACAGAGGAGAAATACGGTGAATCTTCATTAGAAGAGAAAAAATTATTAACACCAAATAAGAAACAACAGAAGAAATGCTCAATAACAAAACCCGATAGCTTTGATTTGGCAGCAATTAGGAATCACGTGTATGCATACTATGACCGCAACGAAATACCAACACTTCTTAAACTGGTAGGTTCTCTAAAGTCAGTCGGATTATATCAAGGCAGTGCGACGTCTCTTAGTAAGGTATTGAAAAACATTGGCTTCAAATATAAAAAATGTGAAAAAAGAAAGTTTATAATGGAGCGCACGGATATTTCCCTGAAAAGATGCGATTTTTAGAGGCAAATGAAGAGCATTAGGAATTGGGAGAAAGTCGTTTTTCTCGACGAAACTTGGCTCAATGCTAATCATACTGTTGGTAAAATATGGACCGACGACACGGCTAAATCCAGGACGAAAACTCCTGAAGGAAAAGGCCAGCGCCTCATTATTTGTCATGCCGGAACGTCAAAAGGTTTTGTGCCCAATTGTCTTCTGGCGTTTAAGTCAGTTAAAACGACAGAATATCACGAAGAGATGAATTTTGATAATTTCAGACAATGGTTTATGACCTTATTGTCAAATTTACATGAGCCTCACGCCATAGTAATGGACAACGCTTCGTACCATTCTGTCCAAATCAACAAAGCTCCTACTACGGCAAACAATAAAAATGAAATTATAAGTTGGCTTCGTGACAAAGGAGTGCCAAGTAATGAGGCAATGTTAAAAATGAGCTGCTCCGATTGGTTAATTTGTATAAACCTCCAACACCAACATATGTATTGGACGAACTGGCCAAAACAAAAGGCCACACGGTAATCAGATTACCGCCATACCATTGCCAATATAATGCTATTGAAATGATATGGGCTCAAATAAAAGGTATATTAATATAATTTATCACTTCTACCTCACGCCATTTTAATCATTATTTATGTAATGAATATCCTTTTTACATTTAGGTTATGCGGCTAGAAATAACACGTCTCCACCATTCACAGCGAACAAGATGTTGACTCTATTGAACGAGGCATGTGACAATGTCACGGCAGAAGATTGGAAAAAAGTGGTGGACAAAACAAAAGAGAATATTATGCAGATTGGGATCGCGATGTACGCTTTGACAATTTAAGTGAACAGAACCTGATTATAAATGTGTGTGAAAGTTGTAGTTCTGATTCCGATAGTGACGAAGACAATTTAGAATGTACTGCTTTATCGGATTCCGACTAAAATATGTGTTTTTAAGGTTATGTGCTAATATTTATCTCTACACTTGCTTTTCTTCATAATTTTCATATTACTAATATTATTATTTATAGTTTGTTTTACATGTCTCTTAAAACCTGTTAATATTCACTTATAATTGATAATAATTCTAATATTTAATTTTAGTAGGTATTTACAAAAACAATCGAAAATACGATTATTTATACCCCAACACTGGTTTTCGCAGTAATGTGACATGGCCTTCTACGTGCGTCAGATATTATAGTATTATAGTTACAAATTGCCGTATTTTTTCTAATTTGTAACAATATGCATATATTTTTTATTATTTTGTTTTTATTGTGATATATTTACCTAAATAACTTATTATATATAAGAAGAGAGGCTTTTGTTTATGTTGATAAAATTAGTATAGGTAGCGAACGTTTTTACAACGTTATATCGGACGATATTTAGCACAGGGCAATAAATGTGTCATAGGGTTCTTCCTATTTTGGATGGACTATAGTAGGCAACCGGTCACGCCAGGCAATGGTGATTAATTATTCCCTAATAAGCGTAACTTTTTTCAACGCTAGCTTCTGGTTTAGCCGCTGCTGGGATAAAGTGAATTGGAATTGGCTGAGCTGGTAATCCTTATGCCATGTGCAGGGCAATCGCAGCGTGAAGAGCAGAGCTGCTGATGCAGCAAGTGCAGGGGATGTCAAGCGTGTAATGGTATTCCGAAGACAAAGCATTGTCTCCATCACACCACTAGACTGACTATACAAACGTCTTTCAATCTTGCCACAACAGGAGTATAGAAAACTATCGAATTAAGACGTTTGGTAACTTTATAAATAATACCAACCTCATCAGGCTCGTAGTCTATGCAAAACGTTGTATTCTGGCTCACAAAACATTTATTTTAATATACAAGTATAATAACTGTGTGACTCGACAGACGCTGTTCAAATTTGATAAATTTATGATAATTCTCCCATTTTTTCTTTACGGTCTTATCCCTTTCATTACGGCTCGACTTGAATACAAATTATACTGTCAATTATAAAACTAGTATTTGAAGCATAAATGTACTTATCTGGCATATTTTCATATATCAAATTGGTTCTTGTATTCTTTAGCTATCAGATGATGCATAAAAAACTATTCTAAGAAAGTAGCAAAACGATATATCACATCAACCGAAGTCAACGGTAGGGGAATCTTATGACGCGATATGCCGATAACCGATACGAAAGGGTTAACGGTCTGTCATATTTTCAGAACTATTTTAATTTAAGCTATTCAGAAAAATATTTAATCACACAAAAAAAAACATTTGGGTAGTTAAATAGCTTACATGCGAGTAGGTACATAAGAATTATATGTGCAAATATATTACAAACAGTGCCGGTTTTAGGGGGTGGCGAAGTGGGTCGGTGCCCCAGGGCGTCGAATAAGCTAGGGGCGCCGAGTGTAACCAATCTCGCTTTGATTTTTTTAAATGTAAATAATATGGTGCGCCAGAAAAAAATGCCCTAGGGCGCCGCAGGGTCTAAAACCGGTACTGATTACAAATAGAATTGTAAATTTAGAACGAAGAGGTTTGATCTATTTATAACAATATAACGCAATTTTTGTTTAAAAAGTGAATAGCATAATTTAAAATATGATAGTATCAATAAGACATTCCAATATCCGAGGCAGCATTGTCATTGACAAAGATAGAAAATAATATGAAAAAATGATCGAGTCCTCTTAGAAGCGCCATATAGTAGAATGGAACTGACGAAACCCTACATATACCGACTCGGATGGAAAACAATGGATGACTGCGATAAACCTATCACGAACGCAAATCTCCTTGCAACGTACATTGAGTAAACATTTATTTTTATATTTCTTCAAGGAACTCGCGGAGTAGGCCTTGGATGTTTCTAGTATTGTTCCCCTTCCTCCAATTCGTGGCTCTTGTTAGTCATTGGTTCGTAACAATATGTTGGCATGCTCTGACTACTTTCATCAAGCGGGGCGTGGCCAACGAGCACTTTGTCTTCCTTCCGGGTTATTTAGGATTAACCTGTTCTGTAATATGAAGCAAGTCATACGGCACAAAACTTAGGTCCGACTAAGGCACTTGCTTATACCATTCAGTGTAAAGAGGTTGCTTAAATTAAAAATCGACATTATCCAAGTACCGTATGACGACAGATGGTTCAAACGACAAAAGTCGATGGCCACCACATTCAAAAAAGGTGATGGCCACCACATTCATAGAGTGCAAAACGACTGTAAGTAAAGTTCCCATGAACTTTTGTTTTATTTAAAAAAAACACTTAACTTTACAACTTAATTGATACAGGCCTCGAGAGCATCGGTCAAATGAGCAAATTTATATTTTAAAAATCTCATTGACAATCGCCTAAAATCGTCGAATGGACTCGGCGGAGCTTTCAACATAGTGGTTTTGAGTATCGATGTAGACATTTGTCTAGATTAAATTTATAACTCGTAATACTTTTTATTGGATACCACATTACATTTTAATAATACGAATTAAGTTATTTTTCAAGTAATATTTAATTATTTAATTAATGTATCGAATAACCAGTCAAAATATTGCTTGTGATCCATATATACTCTGAAAACCACTAGAATACTAGAGCCACAGTTTTTCTATATCTTGAAATATATTTTAATAGTTTTTTAAATGAGACTTGATATTCATATTTTCTTCGGAAAGGTATATTTTATTTCCATTGGTCTATTTTATTACAAATAATCAAAGAGCAGAGGCTTGGACATTAATTTAGTGTTACATTTTATGCGAAAACAAATCTCTTATAAAAATACCAACAACGAGCTCCCAAAACATTCTTTGACTTTACGACGCTTTTATTGGTTTCTTCGTGAATGGATTCACAACACACAAATTGTATGATACTGTAGTAAATAAATATTCTGTAGGGATACTTAAACAACTATTAGAACATCTTAGTTTCTTAAAGCTGAAAAAATAATTCTATTTTTGTCGGTTAAAATATCATTGACAGACAATCGTTGGAGAATTAGATTAATACTGAGTTACGCTAGAATAATTAAGACATAAAAATTTAACGAAAAAAACATAGAAACATATGGTAACAAAAAATGGTTGACATTTAAAAGCCAAAAAAACAAAGTTAGACCTTTACACTAGTAAAACGTCTAAAACAACATACTTCTATATCATATATTTGATTGTATACTCAATCAAATTAAACAGGATCTCTAACTAGCTTACTAAATTAATTAAATTTACTAGAATCAGTTCGAATATAAAAATGTAATCAATTATTTAGGTAAATACTCAACGATCACGCTATATTATATTGAGTATAACAAATGTATCCATGATAAGCCGTCAATGTTTAATCGACTTTAAACGTTTGTAACATTGTAAACATTCAATAGTGCATATTAATTTGTTCTAATTATCGTAGAATGTAATATACATGCTCAATAAATTGCACAATAAGCGTTCCAGCCATCTCAGTACATTTATTTTTATCCATTGTGCCTTCTCCTTTATCAATAAATGCCTCGCGTTAATTTGCTGGCCGGCGCATTCATTTTTTTTCTATTTGTCACGTTACAATAGTAGGCTCGTGTCGAATAAAGGACTATTAAATAAATTAGATAGCGTTCTCCCACACACGCGTTATCTAGATCGAAGTTTAACATAGCAGATTGCCGGTTTAAGCACTCGGTTTTAATTAAAAGCTTGTGTGCCTTTGACAAGTGTTCAAGAGTAAATGCAATTGCTGGAATGTTCTCTTTCTCAGATAAATGACAAACCGGTGCACACGACAGAGTGTTGCGCCAACTTCCCTGGTTCCCATAACAACCGGCCGGCGTTCATACGTGGATTTGCAATTTGAAATATTAAATTATACCCATTACTCAACGTGCAATAAAATGTGATACTTAAGTTGACTTTCTTTGATTTAGAGGTAATAAAAAATAATATTAGGGCATTGCGTAAGTAAAGTGACTAATTGATATTTTGGTATGGTAATGAACTGTTTAATAGCGGTGTATATACACAAGACAGGACTATGACTTAGAGACTATATCGTGTCCATATTAATGGGTTTTAAATATTTGAGGCCACGGAGAACTTTTTATTTTTGATACATTTATTCTTTTAAATTAAATATGTCTTTTGAGTCGTCAATATTTGAATCAAAATTTCGATTGGAATGCATGCTGGTAACACACTGTTTTATTTTCATTACATTTTGACATACTCTCTTTAAAACACATTTTACATATTCCACAGGTGAATCATCTGAATAATCGTTATGCAAAAACACCGGTAAAAACTACTACTTTTGATGCACACAAGTATGTACAAAAAGAAATATAGCTCAAGTTAGTGAGAACTCTCATATAAGAAACTTTTTCTTGAGTGTATTTTTTGACAACGTCGTTCATTGTTCATAACGATTAAGCTTAATATAGCGACAATATTAGATTACATGTAAACATATCAACTTATTGGGAAAATCTTCCGACACAGGCCGACAGACACTTGTATTTTCTGCTGCATACTCATACAAGTACGAGTATAATAGATTTGATACTGTTAATAGATATTAAGTAATTCACCAGTCAAAGGTTATCAAGTATTATTGAAATCCATGGGTTCGAATCTTTGAGTTCGTAGATTACTGTTAGGATTATTATCATAAATTTATTAATACCTCGCATAGATGTATTAGTCTTGCGCTGGGTTCAGTATAAAACATTATTTCGATATTATAAGCAGCAGGGTTTTTAAAAATATGCAATTAAATTATTGTAATAGTATTTAAATCTATTGAATTTTAAATTTGGTAGATGGGATCAATTGACGTGGTTTATTTAACGTTATACACAAAAAAAAATAAACAACATTGTACTTATTATTTTAAATACTATCTATATTACATTGCTTTCCCTTTTTTTATCAAGATTCATGTTAATAAACAATTGTAATCTTGTAAATATGTGATTTGTGTGATACTCAATTGCAACCTGTAAATATATGTGTAGGAACTAATTAACCGTCCATACCTATATAAGCCAATGCCTGTTTTTATTTTTTCATTATTGAAGAGAATCTTCAGGAAAGCCGAAACATGTAATCGTTAAAATAAATTATGAATCAAAAGTAAATATTTTTGAATTTATAATTATTTAATTCAAATTAATTCTAAAATAATAATTGTAATCTTATCAATATCTATAAGCAAGTACTTTTATACTAATTCTTCCCACGCACAGCATTCTGCCGAACCAGTAAAGTGTCATAGAGTACTTGGAGGCGCGAGGCCTCCTACTAGGAGTCTCACATGTATGCTTAAATAAATAAATAATAAAGATCACAAATATATTATTCTTATTAAATTAATAATCGAATCGGTCTACATAAATCGCATCGTTGTTAAATGTACAGTTGTTGATTACATGATACAAGATGTACTAATATTATAATGTGTTAACGTCGTACCACAATGGTTAGAACAATGATTAGTGTAGTATTTAATATGCGACTATTATTTCGTCGTCATGGACAGCCCTCGAGTGCAAGAGCTGTATGACCGGTCACGTGGCGGTAGCTCATTGATTACATGCCACTTGAGGTAATAACCAGCGTCTTGAACCCGCGGCCGTCGCATCGGCACAATGGATGTGGAGCTATGCTCAGATCTACCAGTCTGGAGATGAAGCTTAACCACAAAAGAGTTCCAAGAAAACTGCTTAGCAACACAAAACATATATCCTACCAAGACCTAATACTGAGCAACAAATTTGCCATTGATTTTGTCTAATACTAGGCAGAATCTCTTTGATGTTACTATAGAAAAAAAAGGCGATGAATTTAACTAGTGATATGAAATGCAATGGATCACTAACAGAGAACCTGTCAGTTTTCAAGTTCTTTAAATTTTAATAGACACTAATGTTTTGGTATTATACAACTAGATCAGGGCTTCTTAAACTTTTTTCATTCACGATTCCATTTATGATAGCGAGTTTCCTGGCGACCCCATATAAATATAAAAGAAAAATAAACAAATATTTTTTGATGATTTATTTATTAGGTAACAATATACATAAACATATGAAAATACATAGTTTTAAAATTCGTTTAGAAATATACAAAAATCTAAAATTAAAAATTGTACAAAAAGTTGTAAAATTGTATTTATTATAGTTACAAAAATTATTTGCCCTATTTTTCATCAAAATTGCATTTTTTTTTAATCTGTCGCGACCCCAGAATTTTGCTACGCGACCCCATTTGGGGGTCGCGACCCATATTTTAAGAAGGCCTGAACTAGATGATTTGAAGTCAAGTAAAACAGTATGTGTAAATATAAATTATATCGTTTTAAATTAGAAAAACAAAGTTATTAAAGTGTAAATTATAAAATGGTTGTCTTATCAAGCTAAGTAAATCAGCACCGTTCAGATTGAAATATTTGCCGTCTATGAGATATGAAAACAGTACCATACTAATGGAATAAATGTTTGTCATTTACTATTAATGTTGTTCTATGTAGTTTTTAATATCATAGTGGCGGTGAGATATAAGATATTAAATAATATTCATCTCATGTTCTTCGTTTAATTGGCGGCGATTTTCCACCTCAATGACCAGAACTAGTAATAATCTAACGACCATCACAGTAAGGCCTGCGTCAACTGACCAGCACCGGAACTATTATATTCGGTGACGATTGGCGGTAATTGTTCTGGCCATCATTTATTATTACGAGTACTAACAGCACCGCAATTGTCATCAATAAAGTATTGCTTGAAAGTATGAAAAGTATGAAACGACTGAATAAATTCAAGATAAATATCTAGATTCTATTCTATGATAGCTTCACAATAGATTGGCGGTCAATAAACGCCTACAATGAATATTTGATCATTATTATGCGATCATTTACATGTAATAAATTTAATTTCAATATAAATACTGGTTTATGTCTGTTTTTTAACACACGGTTCATTACATCGCAATTATTTTGTAGGTAAAATATTCAACAGGTGTATTTTATTTCACACAAACAGATGGGCAGCTTCCGTTTTTCGGAAATGAATACCTTCGATCGTCTGTTCAAGAAAAATATTTTAAACAAATTATAAAGTCATTATATAGTTAGTTCATCACCGTAAAAATATATAAGCACAGAAAACGCATAGTAAAATTTTTACATTCAATACAGATCTTTTAGCCACAATTACCTTTGGTTTATTTTCCTCCTGGGGTGCAAACAAGAACAAATATTTGTCAATATTTTAATTAACAAATTCTTAAATATCTGTCATAAAGCGTATTATTACATATGTTGCTACTTTGTCAGGTTATGAAGTTATTGTGACATTATTGGGTCAAATTCAATACAATGAAAACAAATATGCCTTCTTATTCCGATAGAAACTGTAGAGGGCGCCCTAAACGGGAATATTTGCAGCAAGTGATCGAGGACATGAATTGTAGCTCTTATGCTGAGCTGAAGAGGGTTTCGGAGGACCGAGAGGAATGGAGATCGAGATGTAAGATTCGGTTGCTACAAACCAATCCACCGGATTGATACTACGTAGAAGATTCCGATTGAAAATTTGAAAGAAAATGACATTTAATCAATAATTTTATCGATTTTATACATCTTTTGTACAGAAAACCATTGTTTTATTTATCATGGATAAAATAAAGTTATTCTCATTTATTAATTCAACTTATATTCTTATTTATTCATTAAACTTATTTAATTGAACGCAAAATAACAGGAATGTAAAAAACGTTGCATGTGGTTCTGTTGATAACTGGCTTAAGAGACTAACGTTTTCATAACATCATGTATTATTTTATCTGAGTGAGCTCGTAAGCCTCTCCACGCCACATCGTGATATCGCTGACTTGTGTTTATTTTGTTCTTCGGGAGATTTAAACACTGCAAGAGCTCACCTCTCATTATATCCCCTCACCCTCCTGACAGAATCAGTGTGTTGACTCTCGAGTACAATTCCAACTTAACTTAATAAAAGGCGTCGTTTCGTTACGACTAAAGCGTTATCTGCACTGCAGATGGTATCTAGAGTACACGAAAATGATGACGACACCGAGAATAGTTAAGTTGTCGTTTTTACTTTACATATCTGGTAAATAAAATCTCTGAAACATTCATTCAAAAATAACAATTATTTTCAAAATAAAAAATAAACTTCTATGCAATTAATTTGTAATGTTGAAAGTATTTTGAATTGATGATTACTTATAACTGACGGGTTTTGCGATTTATTATATATAATAGACCGGCAAGATAAATTGTGAAATGTTCAGACGAATGAAAATACTATAAAGAATGTAATAACCTTTATTGCCTCATCTTCTCTGTTTAATTTCTCTAAACATAAAAACATTTGATCAATCCATCGAATGGCAAGAGGTTTTACGTCGCTATAAAATTTTGAATTAAATATCTTTTTATCGCCAGTAAAGGAAGATTTTGAGACAACTCCATCGCTTCTAGCACAATGAGAACAAATTGAAGGTGCTATATCAATGCCTGATAGAGGTAACTATGAACCGCAATAATATAAATACTTTTGATACTATTTAAATACAACTATCGTGTTATTGATTTATTTTCTTTTTTTCTCCCTGCATTTTCCCAGAACAAATGAAGTGAGGCGCATTTCACATAATATAATGTGAGCTGTTTACTGTGGACCGATTGTAGCATCTCCAGAAAAACTGTATACAGTCAACGCTTTCATAGAACCCTTCATAGAAAAATATTGTTATTTTCGATTGAAACGCCTCTTAGGACTAAATGCTCCAGGCCTTAAAAGCATCGGGCTAATCAACCGATATTATGATAACATTAAAGGAGTATTGACTGTATTGTGGAATTTTAAATCAAAGATTAAAAATATCCCGATTGACTTAATCTAGGTTCGACGATAATATTTACTAAAATTATTTGAATGGCAGTAGGAGAGTGAGGATGAAAATGATTTTTTCATATTTTACTTTTCACCAATTGGAAGGGCTTTTATTATTTATTTATTTATATACAGAATCGAAATTCCAATTTTTTTTTACAAATATTTAGAAACATAGAGTATACATAAATATACAATAAATAGAGAAAATAATAAAAAATAAAAATAACACAAAATAATAAGAAGATGACACGTGTCAAAGATCACAGAGATCAAGTAGATCAATACCATCGACAAAAGAGGAAAAGGATGTAAGAAAAGGATCGAGGTGTGCTGGTAGGCCATTTAGTAGCGACATTACCGTTGTACCAAATTGAGTGCTTGAAGCTCCACAAGCATCGACTGGGATCAAAAACAATGGATGGCTACGAGCACGGGTGTACCTATCTGGAACATAGAAGTTAAAACATTCAAGAATCCCAGGGTTGTGAATTGAACCGCGAAGAAGAAGGAATGAATGTTTGAATGCAGCAATTTTCCTCCGGGACTCTAGCGAGTGGAAAGAAAACATCCCTAGAAGAAAAGAGTTGGGTAATGTTCGGAATTAAATGAATTGAATGGATAGTTACCGTAAATATAAAAATAAAGACATCGGACAAATTAATTTTTAATACATTTTGTTTAAATGAATATATACTCTTTATAAAAATGTAAATCACTATACCTATCTGGGACAAGTAATACAACTAGAACAAAATAACTTCTCAAAAGAAATCGAGAGGCGCTTACAACTGGGATGGGCAGCATTTGAAAAACTAAAGTACATTTTTAAAGCGAAAATTCTACTATGTCATAAAACTAAGGCGTTTAACCAATGTATCCTCCATGTATTAACTTATGGCGCAGAGACGTGGAATCTAACAGCAAATCTTACCCATAAAATAAAGGTCACCCAGCGTGCTATGGAGAGATCCATGCTCGGAGTGTCGCTAAAAGATAAAATCCGAAACGAGGAAATCCGCAGAAGAATTTAAGTAGTGGAGGCTACCCAACGAATAGGCATACCCAAGTGGCAATGGGCAGAGACATATTTATCGAAGAGACGACGGTCGATGGGGAAGAAAAATATGAGAGTGGCGCCCCTGCAAAATGGACTGATGACATAAGAAGAATAGCGGGAGTGGCCTGGATGCGGAAGGTAGAGGATCGAAGGGGATGGAGACTCGTGCGGGAGGCTTATGTTCAACAGTGGGTGGATACAGGCTGATGATAATACTCTTTAAATATATTTTATCATAAAATTATTAAAAGGTTAGCTACTGTTTTTAGGAGGTACCTTTGTTAACATCTAAATTAATACCATGTATTTTGTAATGTAACTTCGAGATGATAACTAAATAATTTGAATGCGATTAATGACACCTACGTGTTAACAAACCACACCTTTAAAAACATTTTTTATATTTTTAACGACACCAATACAACATAAAATTTTCTAATTCACTTACCCTTATTTAACTGCATTTTCTCACTACTAAACAAATATTAAATAACTTTGGCAATGCCTTTGCATAACGCAAAATGGTTTATTAGTTTCAAGTAATACCTGCATAATTTTCAAATTGATTTTTAAGTGTACCACGTCAACATACAAAATATTTGTAAAATTAATTACATAATAAATTTCCAATACTTTCGTGTAAACTATAGTAAATTGACTTCAAAGAAAGAAGAATTCTAAAGTATGTAAATTAATGTGTTTTTATTAAGTATTATAGTACAGATAATGTAAATAGATAAAATAAATGTTCGTTTGTGTAGGTAAACAATTACTCTGGTAATATAACACTGTACACGTATTACATCGTGCCTTTGCATGTAGTATAGATTTCACAATACTATGAAATAATTCGGATTACTCTTGCACGTCATATAAAATAATATTGGCAAAAAGTCGGCCTTGGTCTATCATTCAGCAGTAATACATACGGAGTCGCGACCAAGTCATTCCGCCTGGCGAACATACGATACTGTCAAACCACTTTCAAAGAAAATGTATCTTCCAATAGTTTCAGATTTCATCAAAAACAACCTTTCTCTTCCCACATTGGCAAATTATTATCCTACAAAAACATAATGTATGTAGGAATACGCTAATGGGTATTTCTAACAAAAAAACTATGAAAACATATCAACGTTGATCTATTCGGTGGAAAGTATACTACATGCAAAAAAAAATACCGAAAAATCATGTGCAATATCAGTTTGTTTTCTTCCCATATCCGTTCCATATATGAAAATATGGTCATCAAAAAATGACCCGACGACATCCAGGGCAGGAGCCCAGGGACTTGAAAATTAGGCATATACTGTGTGACTTTTTAATGGGAATTTAAAGGAGATCGGATACCAGCCCGATGCTACCGTGGCCTAAACTATTTGGTCACAATAGGTAGTTTAAGCTAACCAACGACACGTGGTAAATGGCAGATGCTAACCCATCCATGTTTTGGTTCCGTTCAATGTTGCTTAACTTTGGTGATCTAAAGAGACCCGCTAATAAAGTTCTATTGTCATCGATTGTTGATAGCGTTCCTCATTATCAAATTTTCCAATTTCAAATGCCGTGTTTTACACTTTTTATCACAACTTTCGCAGAAAAATTACCTGCGGATGGATTTTTTTTCGATACATGTGTGTTTTTTTTTAAATCTTAAATAAGATGTTGAGTTGGGTTATGTTAGGTTTAATTAGACTAAATAGCCGCATTTTACTGCCAATATGTACGAATATAACTACTATCAAAAAATCTGATAAAAGTGTAAACAAACGTAATTTTAAAATGTGAAATAGTAAATCTTACAAGTATCTACTATCGAGGTTAATAATTTAAAGCATACCTACATCATTTACAATTTATGTAATGTATTTACTATCGAGGTTAATAATATTAAAGTATACCTACATCATTTACAATTTCAAAATTAATGCTTACCAATGAATGACTTTACATGCAACAGAATTTATATAAATTGTATAAAATATTTATATTGTTAAAAAGGTATTGATTATATTAAGTTCATTAAAAGGTGTCTGGTGGAAATTGAGACTTAGATGGGTCGAGGCTATTAAAGAATCGAAATATATATGTAAATGATGCTGAAATTGTCACTTCGACTATAAAAAATTTATAAATTTTAATGATATTATTTTATATTCTAAAAAAAAATATGTTATTATGTAAAAAATGTGAAAAAATAATATTATAAATTATGCAACACTTAAATCAAAGATGAATCCCACGCCACACACAAGATCTACCTTTAAGTGGCGTGGAAAGCGAAATTCCAAAAAAAAAAAACAATAAAAAAAAAAATGAATGTAATACTGTCAATAAAATCTTAAATGTATCCTATTATATTTGATTAAATAAAAAAAAAAAAAAAATCTAATAAGACAGTAAAATATATTCCAATACTCTTTTCATTGTTGTTTCGCCCGGCCTCGTTTCTTCTGTGAAAGATTTCCAGTCGATGAGAATACTTTTAAATTTTGCTGAGGTCCAATTTCCGGCTGTTTTCCTCGTCATTAGTATGTGGAGCGGCGCCCAGAGCTACTTGCCCTGATGGTTGGATCATGTCTCAGCCCAACAGCCAGAGATTCCCAATGTAGATTTCATCCAGAGTAAAGTTGACGAGAGAGGCGCTCCCAAATATATGGAACCTTTGTTTGTACACGCGGGAACAACATCTCTGATAAATCACCGCAGAAAAGAAAATGAATCTGCGTACGCCCCGTGAATAATGGATTAGAAAAATTATTACGCATTAAATTTAAGCGCGAACTTCATATAAATATAACTTCCCCGAAAGCAATAAGTCATTAATTTATACTTTTGCATTCAATGATTAATCTTAAATACACAGTAAATTTTTATATTTTACCTTGTTTTAACATGGATCGCGTTAGGTAATTGTTAAGCACAGAATTAAGACCTCGGTTACGTCAATGTGCAGGTGTTAATCCTTCACTTCTTTTATTTTATATACAAGTGAAGGACTGATGAAGCTGTATAATATCATTCCTGAATCATAATTAAGTAAAACACGAGTATGTATTTTTACGCTAATCTAGGTTCAACTGAAACTGTTTAGTAATACTCGTATTGTTTAATAACAACATTTTACTTTCTATAAATAATACGATGAGTTTGAATGAATATAATATAATAATAGAGATAAATTTTAAAAATCACTTAAAATAAGCAAATTTCTGTTTTCCTAGATGAATCAAATTTGTTTTCATAAAAATCAATCCCATTTATATTAAAGACATACTTGTATGCAATTAATGACATGTCATAATTAACTCTTTGAGGCACAGGAATATAGTAGAAAAATATACCCAAATTGCACAAACTTGTCATTCAAAAATATTTTCTAAAAATGTTACACAACTATTTACGGGATCTTAAATTACATATTATATGTATTCATACTGTAAGTTATAGAACTCTTGGATATATTGTCTCTTCATTGAAATATGGGCATTTCTAACAAATCTGTCGTTGATTTTTAAATATTTCATTATATATTCTCGTGTACATATTTTTTCAAATAACTTATTGTTCCTGAAATTAATCCTGTAGTTATTTAAAATATTAAATGCTATTTTCTTATTTCGTGTAGTCCGATTAAGAGTATAAATTATTCATTAATTCGCAAAAGGTTATGGTAGTTAAAATTGAAGAGAATGTACCATATCCAGATATATATTTTCCTGAGAGAGCACGCCGTGTGCACGAAACCATGGTCCCATTTCTCTAAAGTAATGTTACTTAACATAATAAAGAAACTTAAAAAATATCTTCATTATCAATAATTAATATTAAAATTGATGTCGAAGTGAATGCTAAGAATAAAAATATATAAATACGTGCAACATTTTTGTATCGATTACAAATAATTATATTCGATTTAATATTTATTTTTAACGGTTATTATTAATTTATTTTATGCAAAACAGGTGCATGTGAAACCCCTCAATGAATATCCTAATTAATCGGGGATATAATAATACGCTATGAGTATAATGGAAGTCTAATAAAAGTGTGTATGTGTAAAATGTCATTACACTTTTATCGTCTTCACGAAAATTGAAATATGAAAAGGAATGCATATTATCATAATTTATGGAAGCCCATATTACTATACTTAGGAAGGAATTCGTAGGATAGGAAAACGTATGGGTTAAATACTTTACACGTGTTTGACGTTATGTATGAAATAGATATAAAAGCAAGTCATATTTACGTTATAAGTTCATATTCATTGAAACGAACCAACATTTATAAATTATGAAAAATATTTCTACAAATATAATTGTATGAGTAGATTGTATGGTGCACTAAAAAAACGAAAATGATGCTTGGAAATAATGGCAATATGTATAGGAGTATATAGTAAATATTGAATAAAAATAAATGTTTTTATGGAAAAGTTTATATGAAATAGAATAGATGTTGAAATAAATAATATAAATGTATGGATGAAACTCGTTGTTCTGATTTAACGAATATCAGCCACTTAGGGGGGTTCCGAAAGGGCCCGGCTGGATGAGGGGGGGTGAAGGGAAAACAACCTGTTGATATTCGTATATGTATATTACACGTATGTACAAACATCTTCCTTCTATTTTCTCGTTTACTATCTTTCATGTGTATAATGAAGCACTATATTATATTTCCTCCTTCAAAAATAAACATTTCTTTTGATTAAATTTCATATTACGATAAACTCCAAAAAGGTAGTATTTCAATAAAAAAATATTAATCTTGACAAATTATTTATTCAACATATATTACATTTTTTTTAATTGTGAGTATACTAACACAAATACACGAATAATAAGAAAAGTAAATAATATTCAATCGAATTGAAAATATAAATATTAAAAATAATATTCTAATAATTATAATTATAATCCAAAAACTATAGGACGAATGAATATTAATTAATTATTAATTACTGTTAAAAACAACGTTAACTGACATCGAGCAATAAAACCTAGCGATCTTATCGAGTGAACCGAAGATACTCGTAGTGTATACTATATTTTTCAGCCACGTAGCGAATTTATTTCGACTAGTTTTTGTTTTATAACCACCATTAAACATAAATTTGATTTTTTAATCAGGAAAAATCTCGAGACTAGATTTATCACTTTTCCTGAATTTTATTCAACGTCTCGAAGAAAACTCTATATATTATGTTAAATACTCAACGATCTGAACAATCATTTCTAACGATATTCTATTTATAATTAAATCGTTACGCATAATACTCGGCAAACGTCACAATCATAACATGATGCATGTATTTATATTTTTAATTTGTAATATCTGTTTGATCAATTCATATTGCCCTAAATGTCATTATATTCGCATACGAACTTACTGGGTAATATAGATGTATCCTCGATAACTTTCAGCGATATTTTTCCCTGTTAATATTTATAAATTATTAATTTGTATATTTTCATTCGTCGTATTACCGTGAGATTATTTAATGGGTTTCTATTGGTTTGTGATCGTATTTACAAAAGTTTATACAACAATAATGTGGGTAAGCGATAACTATTACACACTTACGAGTAGATTACCCGATTTCACAATCAAAAGTAGGTATCATAAAATATTTATAATTAACAAAAATGAAGGTAATATGATTCAATTACAAATATTATACAAATAACGATTATAATGTTTACAACCTTACATTCAAAATAACATAAATAATATATTAAGATATAAAATATGGTAATAACAATCCATTTTTACATATATTCATTATATCATGATATTATTTTATAGAATGATAAATAAAGATATTCAGCCACAACTTCGAAAATATTTTTTTTAAGGGTTGACTACTAAAAACATATTTAAAATAAGCAAATATTGAAAGATGACAATTCATCAATACACTATACAACACAGATACAAATGAGATGATAGTCGGCAATATGAGTGTAATAAGCGGTCATCTATCAAGACAATCAATATCAATTTCAATATCATCAATAGAATCGAGAGGCCGGAGAATTGCAGTGAGGCTGGCAGGGCGGAGGCCGGAGGGCGGAGGGCGGAGGGCGGTGCTCGTGCAGCGAGCATGCGCCCCCCGCCCATGCGGCCGAGAGCCTCCGAGATGCGCCAGCTTTAGTGATTTACCGCATCCTTATCAGAGAGGCCTCTCTCACTATCACAACTTTAAATACTTCCACTGAGAGCGCACCCGACGCGCGAGTATTAACAATTTAGAAGCACAACAATTTTAAATTTCACGGTTTGACAGGATCGTCCTCCTCTATTCGGACACTCGATTAACACTTTTTATTTTTCCACTTTTCCGTGATGCCCGACAGACCGGCTCGTCCGGACACGAGCGGGCATCCCGACAAGTCTTACGCGGCGTGGGAACGTGAAAAGTTTCAAAAGCGCCCCGATGCAGTGCGCATGTGTCCCGCGAAACCGCGTATAAATATTCACAACGGTTACAATATAACCTAAATTTTATACGGAAAACTTTCAAAATATTTCAATTAGTTTATGCGATCGCCGCGGTCGGAGATATCGCTTATCGACAATTGCCGGTTTTCTCGAATTGTCCGGCGGGAGAGCGGAAAAGGTAAATAACACCGTTTACCTTCTGCGAGTTAACTTTCATGAAAAGTAAAAGTTCGCGCCGGTCGGAGCGGGCGGGAATTCAAGAAGCCTACCTGGACTCGTCTGCCAGCTGAGTCCTCCGACGAACATCTTCCTGCAAGAGAAGAAGACGGCTGTCAGCGGAGCTCGCGAGTGTCGCCGCGGGGCCCGGGGGCCCGCGCCCGGCGGCACTCGGCGGGAGCTCCGGCGGCTGACACCTACCCCGGGTCGTTGGGCACCTCTGCGGGGGAACCCGAGACGGCCGTGTCCTGATTCTGGGACTCCATGACAAACTGCGACAGTGGACTTTTTCTATTTCCGACGGAAAACTGTGTTGACGCGACGCGCGTCTGACGGCAGGACGAGACCGGGGATGCGCGAGCGGTGACGGCTCCTGCGGGCGGCGAGCACTACGACTACACTAAAGGAGCGACTGCGCGAACAGCGGCGGCGGCGGGCGGGGCGGGGCGCGGGACGCAGGGCAGCTCCCGTGATCGCCGGCACAGGCCGCACGCCGGCGTGCGCGCGCAGCGGGGGGCAACAATACGTACACTTTTCTTCTACAACAAATTTCACTGAAATTTAAAAATCTACAACAGATGCATACGATACCATGACACCGTCACTAAAAGAATACTTATGTATTCTATCAACGATTCGCTGTCGTCTAGTATAATATTTTCCGCTTTCGAAACTGAAAATCGTTTCAGCCGATTCAGATTTGGCGCAATTTTCACGGAGCCGGAGAGGTTATGCGGCGACTCCCTCGAATCAGCTGTTTTCTTATTAATTATTTACTTTCATATATTTCGTTTTATGTCCACTTGTTAAAAAGTATTATTTTTTAAAAATGAAATTATATTTTGTTACCATATTTTATTTCAATATTTAAACAGTTTTACCTGTTTGTTTTTGTTATTTAATTATATTTGATTTACATAAAAATATTTAATGTAAGTAATTCTTACTCTAATTATTAAATGATATTGTATATGTACTGTGAAATGACTATTTTATATTTAAAAAAAATGTAAGTAATCAGATTTTTTTTTTATTATTTTATTTACTTTTATATTTAAATGTGTTTAAAAAAAACAAATCGTATACTTGTACTACATAACCTGACATTTTTGCATAATATTTTCGTAAATTTCATTTTAGTTATTGTTACACAGTTTTTACAGGAGAAAATATGTTCTGGTATTATTTTTTATATAGACTAGCGCCACAATAAGCGCGACCAACGGCTGAACTACCGGCCGAATTATCACCGCGGGAGAATCAGTCTTATCAATGTATGTTAATATCTCTTTTTTGTGGACTTCCTATCTAAACATGAATGGAATAAGTAAATAGATACGAAATGTTTGACTCCAAAGTGCAATATCACGGATATTTAGATTAATATCAGTAAGTATTTTATAATGTTATCATATCATACTGTGCCTAATGGCAGAATAATACAATTATTAAAATATAATCTAAGATTGTAGGTATAAATTTTAACCGTTTTTAGTAGCAACTAAATATAAATTTGACTTTAATACAAATTTAATCAATGATTGTGAATTGATTTTGTCATATTTAAATATATTTTTAAAATAACAATCAATTATGTGGTTACAAAATATATGAACAGGGTTGTATCCGAATCAAAGACAATCGAAACCGGTTCATAATTATTTTGAGAGTAAGTTTTTTATACATATCCCCAAAAGCATTCAACTGACATTAAAAAAACAGTCGCAGTGCATCGACATCTTCGATATCTGCAATTAAAATCCATTACACACTTAATTGTTTCATGTACCTTTTCATATAGAACTTGGACAACCTTCATATTACTCGTAGATGTTAGATTTACCATTTTTAAGTGGTTCGCCTGGCACAAAAGCTTGCCGACCGTCCCTTATATATAATAACACCTTTTCCGGAACCATGGCTCGGACCCGAAATGACAGCGACTGCTAGTGATGTTGGAGCACAAGGAATTTTAATAAGAAGACCACGGCAGAAGAGATTAGTAATATTGATTTGAAATTAAAAAGAAAAAATAATAATTAACTTGAAAACTAAAAAAAGAGCGGTCCAAGAAAAGTTGGCGTCACACAGCTCAAAATGTTGGAAAACAACCGAACAATACTGAAAAAACAAAGATACTCGTAAACAAATGAATTCAAATTTTGTTCCAAATTTGAATCTTTTTTAATACATTAAAAAATTATTACTTTTCTCTTATATAATCAATTCAATAGGTATCTGCCTATGAATGGCAATATTTTTAATTTTAAATGCTATCAAAACATTACTTATTCTATATTATTTACAATCTGCCATCTTCTATAAATTTGAACTAAACTGAGTTTTTATTACAATTTAACTGTTAATATTTGATAGGCCTTTGAATGATCAGATCAAACGACATTATGCACTAAAACGTTTTTCGTATTTTGAAAAACGATGTGTATTTTTATATAAGGATCGCATGTTATAGATTTATTGAAAACGAAACGAGCGTGCGTGTATACTAAACCATTTTTTATTTAGAGCAATCTTTGATTAGGCTCAGGCATAGGGGAGCTGTCGGAATTATTTATTATCATCAATTTCATCTAGGTCAGCGACCCCCAAACTTAAGTCCGCGTTGTGAGCTCGTGGAAACTGGACTTATAAATAAGAGCTCCTAAAACAGGGGGCTTAGGCTTTCCAGTGGACTGAATGAATGTCAAATATCCAAAGTTATAAACTTGTCAAATTAAAATTTCTACTGCATTAACGTATTTTTATTTATAATAAAAACATAAATTATTACAGAATTACAAAATACACAAATATTATGTTTCCGCCTTAGTTTTTTCTGGAATAAGTGAGACCCAAACTAAAAAAACTATCGGCGCGCCTCCCAAGAGAAAATTTAAAAAATACAAAATACATCTTCAAATAAACGACACATAATATGTTATAATGTAACTGTACAATTTCGGGTAATGAATGTCAATATATATTTTTTTTAAATGTACATTTGTTTCTTAATAAATTTTCCCACGTGAGTTTTCTAAAATTTCGCATTCCTACAATGCCTTGTTTTTGTATTTTCGATATTTGTTTCTCAGGTGCATAGTTTAAAATTTGCCATACAAGTAGATTAGTAAAAATTAGAAGGTTTTATTTAGTAACACTATTCTTACAAGAACCATATTCCTTTAAAAATAATAAAACAATCTTTAAAAAAAAATATCTCTGATGCTCAGACACAAACCTCGTCTTCTTAGTTAAAAGAAAGAATCACATAATGTCTGAATGCGCTGTTTGCTTAATGAAGCATCTTTAGTCTCAAAATTATATGCGAGAAACTTATGAAAACTATGAAATATGTTTAAATTAATTAATTAGGAACTAGACTTTTTGCAAAGCTGTGTGTAGATATTAAAGCTTGTTTTTTAATACATTAGAATTATTAGGAAGTTCGTTTATCTCTCACAAACATTAATAGGTGATTAATTAAATTCAAAGAATAAAATAGCAACATATCTCTAAAAATATCAGTATAAGCTAACATATTTGTGAACAATTTTATTTTTATAAACAACAATTTGATTAAAGTAATTGTAATTACTTTTTCTAAGAATAATTTAAAGATTGGGCTGATATAATAGAAAAAGGTTATAAATCACATCTATATATTATCCAATCAAAAAAAAAATACTAACAGTGAAATTCACTAATAATTGAAATTTTAATGTTTTTCGTTTTTCCTGTATTAAATATGTTGGTTAATTCCTTTCATTTGATGACAGTTAATAAAATCCTACTTTAGAGCATATGCCCACTGACAACCTTAGCCAGTAACTTAAAAATGTCAGATCCACGACCCAGTTTGTAAAATCACTGAAAAAAAAAACCTTTAATAATTAAAACAAGTTTTTTATTTATTTTTGGTAGGTATTTTATTTCACAATACAAATATATGGATTATCTAACCATTGTACGATAAAGATAGTAACAAAGAATATTATTTTTTATTTAAAATTAAATATAACATGATTTATTAATTTTCAAATATGTCTTGAAATGTTACCAATCTGAAAAATACTCAATTTTAATGGTTATGAATTGTAACAATCAGATATAAAAAAATTATGATGTTGTGCAACTATCTTTTATAGAAATCGAACAATAAATTTGTGAATTATATACCTAGCATATCTGAGGAAATGTCCACTGTATACAATGTCATAGTCGCATTTCTATGAATGAAAGGTACTTTAAGTATTCCATATTAAAACAAGGCAAATATGTCTCATCTATTTTTTATAAAAATTGGATCTCAAAGTTAAAGTTATATAACTTATTCGGTCAAGTTTACTAAAGCTTTTACAATGTATCAGAATTGGTTATAATTTTTAAAGTCAACTAATAATGGATATTTTTATTAATAGAATGAATGACAATAAAAAATATTGTAATACAACTGAATTAATAATTATATTTTAATAAAATATTATTAAAAACTCTGTTTGGAAATACATTGACTATCATGTACAATTTGAAGTGTTAAATATATTAAAAATATGTATAGCAATAAAATTATTTTATTGTTCAACAAAAAACAATACAAAGAATATTAATAATTTGTACAATGGTTTGGTTTCAGTTTGGGACAATAATGAATAATATTAACTATTTTATTTGATTTACACATTACTTAACAATCTATATAATTACTATAATATCATGGATGGGGACAGTTTGTTGCAATTGGTCATTAAAAGCGATACGCTAATAAAATAATGTTTTGTGCTGTCTTACATAATTAATCTCTAACGTTAAGACTAAAATCCTCTCATGGAGGAATATAATATAAAAGAATATAGAGATCTCTGAGGGAAATATGAGAATAATACTTTTGAATCTCCTATACATAGCATGTTTATTTGTACTCTAAAATAACTTACTGACGTAATAAATAAGTGAAAATTATTCAGTTGTACAACAAATTTTTCACAATGATATTGTCAAAATAATAAACATGAATGTAAGCTCTATTTAATGTAGTATTATAATAAATTATTAAATAAGTAATCTTGTAAAATGAAATAAAGGACTATGTTCAATATAGACAATAATGTTTTTAAAAAATGGCCACACTGTAGGCTACATCACAATATTCAGGAATAATATCAGTTCAATACATTCAACGATATCTGAAATTTCCGTTATTTGTTTTTTCACAGAGAGAAGTCATTACGATACAGATTATGTAACTTTTAAATTATTTGAATTTTTTTTTCGACAGTATTAATTATAGATATTCACATCTAATTTATTTATTTTAACATTTCCTCTAAAAAATTAAATTACTGAAATTGCAGAATAGTCTCAAAGTATGTTGCATTAAACATTAGATGTCGATGTACTTTTAAATAATAATTTTGTGTTTATATTTGAAGTGATACATTTTTTTTTTTAAATTGACACGAAAATTCATTGAACAATCTAAATATACCATTTTTCAATAAACTATGAAATAAAATTGCAACTAATAGGAAAAGCTTGTAAGCATAAAAATGAAACATTCATAAAATTTTATATTGCATAATGAAAAAATTGCAAAGCTAAAAAAAACTATGTAAATGAATTTACATAATGTTTAAAGATTAAAAAAGCAATAACAAATAACAATTTTGGGCTACAAAGCTTAAAGCTGTAACATATGATCAATCACAGATTTATATGCAGATATTTGCGAAAGCTAGCAATACTCTATATTATAATACTTAAATAATAATAAATAATATATTGTTATTAATAAAAATAAAATTACGAAAGCAATAAAGATTATAAATAAAATAAAGCAATTCATCACAGAGCAATATTAATAAGCGAAAAAAGCTACTTTGACTAAAAAAAGCATATCAATGATAACAATATATATTTTTTGGAATTACATAAATTCTTGTATAAATGATTAATTTTCCAAAATCTACGATCATATAAATTAACATTTATATATTTTTTATTTTCTTGACAAAAATGTAGTCAAGATATGCAAGCAAAAAAGCATAGCAAATACATTAAATAGACACAATTTTAATGTTATAGTATTAATGAATTACAATTTCACTAATTGATGACCTAAGTAAACTTAATAACATTAAACATAACTGAAACACAAAAAAATGTAAAGTCAACTAAAGTAGGAGATTTTAAGTATGTAAAAGTACTTAAACAGAATCAGAAATATAATTAATTTCCAATTTAAAATACTTATTATAACATTGAAGAATGATAAAATAACAGTCTTTAAACACAAGTATTTAGAATAATTAATAAATTAATGAAACAAACAATATTTTGTAACCTTTACAACGTGGTAATGATTGGTAAATTAAGATTTTCATATATTTTAATGTCAACATTGAAAAAATAGGATAATATAAAGAAATACATAAATGCAATACATATTTCTCAATTAATGTACTGATTTAAGTTCATTGGCCACTCAATGGTTGAGAAACATAATAACTAACATTTAAACTTATAAATGTTCAAGGAACTATAAAAATATCCAATTGATTATTAAAACACTTGCCAATAACTAAAATACTAGTAAATAACTTCTCGTGGGCAATAAAAACTATGAGAAAATTCAATATAACATATTTTAACAGTTCGATGTTACAAAATCAATGTCAATATGTAATATCAACCGGCTTCATAATTTAGTGCATTCAAAATTTGGCATAATGCTCAACAAAAATAAGCAAAAAATGCATTTAGTAAGAAGTTAATAATCTCTGATATAATTTCAAACATTATGGATTGATAGATTACAACTATAGTATTCATGCATATAATTGGTTTACAATCCAAATAAAAAATATTTGAATATTTGAAGCAGTTAACTCTTAAAATCTACATTTATATTCTTAGCTACCTGTATACTCATAGAGACTTGAATATTTCACATTGTATTTACCAAATTTGTGATAATTTTAGTATTAGCAGTTTTTATAAAAAATGAATTCCTAGTCGCCTCTATTCTTAACTATTGTGGAACTAGATTAAGAAAAAAATATATAATGGGGAATCTTGAATTTTTACTGAACAGCGAAACATGAATAAAACCTACTTCTCACAATTATTCACAATACGTTTTACAATATAGGGATGGGGATGACACATCACATTTTTCTACTTTTCAGGAAGTCTTCATTTGTGTTTCAAAATATATTTACTTAACTATGTGATGCATGAAAAAAACACATCTCTAGTAAATGACATGCAATATGAATAAATAATGAAATTCAATATTCTTATAATAAATTCAATATAAATTATATTTATCATTCAGTGCTTGGGAAAATTTAATGTTTTCATATTTCAATGCAAAAAATGAGCATTAATTTTTGGAATTATTATTTTTCTTCTTATCGGAATGTGCAGAATCAGATCCACAAGAGAGAAGTGCAGAAAGTGTTGCGTGAGAGGCGCTCAAGTTGCTGGACGAGGCCGTGGCCCGAGTGCTCAACTTCTGCGTCGGTGGAGTCAGGAATGTCTTGTTGACTCCTGCGCTCCCTAAGGTGAGCACCTTCTTTAACATGGCCGATGAATTGCAAGTATTATCAATCATTGCCTTGGTCGTAGTAATAGATGTATCATCATTCAAATCGATCTTAGTTGGCAGAGAGATCGTCGATATTCTGGAGTAAGAGGAAGAAGCACTCGGGATGATCGTCGCCTGTTTTGAAACGGTGGAAATCATATTGGTACCTGGTGTTTTAGTCAAATCAAATCTATTTACGTTTAACCCACGGTTCACCATGTTTCTAGATACTATAGCATTGTGCAGGATGTTGCCAGTCGAGAAGTTCTTTGTTGATATGTTAATGAAATTACCAGTGTTAATGACATTTCCTGCTATAGAAGGTCGACTTCCAAATCCAATAATGGTAGATCCTGGAGTTATTGTCTTAGTAGTACTCGCCAAACTGAAAAAAAAAAAAAAATTGCACTCAACCTAATTATTTTTATTTTGTAAGCACAGAAATAATTTCATATTTTCATATTTTTTATGAATTAGATCTTAATAACAATCAAATTCTGTATTGCTAACCTGTAAACTGTTCGAGTGGTGGGCTGCATGTTACTAGGATGTAGTACAACGTTAGTGCTTGAATTCGAGGTTTGATTATGCGTTCCAAGTTGTGTGAGTGAAGGGTTTGTTTGAGGAAATGTGGTGACAGTTTGACTAAAAGAAACTGGATTGGATGGAGCCGGGAACACGGAGGAGATGGATGGCAGGCGAGAAGTCACCGCCAGAGTCTTCATAGGTGAGTTTTGACTGGTGACATAACTCTGTACAATATTGGAAGGCATTGAACCGATTGCTACACTTCCAACAATGGATGTGACTATTGCGGGCTTTGCCATAACAGTCTCTGGGGTTTGCTGGTTATATGTCATCTAGAATATAAACGAGAACAAGTTTTTAAATATAATATGATAACGAGAATCTAGAAATTATATCAATATTTTAAAATCATATAGGACTCACAGAATGTGCGCTAATTCCAGATTGGTGCTGGACAGAACTTAACATGCCCGAGGCGCCAGAAGAAATGAAGATGTCCCCACTTCCATCAGATATTCTATCAAAGCTTTTCTTCACATCAGCTTCACTGTCCACATAGCTACAGAAGTCACTGCTCAAGAATTCTATATCTGCATCAATAAACTCTGTGGCAGTATTCAATTCTACTTTAAGATTCGAATTCCCAGTGTTGTTACCTTGAGAGTCATTTAAAGATTGACTTTCACTCAAACATTTCCAATAATGATTATCCGCAGACGAGATTCCTGAAGAAACAACTGATGTAAAATTTCCCGGAATAGAATTAATCAATTGAGGGTTGTTGCTATCAGTTTCAAATTTCATAATAATGTCGTCTCCGCGTTCAATCTTAACCTCCTGCCGTAAAGAGGACTGTAAAGCCTGATCGTCACTTTTATCCTCGACCTTTATAAGTTTATGCAAGTCTTTTGATGCTTGGTCATCAGCATCTTCCAATTTAACTTGCACAGGAGCCTCACAAGAATCTTCAATTTCTTCGATTTTAATGAACGTTTTGGGTGGAAAAGAATCCGTCGGAGGCGGTGTCGGCGTAGGAGTACTGGAAGTATAATCTTCACTCATTTCACCTCGGCGACTGAGAAAACTCTGGATCTTCCTCAGCATAAAAGGCGGTGCTTTAAACCCGGATAGCTCATTTAATCTGAGCGCTGGACTGTGCCGGTAATCTTCACTCACGACGAGTTCTTCAATATCTTCCAACACCTATAAATAATAACAATTTTACATATTTAAAATATATATATATAATGATCGAAACACAAAGTGGAAATAAATATATTTATTAAATTATTAAATTAATATATTTGAATAATGAGTTTACCATGATGTAAGTTCTCCCTCCAGCCGGAGTGGTCAGGTTCTGGTTGGCGATCCACTCCTTGTCCGCCGAGTCAGCGGGATAGCGCAGCAAGCCAGCGTGCTTGCTGTACAGGCGACCTCTGGACTGCCCGAGGCCGAGCACCTGATCATCACAAAACCAAATATTACAAAAAACTATTAACAAACATTTTAACCTCAGTTGTATAAAATAAGTCAATTATTTTGTGATTATAATAAAGGATGAATTTTATGCTATTTTTTTTTGGCAACACTGATTTTGACAGCTCACGTACGTTTCGTGTTTTGTGTCACTGACAAACATCTTCAGTTT
Source organism: Glossosoma conforme (assembly GCA_022606575.1). Taxonomy (NCBI): domain Eukaryota; kingdom Metazoa; phylum Arthropoda; class Insecta; order Trichoptera; family Glossosomatidae; genus Glossosoma; species Glossosoma conforme. The sequence goes on from JAGTXR010000296.1 coordinate 525,088, forward strand.
GGTCTATAATTTAACCATGAATCGTCTTACAAACGAACAACGCTTGCAAATCATTGAATTTTATTGATCCATATTTTTATCGAAAAATTGTGAAGCTCATTTTTGGCTGAATGGATTCGTAAATAAGCAGAATTGTCGGTTTTAGAGTGAAGATCAGCCAGAAGCATTGCAAGAGCTACCAATGCATCCAGAAAGAGTTACTGTTTGGTGCGGATTATGGGCTGGTGGCATCATTGGACCGTACTTCTTCAAAGATGATGCGAATCGCAACGTAACTGTGAATGGTGAGCGCTACCGTGAGATGATATCCAACTTTTTTTTGCCCAAAATGGAAGAGCTTGACTTGCATGACATGTGGTTTCAACAAGACGGTGCCACGTGCCACACAGCACGCGAAACAATAAACCAATTGAGTGGCAAGTTCGGTGAACACTTTATTTCACGTTTGGGACCGGTCAATTGGCCGCCTAGATCGTGCGATTTAACACCTTTAGATTATTTTTTGTGGGAGCTATGTTAAGGCTCATATCTATACTGATAAGTCCGCTTCGATTAACACATTCGAAGACAGCATTGAAGCATTTATTCGTGAGATACCGGCCGAAATGTTGGAAAGTGTATGCCAAAATTGGACTTAGCGGATGGACCATTTGAGGCGCAGCCGCGGTCAACATTTGAATGAAATAACCTTCAAACATTAAATTATATGGACTGTACTATCGATTCAAATAAAGATTTCATGCATTTTTCTTAATTTTATGTGTCTTTTTTGGAAAAATTTCATATAGCTATTAAAAAATCACCCTTTACATCACATTTACAGATATTATTAACTATTAGATGTCTGTTGATGATATGTCTGATGAAGGTATATCAATAGAAATAAAGAACTGAACACATCTAACATAAATCTTTGCATATCATGGAAAACAGTACCAATACTTTATGAAAAATATCCAAAAATATAAGAAAGGTAAAAAAGGAGTTAAGTTTTATCTACTAAGATTCTGACCTTATTAGCGATAGACCCCATTATGAAGAGTGTGTCTTGAGTCAACCTGGCTGGATCCCATTTATGAGCCGGACAGACCGCACCTTCCGTTCTCCTTTTCCTTCTAACACCGACACCGGCATCTGAATCTGTATCAGATTCTTTGCGTTTTCCGAAAGATGGACTCTAAAATTTTATAATAAAATCATTTTTTTTTCAATCTCAACTTAAACATACACAAAGAACTAAAATGTATATTTTTTAAATTGAGATATTCACAGATTCCTTGCTATATATACAGATATAGAAAAACAAGATAAAAATACATGCGATTTTAAAAAGAAAATTCCATATATAATCATCACTATTAGAGAGGTCAGGACTGACCACCCAGATCCCAGGATCATTTGAAATTACATTAAATGAACATTTTATATTTCTTACACTGCTCGGTCGACCGAAGCGCGAATCTGCTCCGTTACTTGATTCGGAATCACTGAGTTCACTGGGCGACGCGACCGTCTGCGAGGGAGCCGCGGGGCGCGGGGGGGCGGCGTACAAGCTGCGCGCACCGTCCAGCATCGCTCGGCACACAGCGCGAACCTGGAAAACCACATTTACAACCGAGATAAAGTCCAACGCTCAACAAAATAGTTTCATTGAAATCACATTCTATTAGTTAAGACTAATTAAAAATATATTTTTATAATCAGTTTGTTAATTAACTGTTCGACGATCATAAATGTAATGTATTTAGATATGAAAGTAACTAACCTGTTCTTCACCTACAGACTCTTCTCCGAGATTCGAGCGGATGTTGTTAACAGCAGGTACAAAAAATTTCTGGAATACAAAAATAATATGGATTTGCAGTATTAAATAATGGAAGTTTTTTTTTTTAGACAGGTGCTGGAATGATTGGGTAGGTAGCTTACTATATTATATATATAAACATTTTAATACTGGTATAACCCTAAACCCTTTGCAGTCTTACATAATAGTTTTTTTTTTTTTAGAAAGGTGCTGGAATTATTGGGTAGGTGACTTACTAGTCACCAATACATAGCTCTATCCTGGCTCTTAGCACAGCCAATGGCCGGGTATTGTTGATTGTTTGTCAGCCAATACTTCGCTGATTATATAAATATTAATTTTACTTCTGACACTAATATTGCATACTCAAATGTTTCCAGCAAAATCATATATCACAATGTGTGCTGAAAACGATTAATTAACCTAACCATCAAAACAGATTTATATTTACAAATCTCACAATATATTTAAAAAACAAAAATCTTTCCACATAGATTACTCGAACATTTATTTACTTGCTCAACATCTTCATTTTATTTATATATAATATTAGAATATTTTTGATTAGTAAATTGTAATATTTTTGGTAAATAATGTTCGGTGCCAACATTGTTCAATTGTAAATTCAAAAGCACTGCGCTTATATTGATAAATAAATTAACTAAATAAACAAATGAATATAAATATGAAGTAAAACTAAATATTTTTTTATTTATTATTTATTATTTTTTATTTTAAAATTAATATGAAGTTATAAAGAGTTGCCAAATCCACTACAACTAATCTGCTTTCCTTTACTTCCAACATTACTAGGGCTCTAGAGGACAATCTCCAGGTAGATGTCCTCTATACAGATTTCTCCAAAGCCTTTGATAAAGTCAATCACACAATTCTTCATGCAATCTATCGGTATTAGGGACCTCTTATTATCGTTTTTCAAATCTTATCTTCATAATAGAAAACAGCAAGTCAGAATAAATAACTTTCTCTCGTCGCTTATCAGTGTCACATCAGGAGTACCTCAAGGAGCCCATCTTGCTCCATTACTATTTAACATATTTATAAATGACATTAGTGATGTGTTCTTGCATACACGTTTCTGGTTGTTTGCAGACGACAACAAAGTTTTAAAATTAATCAAATCTCCTAATGATTGTCTTCTACTTCAACATGACATCAATCGCTTCAATGACTGGTGCATTTCAAACTGTCTACACCTTAACATTGATAAATGTAAAATTATTTCTTTCACCAGAATTAAGAATCCTATTAAGTTTAATTATAACATCAACAGTGTTGCCCTTTCTCATGTTCCTACTATAAAGGACCTTGGCGTCACCCTAAATAGTAAATTATCTTATCACGACCATATTGATAGTATTGTGAACAAGTCCCTTAAACTTCTAGGTTTTATCAATAGAATCACTAAGGATTTTAAAAACCTGAGCTCCATCAAGGTCCTTTACTGTTCTCTGATTCGTCCGCAGCTAGAATATGCTAGCGTTATATGGTCTCCCTACTATCGAACTCATATCGACCGGATTGAATCAGTCCAACATCGCTTCTTGTCAAGAGTTGCAAGACTGATCGGCCTTGAGAGAGGTAGCTACTCCTATGAAGATATAGAGAGGCGACTTAATGTATCTACATTGGAGAGACGTAGAACAGTGACTGACTTGCTGTTTATTTTTAAAATTATGAACTCCATAATCGATGACTCGACATTATTTCAGGAAATTACGTTCAATGTTCCCTCCCGGTTCACTAGAGGCAGTGACCTGCTACATGTAAGGACATCCAAAACCAACTACGGATTCAATTCTCCTATGTTAAGAATGTGTAGACTGGTTAAATCCTCTAGTGACTTGGACTTTTTCGGGGTGGACCTTCCAGCATTTCGCAGATCCCTCTACTAATGTACTAGATCTGTTTTTTTACTCATGTTCATGTTTTGTCTAAGCGTATTGTCTTAGCTATTATATTGTTCTGTTTTACCATTTCATTTATTGTATTTTCTATTTTAAAACCGTATGTATTGGCCTAGGCAGTTAATAAAATAAGATAAAATAAAATAAATAAATAAATAAACTAAATAAAAACTTTGTCTATGACATCCCTCAAGAATGCATATGTTGCCTCATTTATATCCATAATTTACTTTTCAATTATTAAACGAAATTGTGTAAATCAAGCTGTAAACCTCATACAAAAAATGGGTTTCACTCTTTTTAGCGGAAAATCCATAACTGACAAAACCAAGAATAAATGAAAAGATGTATATATTAGTAAAAACTCTATTTATTTACATGAAGTCGTTTGCCCATGTTTGACTGTGAGCATCATACAACAATGGTATGAAGCCTATAATACATTCAGTGTATTATTGGTTTCATACTATCAAAAGCAACCAGCCGCGCCACTATTAGCATTATGCTGTGATAGGCAAACTATTTTTTTATTTTGGAGGCAAATCCTATTTTTTTTACTTACTTCCTTAAATTCCTTACTCCCTTAAATTCCCTATTTGTCCTTTATTATTCAAAATATAAATAAAAACCTGAAATTGACATAAATTGTTTAAAACCTGTAATTTTTGTATTACGGGCAGTCAATTTAAATACAAATTCTTAGTAAATTAAAAATAAACTATTGCTGTCGCATTGACAAACACAAGTATAGTTGCCCTTTTAAGCAATTTTACTTTTTGGCAAAAACAAATTGCTTGGGTATATACAACAAACATTTTTTTGTTTTTCTATGGGGGTCATAAATTACACATATCTGCGTAAAAATAAAAAATGTAAAATATAGAATATTAGAGGCTTGCATTTTCACTAAATGTAATTTAGAAATGGACTGTACAACAAAAATTATTACATGCTTAAACCACAAACTAACGCTATTTATATTTCATGCAGTGATATTTTAAATTTATATGGAGTTTTTAATAAATTTCCGAAAATATCATTCTTTCTCCAAAAATATACGGTCACCGCCGAGCTGACATTACCAAGTGCTGAGTAAAACAGATGCTGGCAAATATTTGAGTGTATATACCACACAGTCAACCGCCTGGCTATGTGTGGGTCTGGGTGGCCGCGTTAGATGACAAATTGTGTAGTGTGAGGGATTGCGGCGAAAAATTCTGCTCGGCACATAGTTTGAGGTTTGACTGTATATAACTATTCTTCGCTCCAATCAAGGCAGACGGTGGCAGAGAATTATATTTTATGTTGTTGTTCATAAATAAATATAGATAATATAAAGATAATATAAATAATAAATATTAAATATTGTTTATGTGAAATATGTGACAAAATACATTATAACATAGACAATATACCAACCTCTAGATATTTTTTGATAACTTGATCAATTTCTTTGGTAACTGCAGACTGAATATTCTGTCTCAAGATGTCCAGAGACTTGTTGGCGCTTGCCCGGAACTCGGCCGGTGGCCGGCCGCTAGTCTGGATGATGCCGGGCAGACTAAACCTCCGGTGCATCGCTGCCAGGGTGTTCAATGCAACCTGTCGATTAATGGCATGGCGCTGAAAATTTATGATAAAAAAATCATTAGTAATCTTCACTATATTTATCCTGTGATGTGTCAATAACTGATGTGAGACTATTGATTAACTCTATCCTTACTGATCATCCACCTTACACGTGTGCCTCTATGTATTTTTCAATCAAAATCATTGTATTATTTAATTTTCAATTTCATAACAAGGATAACTGAGATACAATATTATAATAATTCAGGATGTCAATATATAAAACCATCACTATCTAATAAAAAGTGAAATAGGGGACTTGTTGATTTAAGTGTTCAAATAAATAGGGATTACACTAAATATTGTACATATTTTAGATTCTGCCTAGCACATAAATCACTGTAAGTATGTACAATAAATGTTAAGAAATTAGTAGTATAGAGTTAATTAGTAATTAATATAATACATACATTTGGCATGTTGTTCGTCGCCTGCGGATCCCTAGTCGACGCGCCTCTGTTTGACGGCGGTAGCTGCCAAGAACCACTTGAATCTTCGGAAGATGAGTTCTGCAGCAAGGCATCAGCATTGGTAGTCTTCCAATTCCTTTGAATAACCATGGTCTGAGTGATGATTTAGGAAAACTACGAAGACAAGATTCACCAGCTGACTTCCCGAAACACCAAGCTCAGTTTATTGATAAACATTCGCCGCGTCTGCGCCAAATCTCGGTCGTTTATATAGCCCTGCGTCATTTTCGGGGAATCTTGAATGATATTTCAGAGAATATTGCCGTTTTAATTCATTTTTGTGTCGCACCGTTTATTCGACCCCCCAAATGTCGAACCCCAACAAATAATTCTCAACGATTCTCATTTCCAGTATTATTTCCATAGACACTTCGTGTTTGCTGAATGTCAAGTAGGCATAAGCAATAAAATAATAAGTAAATTTAAAAATAGGTATATAAAATTGAAAATTAAATAAGGAAATAAAATATCAAAGATATTTAATTAAATAATAAAAATATATTTGTGTTTAATAAAAAAAAATCTTAATGAAAATCACAAAATAAATCTTTATTTTTTATTCATAATATTTTTAGAAATACATATGGAAATCAAATACTTACAGGTATATTGTATGTCTTTATTTGAAATTGAAAAAACAAAACCTTGTGTTATTTAATTTAACTGAAAATGTTTTATTTTGAATATTAAGTATTTTGTTTTGTTTTGTTTTATAAATCTTTATGTTATTTTTAGTTATTTTATTTAGTTCTTTAGTATTATAACTTGAAATACATGTAAATAAAATTATAAATTGAGGTATTATTACTAAGTTTACAGACAGAGTTATCTTTTACTTAAGATACAATATTTTATTGGTTAATATTAAATGAAATTCCCTAAAACACTAAGATAGATTCTATAGAATCTTTGAAATGGATCCTATTTTTTAAATGAGTAAAAACTTAAACCTGGTTAACATACTTAACACTATACAATTTAAAGAAACACAGAAAAATAAATAAACACAGTGAAAAAGATCAAATAAAATAAAAATTTCAGTGTATGTCTTTGAAAATGTTGGTAGGGATTTTATTTTGGGTATGGAGGTGCTTGAGGTTAGTTCTAAAAGGTGTGTTGAAAATGATTTCAATGGCTTTATTTTGTATGACCTTTAGTTTAGTAAGGTGAGTTTTTGAGTTATATTGAGAATTTGAGAATATTAGGTATTATGTCATTAAATACATACTATCATTTCTCGGCGCGAATCGATATCCTAAAAATGTTTCTTCCTACAATTATTTGCATATTTGGAGGATATGGTCGGCGAAATTTTTGTCACTGAGCTGAGCTTGAAATGAAGGGTGGTTAGACATGATAAATCCTCAAATATTAAGGTTCTTATATGGCTCATGTTTGGGGCCCAAGGGTCAAATATTTTGCATTGGAAATGAGATTACTTTTAAAAACAAAATTTAAAGTCTAGAAATTAAGTATGTATGGAAAAAATAATAACTAAAATTCTTAGCAGTACGAAATGATTTCTTATTTCTAGTTAATTTTTATTTATTTACTGATAGTCTTGATGATTTTTTATTCTGGGGTTAGGTTAAGTTAGGGTGATGTAGCAGTTAGTACTTAAATTTTGTAAAAAGGATTAAATGTAAATTTAAAATATATATAACGACGGGCGGTTAAACGCCTGGCGATGACATTTACTCATGTTTATTTTTATAAATATCCATTAAATCAAAATTGAAAGGATACTATAACTATGAAATTTGGTAAAACGAAATAAACTTTAAACATATTAATCTAAATATGTGATGTACTTACAGAAGTAAGAATATTAACCTGTTCGCATCAGTACCCAATATATGCCATGTAAAATTCCCCTACCGTTGACATCGGTAGCTGTGATATATCGTTTTGCTACTTTCTTTGAATAGTATTTTATGCATCATCTGATAGCTAAATGATACAAGAACCAATGGGATATATGAAAATAGACCAGATAAGTACATTTATGCTTCAAACACTAGTTTTATAATTGACAGTATAATTTGTATTCCACCGAGCCGTAATGAAAGGGTTAAATCATATTTGAAACTAATTAACATACTCATTGAATAACCTCCAGCATTGCTTTTGTAACATAATATCCATTAAATGACAACAAAAAATGTTAATGTAAAAAATTATCAAATTGTACTGAGTCACTAAAAATGATAAATTTATCTGTGCAATGACTATATATACTTACAGAATATTATCCTCTAATTGACGAGGTATATAATTTATTTTTGAATGCGGTTTCTGATATGGTGTGATATTTACAGTGAATCTTTATTTCTTAAAAATTAATTGTTGAAAATGATATCTCTTTTGAGCAACCTATGAACATTAAGCACAAGTATAATGAAAATTCAATGATGTATAGGATAAAGGCTGTAAAATAAACAAGGTAATAAAATTATTTAAAATATTTATTATTTAATAAATAAAGGAATATATTAATTATGTATGAAAATAATAAAATATATAATAAACCACCACAAATATGATTTTGGGCAACTACAAATGTTGTACTATTGAATAACCATTTTCCAAAGAAAAATTAAAGATTACTTCTGGGGCAAGATAGTCAGCCAGACATCTTCTTACGAAGATTCTCAGCCAACTTTTCCATAAAGGCACGAGTCTCCAAATAATCACCCGGCTTGACATTGTTCATTCCCTTAACACAAATAGCTAAATCCTTGGTCATGAAGCCAGACTCAATAGTGTCAATGCAAACGGCTTCCAAAGTTTCAGCGAAGTCTTGCAGAGCTTTGTTATTATCCAAAGATGCGCGATGCAATAATCCCCTGGTCCAAGCAAAAATAGATGCAATTGGATTGGTGGAGGTTTCCTTTCCTTGTTGGTAAAATCTGAAATGGCGAGTGACTGTTCCATGAGCAGCTTCAGCCTCAACCGTCTTACCGTCCGGGCATATCAGCACAGATGTCATCAAGCCCAAAGAACCATAACCTTGAGCAACAGAATCCGATTGAACGTCACCGTCATAGTTCTTACAAGCCCAAACAAAACCGCCTTCAGACTTCATTGCGTAAGCCACCATGTCGTCAATGAGGCGATGCTCATACCAAATGCCTGCCGCCTCGTATTGAGCTTTGTACTGCTTGTCGTAAATCTCTTGGAAAATGTCTTTGAAACGCCCGTCGTACTTCTTCAAAATAGTATTCTTGGTGCTCAAATATAATGGATACTTTCTACCGAGGGCGTATTTCATTGAAGAATGAGCGAAATCAATGATGGAAGCATCAGTATTGTACATGGCCAAGGCCACTCCGGCTCCCGAGAAATCGTGCACAACATATTTTATGGGCTTGGTCGAGCTGCCCGCCGCAGGAGTCCAGGTCATCTCCAGCTTTCCTGCTTCCGGAACAACAAAATCTGTAGCCTTATATTGATCAGCATGAGCGTGACGACCGATGATGATCGGCTTGTCCCATCCCGTGACAAGACGAGGAATATTCTTGCAGATGATGGCTTCCCTGAATACGGTTCCACCGAGAATGTTTCGAATGGTTCCATTAGGACTCTTCCACATTTGCTTCAAGCTAAATTCTTCAACACGCTTCTCATCGGGAGTGATGGTTGCACACTTGATGCCGACATTGTACTTCTTAATGGCTTCGGCGCATTCAACAGTGACTTTATCATCCGTCTTGTCCCTGTTTTCCATACCCAGGTCGTAGACGTGGAGTTCGATATCCAAGAATGGTAGAATCAGCATCTCCTTGATGAGATCCCAAATTATCCTTGTCATCTCATCACCCAAAATGTCGACAACCGGTCCAGCCTTAATTTTCGTCATCGTTCTGAAATATGTAAATAAAAACAAAAAATTAGTAATGAAATGATATGGATAATATTTAAATTATAAATATTTTTGAATTAAAGAAGTATAAGAACAATGGCGGACACATAAAAATTCCTATATTTTATTAAACACTGCACCAAAGGTCGAATAAATTATGTAAATCTTTAGATATGTTTTTGGGTGGGTAGACATTAATTACTTGGGATTAAGTTTTGTAGATAACTTTTATTTGAATTTCAATAAGTAAATTATGTCAGTAAAATATTAAATGTCAATTGAATTAAAATAATCTGTGATTATGTGTGCAATTGAATCAAAAGTGTACTTACGGTGGGTGAAATGGAAGTGTTACGGGGAAAGCTAGGTACTGGGCTGATGGAAGAGGAGCTGGCGCGGCGGCTGAAGCTTGAATGCTCGCACCGTGTTACGATTGTACAATAATTTCTAAATAAACTATCGACAAGGCCAAATAATCGAACACCCGCCTATCTCGGCAATAAGCGCTTGCCGGCGAAAAACAAGATAACCGCTATAGAATAAATTGCTGAGAGACGTCACAGCTGAACTTTAACTTATATGTATGCTGACGTATCCGTGATCTATAGCAACACTGCAGAAACAACTTACCTACCTATTTAAGTTAAAATGATTTAGGTGTATTAAATTATTTTCGCAAAATTTATCATGGATCTGAAATATTTACAAACAAAAATTGATTGACCAAAATATTGAAACTAAAACAAATTTATATCAGTTTACTTTCAAAGTTATTGTTTATTATAATGTATCTTAGAATACTGCAATAAAAGAAAATATGTAGGATGATTAGATTTTTTTTTATTAAATATTTATTATTAAATAATAATTTCTTTCATCTATAAATCGATTATCATACTGAAATACTGTTGTTAGTGCTTACTATAAAAAATATTACGCATCTATGTATGCACATAATTAATCCTTTTGCATCGGTTGTCGGCAAATGCCGTCATAAGATTCCCGACCGTTGAGATTGGTTGACGTGATATATCGTTTTACTACGTTCTTAGAATAGTTTTTTATGCATCGTCTGATTGGTAAATGATACAAGAACCAATGTGATATATGAAAATAGACCAGATAAGTACATTTATGCTTCAAATACTAGTTGTATAATTAACAGTATAATTTGTATTCAAACCGAGCCGCAATGAAAGGGTTTAAAGCATTTTTATGATGAAGAATTGTATAAAATGGCAATGTTATGATTTGGTTCAATGCTAATCAATGAGTTATCGAGACAAATAAATAATTATTCTTTTTAGTTTTATCAGTTGACTTTTCAAACTAAATACTAGGTAGATGTTTCTGAAATGTATTGTATTATCATTAAAAATACGCCCGACAGTTTGATATGCTAACTACCGTAATAAAAAAATAACAAAAATTTTCTTCAATACTTATTTTTACCATAAAAGAATAATATTTGTATAAATCTACGTATTGTTATAATTTGTTATTTGTTGGGTAATTTTATTATTATCATTATAAAAAAATATATATTAACAAAAACACCATCTCTGGATTATAAAGTGAAATACTTTACTGGCATCTTATGATTTCACCTATCTTTGTGTTATTTTGGGAGACAAGTAAGTAAGTAAAGTTTAGATTGGAGTGGTCTTTTTAAATAAGTCGTTGGTCATCTTTTTAGTCGCTCTAAATTTAAAAAAATATAGCATCTTTACCTTTACGTAAGACGATTAACTTATTTGCAACCATAATCACGCCCGACGAGAGCGAATCAGGACCCCTATAAATTTTTAATAAGAAAATTATCCGGCTTCTCTAGACATTCAAAATTTATCGTCTTCAAAAACATATTCGGACCCTACTATTACCGCGGTCCCTGAAAATAAACATCTTCCCCCCTTTTTTTGAACATGCCCATAATTACATTTTTTAATCCTACTGCGGTGGCCATGTATTGTTATGGTATCGATACCAGTAAAAGGAACACTATAAAAGGAAAACTAGTCACGGATGTATTTTTTTTTCGCTTTCACCATTATGCTAATAAGTTTTATGAAATATATCAAAAATATTAGAATTTATATATACCCATATACTAGAGGAAATACTAAAATTAGATACCTACACACATAAATTTTCCCATAGGCGCCAGCTTTAGAAATGGTATCCCATTGTTAAAACCTACTTCCAAACGTGTACAGTTGTAATAGCGATTGGTGTCAATTGTAATATATGTACACCAGTTTTATGACTTATTAATACAACAAAAGTAGTTTTCCTTTCCATCAAACTAATATATGATAACATAATATTACATTATTGGATAAATTTTCATCTATTACATTAAGATTAGTGGGTAGAATATGTTTTTTTCAAGATATAATACAAAACTCAGCAACAAAATTTGTAAATAAATCAAGTAAAAAAATACCTTAATTTAAAAAAACGTAAGAAAAAGTACCTGTTATAAAAATATACGTCAAGCCAATACAGTGAAACCTCTCATAACGAGCATCTCTCATAACGAGTATTTCGCATAACGAGCAAAATAAAATGTGAAAAAATTGCTCCCTTAACGAGCGACATTTCGCATAACGAGTGACGCAGATAGGGGAAGTCACATAACGTATGACGCACTTGTGAGCCGGGACTTTCGATTCATTGCGTCAGTCTGAGTTTAGCACTCGTACCATTAGCACGTTAGTGCCACATGTGATCACACATTTTTCTTAAAATTATGCTTAGAGATTATTTGTAATATTTTTTGGAGAGTTTGGAGTAAGAAAAAGTAGCAGAACACCAATCTTCTGACGCAATAATGGAAGTGCTGAAAGCATGTGAAACTGTTTCATCGTACATTGAGAAGCATCATCCTAATAAGGAGGTGGCTATGCGTGCTATAAATTATTTAATGATAACGTTGTGTCACATTTTCAACAAATTTTAAAGAGTTGGCTAAAACAAATGTCTCTAGACAGCATTATAGTAAATAATAATTAATTATTGGTCATAAATTAATTAATATAAGCTACATTCGATTTTTAAAAACGTTTTTATCCAGGTTGTTACGATCTTTAAACAATTTATAAGCATGTAATTTTATTTGAATAAACGTAAAAAAAAATATTTCGTATGGAACGCATGTTTTACATTGATTTATATGGAAAAATTACTTTCGCATAACGAGTGTTCCACATAACGAGCAAGATTCTGGAACGAATTATGCTCGTTATGAGAGGTTCCACTGTATTGTATTTCACATGATATTCGAGCACATTACAAAAACTCCATTAAACTGAAACATATTAATTTTGAAATCCATAATCAATAATATTAAGACTCATCACATTTATTTAAAAAAAAATTGCTAGAAACCGTATGTACATCTGACTTTAGACCAGAGTTAAAAGACCATAGTTTGCTCTTGCCAAACAAATCAAAGGCCATTTTTTGGACTGAATATTTCGCGGCCTGGCTGATATTGACAGTATGGAAATCTCAAATATTACTGTTTCATATATGTTTTTTCTAAATAGTATTCCAACCGAGAAGTATTTTTTAGTTAAAAATGTATTTAATTATTCATTAAGAACTACATTTAGTCAAACAAAGTATCTATAATAATTCATCATTTTTCCGACCTATTTCTGTCGTTAACTTGCACTAACATATATACTCCAGAAATAGAGAACATGTCCACCACAAAATGAATATAGCTGATTGAACCAGGAAACTTAGCTGTCTGTTTATATTCAACGGCAGATCCTCATTTCTGCTAAATACGTATTGCAGTCGATGGTCTTTTGTAAAGACAAGAGTTCAGGGGCATGAAAAAAAACTACGATTTTTATTCTCCTGTAACAACCACCCCCTAGAGAATTTAGTCATCATAATCCGTAGGAAAATACATTTAAATATAGCAGTATGTAATTTTCAATATCAAAGGTTTTTGCTAATATAATTTTATAAGTTGGGTGTGTATTTGGTGCATTGGAGGATGTGAAGAAATGATCTGGAAAGTGGATTGGAAGTGATCAAAAATATATGTTCACGTATTTTTTTACAACGTTTATGAATAGGATGATGCTTTTATGTATTTTTTTTTCTTCTAAGGTTTGAGGTGCATATATTTTTATTTTTAAATCTTACTTTGTTTGGTAATTAAATATACATATACCATACATAAAATTCTTTAAACGCGTCAATTCATTCAGAAAACATATATCGGCAGAAGCTGGATGCGAACCGCGGACCTTGGAATGAATTTTATGTATGGTATAGGTATATTTAATTACTGATAATATTGTAATATAGTCAATGATCTATAAAATTAGATGAGAATATTGAAATAATGAAATAATATTCGAATAAAAATATTTCATCCTTACTTTATTTGATTAACGAAAGACTGAAACGAGAAAGGTAGGCGTTAATTTTTAAACTGCATAGTTAGATTTATCATGAGGCACCGGAGACGAGTTATCAACGATAATATGTAAAACGAATGCAAGTATGTTATGACCAAATTACATATTTCATGCTCCTATTTGGCTCAGATTCAAAATGTATATTTGCACGGACATAACTATTTTTTTGGTGTAGTAGGCACCCTTGATTAATGTAATAGTCCATATATTAAAACAATATGAAATCTCAACAATACAGCAGTTATAATAAAACTCCAGCTTAGCATCGATTGTTGAAAGAAGTCAATAAATATATGTTCTTTTGGTTCAAACATAAAGAGTAATATTGGTCAAAAAAGCTCTTCATTTTCCATCTTCAAGATTTTTCCAAGAAATTTGTATAAAGCCTTGGATTTTTATGTATATTTTTTACCCTTTAAACCTCCTTATATAAATTAACTCGAGCGTATTATGGAGTCACAGCAGAATGAAATTTGTATGTATGTACATTCAAATTAAGTATCAATTTGCAAAGTGAATTTAAATTGAATAACATAGCAAATACATTCAACTTTTTTTAAATTCACCTGTATATAATGATTTCATTTCGTTTAGGAATAATATAATCTGTAATGCGTTTTTTATTAACGAGTCACTACTTTGTAAGCATGCAAATACAGCAAGCTAATGGAGAGCATCTATAATATCAATCATCATTAACGCCTCTCATTAGGCATCAGCAATCATCGCCAATCAAACCCATCGAAACGGGGTGATCTCGAAAGTCATGACTGGCGCCGATAGCGACCTCCCGCGCCCGCCGGCTCGAGTGATCTTGACTGACAATGTCGCTCGATGACTCTCACGTCCCGCAAGACTCGAGAGGTTATTATGGAAGCTGCAAGTTAACGGAGGTTGCAATGCGGCGCGGCCGGGACCGCGGCTCCGCGCGCCAGTTGTTCTGAAGACTTGTCGCGGCGCGCGCCTGAACACAGCGACGAACTCCCGACTCCCGACATCGCGATTCTTGTATTGGCGCGAAATCTTCCAAACACGAAAAAATAAAGATTTTCAAAAAAAAACATATTACAAATCATTACTTCGCAGTGACAAAAAACTTCCATATACAATAAATAATATAACGTTCAATATAACGCAAATGCACGATGGCATTTAGCTGGAGCAGGCTATTCGGCTTGTTGTTAACATTATCTGTTTATGTGTTAGCGGTAAGTTGCATTCTGGATTAATCTTGTATTGTTCGCTAATATTTACGACCGTTTTAATGGATGTAAAGGCAATTATGTTTTCATTCGCATGTGTAATAATAACAAGACGCTTGCTTTTCTTTGAAAACACATTAGGATAACGAAATTAATACGTCAATAAACTTCGATCTTACATAACAATAAATATTTGCACAAATACGATTATTATTGCACAATAGCCGTTAAAAACAAATTGCCAAATGCTATTCATGACCATTACGGTTTATATCAAAGAAAATTATTATTATGTGTTTGTGTACTCATTTACTAAAGAAGCGTAGCATATTTTCATTCATAAAAAATATGTTTTCAAACAAATTATAAATTTTACATAAGATCTAACTTAAAGTTAAAGAATACGAACACTTTCTTATTTTTTATGTGATGTGCCTTTTTTACTATATTGTTTTTCTGATAATAAAGTACCCAGTTAAGTATTGCCAGTGTAAATACGTTAATTTAATTATAACGAATATCAAAGATTCCAAAAATCAATCGTTGCCGCATTGTAATGTTCCGGTGACACCAAACATAATAATCCTGTACATATATATGGCAAAGTTGGGGTGCGTTTTACGAAATTATTTAATTCCCATACTCGCAATCTTAGGCCTGCTATTGGACAGGAATCAATCGATAAAGTTATCGAGATGGGGTGGGCAGCATTGCAAACAAGAAATGGGGCTGCGCGTGGGGACCAACCCTCCCCAAGACAAGTGCCTCTGGATTATATCCCTCAAACCGCAGCATTTTCATTCAGAAATATTTAAATTAAGCTGTTAGGCTGACGATCAGATAATATTTGACATGAATCAAAGTGGAAATGAAAAAGAAAGGGAGATCTATTTTTTATGGTTATCGCAAAAATATTTATCGCTGAAATTTAATTTTATATACTTGTACTTTCAGCAAACAAAACTGAATGCATATAAAATTCCAAATTCATAAAAAAAATGTATATTGTCTGCAGTGACGAATTTTAGCAAAGCAAGTTTTAAAGACTGTGTACGATCAAAATCCAGTGCCGGTTTTGGGGGGTGGCGAAGTGGGTCGGTGCCCCAGGGTGTCGAATAAGCTAGGGGCGCCGAGGGCAACTAATCTGTCTTAGATTTTTTTTAATATAAACACTATGAGACACTAGAAAAAAAATCTCCTAGGGCGCCGCAGGGCTTAAAGTCGGTACTGTCAAAACCGTAATGTAGCTGATGTACATTAGACATTCAAATATTTGCTTATCGTTAGATGTACAATTTAAAATATTATTTGTACACTTTTAAGCCACTTCTGACGGTTATACTAGCACATCGTGGATATGTATTTCAGGAAAGTGATTTGTTTTTAGTAAATGTATCAGTCTGTGTGCTGTTCAATTTGACTTAATCTAACGATACTCACCAAACCTGAACGATACACTTTGGATTCGTTAAATTACGTTAAGACATTTTTAAATGTATGTGTTCTTCAAATAATATTTACTGTAGCTACAAAAAAAACAACAACCGAACCACCATCTATTCTCATACATATAAATTTCACGATATAAGCAATTTCACATAGTTTATTATCAGATGTGTCGGTGACGATCTTCCATACGCATTTAAGTCCGATAGACATACCGTTTTCGTAAGTACATATTTTCTTTAATAGGTACTTTGATTCTAATACCTTCCGGTTATCTCGTAATATTTTATATTTGGTAAGTAATTGCGTTGTCATCTCGGATAGCATTACATTTTAAAAGTTTGTTCTCATTCAAAAATTAAATAATAATGCATTGATTCAATATGATTTAATTATATTTTAAATATTTTTGTCAAGAGTAAACACATTTAATGAAATAACTTTCAGTGAAGACTGATTTATGTATAGCATTAATTGTTACATATAAATTTTATTTGTTTATGTAATTATTTCATCCTTTTTCAAAATCTACAATGCACGCGTATATAAAAATTGTATTTGTAAAAGCTAAAAACATGTTTATTTTTCATTTATATAAATTAATTATTTTTTATGCTTTGCCAATATATAAATAAATTAAAGAGACGCGGTTATTCATAGGTATCTCTGATTCATCAATAAATGCAATTATAAATTAATTGCCAACAATATTTCTCGTTTACCAGCCAATTGAAAAATTAATTCATAATTTATAAAATAGATAACTTAAATTCAGTTGTGCAAAAGCAAACTATAATGGATTTATAATCAGTGAGACTAGTTTTTAAATGATAAGCCTATTTTTCTGACGTAAAAGTTATTGGTAAATCGCTACAAAAATAGATGGAGCGTGATATTGACCGAGAATTTTTCTGAATCTTCTTGATTTAATTTCTATGACCTATTAACGCTAATAATGAAAAAATAAACGAAAACAAAAAGCTGAAATTATAAAATTAATTGTAAGTGTGTCGCCAGAAACAAAAAGATTACTTTGCTTTTTATTCAACATTTGACAAACTCGACACTGGGAAGTTGGCGACCCGGATCTGATGTTCACTATAATGGTTAGAAATTAGTCCAAGTAAATTTGAAAATAATACAAAACTGTTTGTGCGTAACGCTAAAAATGCGCCTTTGAACGACGTGTAAAGAAAATGAACGGTTTTCAATGCGTTCCTTCTCGGAACGACATTCTCCAGCATCAGGATAATTACCACAGCGATGAATTACATATGTAGGTAGGCATATCTGGTTTGCGTTACATTGGATACTTTATCGGATTAAAATCCGCGGCAAGTCGCCCGTCATGGGTAACGTTATTATATGACCTATGCAGCTACCTCATAAACTGATCTAGTTTTGCATCGTCTCAATATTTTAAGTATCACGCCTACCAAATTAATTGATATCAATTAGCTTTACTTTACTAGCCGTTAGCAGATGATACATTTACAGGTTACGGGAATATTTATTCGTTCAGAGTACTAATATTAATTGAACATGTATTTTTAAATGGGTTAAATGAGTAATTGGAGTTACTAGTCTTATAAACGGTTAAATTTTAAGGATTTATGGCGGTAGTTCGTGATGTTGTATGCTCCGGTTGAGGGAGCGGATATGGAGAAATGAAAAATAAATTTTATGTTTTCATAGGTAATATCAATCAAGAAAGAAAGAAAAAAATATATTAAAAATAAAGGAATAATTAATATATCTAGGTTTATCATAATCATATCATTTCTTCTCCCCTTACTGGATCTTATGGCCGTCACGAACTGCCGCCATTAAACTTTGAATAAAACATTCAATCTTGATTAATTTTTAGAATTATATTGGCCATTATTGACCACAATAAATAACCATCATCATCGGTGATATAATAACTGCATCTAAGAAACGAGCATCCTATCGTTAAAAAAATATTTTTACATTAGGTATTAAATTGTGACGATGATACTATTTGATGTTTTAATTTTCCAAGGATTACAGACACAAAATAAAATGTTTAATTATTGTATACTATAAAATTTGACATATTTTCATCATAGTAAAATATGTAATTCAGGCTATACAGTTTTTAGTCTGACATGCAACAAGACATTTAGAAATACATAGTTTTTTACTATTACGAGTATCTCCATCAGATGTCCTAGGTTGAACTTTATTATTGTCCCTGAGTAAGCCACGTTGTGGCCAAGGATAATGCCCCATGTTATGAAATATTATTAAAAATAATTATATCGGACCTAATTATTACAATTTAACATTGATTTGATACCATTATGTTTGAAAAAAAGTATGAAAACCAAAACGTTTTCTTTACTTATTATTAGTAGATAATATTACGATAAGTCGGTCTCACTTTATAGGTATTACATGATATTTTGTTTATAACTCCATCAAACGTTTGTCCAAATTACAGTGGTGAATACATTTAATAATAAATCCCTATCATTATAATCTTGAAATATTCATCCCATCTGATGTTAGTCGTGCATTTTTGAATATTGAAACAATTATTCGGTGATGTACATTGTACAATATAGGTACAATATGTGTAATTTCAGTGTAAAGAAGTTAGAACGTAAGTACGAAACATAGTCAATTTTTGATGTTAGATTATTACAAAAATACGTAATCGTTTTAAAAGTACATTCAGGAAAATAGCAAAGCCCGAAATGGAATGAAATTTATGAACTCTACGATTACTAGTGAATATATTATTATGGTCACTTTATGGATGGTGAATGTGGATTAGTGATCCAATAATTTAATGAATCTGCAGCTTAGCATTCACACATCGTCTCAAAGCAAATTAAATTTAAAAGCAATTATAATTAATTTATAATTATTCAATGTTAATTATATTAACTCGTATATAATGAGCATACTTAGTTTTCGTTTTAACATTTGTAAACAAATTTAATTTACTTGATTACGCTGTTACCATTTTAAAACCCAATTTATAATTGTAAACGCTTAAAAAATATTAATTACTAGATTATTAAATTTACCAAGAAAATGTAATGAAGCCTTAATAATTAAGTAGCCTTCATTAAAAAATGTATGACACGTGTCAGCCTAGCAGTATATGTAGTCGTACATTAGTATGTTTGAATATATTTACCTACTTCATTCTAGCTTGGGACTTGTTTACTATTAGTACGAATATTCTTGTTTGTGATAATCTGGACACCAAAGGGATTTAAATTTAGTCACATGTTTGAAATTCAATACCACAAGTATAATAAACGTTAATTTATTTGCAATTTTTAATCATAATTATCATCATCACCACTATTATGTCTGCCTATGTCTGTCCAATATTGAACATAGGCCTCTCACAAGAGTCTCCCTTGATCCTTCGTCTTCCGAATTCAACATCTTCCACTATTCTTCTGTCAGCATTCTTAGTAACAGTCGATTTTTCGAAACCTTTCTTCCCCGTTAACCGCCTATCTTCGGCAAATAATATATATCCCGCTACTTGAATGCGCATATGCCATGATCTCTTCATGGCACGTTGGACGACCATTTTTTGAGAAAAACCTGCTGTTCTACTATCTGATTCTACGCCATAAGTTAACACTGGAAGAATACATTGGTTAATAGCCTTTTTTACATTTCTGTATATACGATTTAAGAATGAAATAAATGTTCAATATCTTAGCAGCGGAATCTGATATAATATGCATTATTCAATCTGATTTAAATGCTATAAATGCATTTAACGTGGAGAGTTTTTTATTAATTTAATTTCATATAAGTATTTTCTTCCTGAAATAATACAATCGTAAATAAATTCAAAGACAGCAACGCTTAAAATAAAAAACCATATATTTCAAGAACCTAAAAAGTTTTAATATAAAAGCACGAGAGTCAGATGTATTTTTTTATAATTCGTTTTGCACTGTACGCGAATTAGGAGTATTTGTTTAGCGATGTTGTAATGTGATTCCCGAACAATTTATTACCTCGTCATATTAATAACGCTGTCATAAAAGTGAATCAATTATTGATTACTCGTCAGTCAAGAGGAAAACCGCATGTGAGTGAATGTACTAAGTTGCAGTAAAAGACGGCTGCACGTAATAAATAATTGCTGTATCTTATCAATTGGGGAAGGTCATTTTAAAGTGAGTTCACTGCAGCGATGTATACATGAGGCCAATGCCCGATTAGAGATGTTTAACAGGTCACGGAAGAAGAATGTCGATGCATTCAAAATAATACAGTCCAACATGGGTCACCTGGTGAAATATAAATGTTTTGACAAGATCTCTATGCAAATTTCAAATATTTGACAGTTTGATCTACCAGAAAACTGCGGGTTGCCAGTTACCTAAATGAAAAAACAAGCTACAAAGTTTTAATACTCTTAAGTGAGGTAGTTTCCTCGTCGCTTTTAAAGATACATAATAATTAAATACGTTTTTAATGTATTCGGGTTACTGGTGCGATGCTTCAAGCTTAGAATTTAAACTTATCAACTCGGAATAATTGTATTATAAATCAAAAGGTTCGTTATAATGTTCTCCGAGACTTCTATTGTGTGAAAATCAATTGAGTTATGAGCGCTCTCGTTTGATGAGAAATTTATACTAACGGTAAATAATATAATATTATCACAAATGAAATATTGTATTGTGAAGATTTTGATACCATTAATGAAAGCGCAAAGACAAACTCTCCCCTAAAGTAGTGGGAGTTGGTTCTCAACCATTTATGAAATTATAATAATGGAACTATTACTGCTGATAACTTACATAAATAAATAAATATTTTATAGAATCGGGGCAAAAGTAAAATTAAAAAAAAGTATTTTCTTGAGTACTGTAGCTGATTTTATTAATCGCATATCATGTCAAAATAATTAATGTAAATGAATCTTAGTTCATGCATAAACGATTTTTTTAATACGGCACATTTTTTTCGTCAAAATGGTGGCTTTCTGTATCTGTCGTATCTTCAAGATTTTGATTCGGTTGGTAATGATGGGTTGTAAAATAATACGTAAAACAATTATCGACAATTAAATTTTATTACTCGTTTAAAAGTTAAATACATTTCTCGTGCCGTGATAAAATAAAGTAATTATGTTAAATCTATAATCAATTTGCGTTCATAATTTAATTTTACTATTTTATTCAGCATTAAAAATACATTAATGTTGCACCTAAATGACATGTCTTCATTCGTTAGAAATCAATTATGCATAGAGTACAGTTTCTGTTTTGACGTCACAAAAAGTCATCCTCAAATTGCAGATTCATTATTCTGCAGATTTTATTTAGTACTTAATAATATATTTTGTTTCTGTTGAATTGAAATTAATTTTAAGCAATATTACAGTGAAATCAACCGTTAGATATAACTACATCTTGATTGCCGGAGTATCCAACATTCCTGACTGTTATTTATTTAACCCTAGTAGATTAACATGTTCGACGCCCATATTATCAAATAGCAGAAAGAATTTATTAAAAAAAATGTAAGTAATCTCTTCATATATTCAATAAAACGATTGGAAGAGTCGGTTTAAGATATTATAACACATCTCGCGTTTTTTTTAAAGATCAAATACCAGATTACATGAGAGTAATATTTTGGCCCATAATATTCTTCTTCTCGTTTATTTTCCCACTAACTGAAGCATATAGTCGCCACATTTTTCTGTAACACAATTCAATTCACAAGTCAGCTGCATTCGTTCTCGTACTCCCGCATCCACCCACTGCTGGGAAAAAGTTTCCTTTCCTGATTGTCAATCTCTCCCACCTTTCTCAACTAATATTTTCCGGTAAGCAGTTAAGTAACTAGTGTATATTGGCCGAGGCTGTTTCTTTCTACAATAAATAATTACCATTCACAATAAATTTTTGATCTGTCGAAGAAATATACCACAAAATATACTAACCTGACAAAATGTTACTCTATAGTACCTTCTGACGGATCATCTGTTTTACCAGATTTCCCGAGCGTTGGCTTAGAATAAAATAAAATATAAAAATACATAATGTATAATCATAATAAATAATACAATTAAACATTCATCTTATTACTGATAGGATTTCTGAGGAGCTTAGATTGAGAAACCCTGCTTGGTAGTCGGTCCTATATCGGTTCCCCACTCGAGTGTTTCCCACAGATATGATTAAGCCGCCCTTGTGCTGCAAGAGACAAAGCTCGGCAGGCGGAGCGATGGTGTAGTGAAAAACGCGCTTGCTTGGTTTCAAATCTCAATGACATGAACAAACAAAACTGTGCCTTTTCAAGCTTTCAGTCAGTACTGAAATTATCCGACCGGTGGGAGATTTTACTTAATCTGTAAATATATATATATATATAATAATCTATGAATTTAGATAGTCTTATTAAATTCACACTCCAAGAACTAAATTACGAATGATAAAAAATAATCTTGACCTACTTATATTTAGCAAGTATTTAGACTGTAACGTTATGTAAAAGGCTACCACAGAGCCTTAAGTACTCTAAAGCAGAAGCGGATATGGCTGGAAGAATGGTTGAAACTGTATTTTTAACCTGTGTCGACATAAAAATTTAGATATATTGTGATACCAGCACCAAATATTAAGGGCGTGTGGAATTAGGATCAAACTTCATAAGAGATGGGACGTAATAGATAAATGCATTTTTAAAATGTATTTATAGGAAATTAGTTTTTTTGTTTTTCGAGTACCTTTTTATCAATTGTAATCAATTGTTTATTTTGTTCTTCTGATATTTTGCAGTGGTAAATTACTGTTATCTTTGATTTTTAAATAAAAAGTGTTCAGTGCCGTGGCTTCTTTAGTTTATACTTTTGGTTATATAATAATATATGTCATTTTCGAGGTCCTGAAAAATCCGAAACTTATAGCGCACTTCTCTTGCACTTAAAGGACACTTGAGTACTGCATTTAATTATAATAATAGTCTTGTGTTTTATTGTGCGATTATTCATGGCAAATTTCATCTAAGAAATATGATGATGTTGTTTGCAGGAAACGCGCTTGGGCGGGCCCTGTGAGGGCGGGCTCTGCCCCGGACTGCAGGGCGGGCGCTGCCACCAAGGGCGGTGTGCCTGCCAGCCTTATCATGCCGCCTACAATGCTACCACGTGTCTGCAATGTGAGTATACATTATATACTAGAACCCTTCTATTTTAAATTGTATAATAAATAAAAGTCCTTGTAAACGAAAGTCATGCCGTGAACACTACTTATTCTTAGTGAGTCCCCGTAAAATGAATGAATGCGTAAATTCCGAGGTGTAGCCACAAATAGTAAAATCCACATGCAGCGCTTAGCCATATTAATGTAATGCAGAATCCACATAAAATAATTATCCATAACCGTAAGGTCAGTGTTTTCATAATATACATACTGGTTTGTTAACAAAAAAATTTATCGAAAATCTAACAGTCAATACTATTCGACTCTCTGAGGAACCTTTCATTATACAATTCAGTATAACTCTAAAAACCGAAATATTCTTGAAACGAAGTAAAGATAGTGTTAGATGAATGACATATAATTTGATAAGTTTTATAGTGTCCACATACCATTTCTCAATTGAACTCAAAATTTTCAAACGCAATATTTTGACAAATACGTTATAAGAATAAAAAAGATCGTTACTATCTTTTTCTTCGTAGTCTAATCCGGTGGATTGGTTTGCAGCAAAAAAAATCTTGCATCTCGATCTCCACTCTTCTCGATCCTCTCCAACCCTCTTAAGCTCAGCATAAGAGCTGCAACTCATGTCCTCGAATACTTGCTGCAAATACTCCCGCCTAGGGCATCCTCTGCAGTTCTACCCTCAACCATCCCTTCCACAATGTCGTGAAGAAGACCATCGTGGCACATGATGTAACCGATCCATCGGGCTCGCCTCTATTAGATGGTTCTTACCAGCTATGTTTGTAATATTCATAAACAAATATAACATCCTAAAAGCATTTCTGAACAGTGCCACAATACTGACCACTTTTCTTTATGTAATGATAACGACCAATTTTCTATCAGGTCTCGTTATTACGAATTAATTGTTGTTTCAAATCAAATGATAACCTACATTTGATTGTACAGAAATTCTGGACTTATATATTCTACAATAATGAAAGAGAAAAGTGTGATCTGTGATCTAGAGCTTGATTTTATCAACAAAAACTACAACAATAAATTTAATCTACTGATATTTCTACTGGTCGTGCCAAAACGTTTAATGTGTTAAGCCACAAGTTATTCAGTTCGATCGTTTTTCGGATGTCCTCAATTCAAAGCAGGACAATGAGTTAGTGTCATCGGAAATAGTAAAGCAATAAATAAAATTAAACATTAAAAAACTTGACCACGTTTCCTCTCAACTGAAAACGTGGTTTGGAACCGTTATTGCTACGTATGGCAATGCGTGATTCGCTGTATATTATACGAGAATTTATAAAAAGCCAGACAATGATTGAATAACTATGGCGGGAAATGTCCCGCCAAAAAGTACTGGTGTATACCGTTGTTGTTAAAGCGATGATACATATTATATTGTCGAGTGTACTTGTATATATACGGATGCCTCTAGAAGTGTAAGTAGTCATTCAAGTAGTGAAATCAAGGTTGACGCTTATATTTATTACTTATTTTTTAATACGGTAATTAAAGTACGATAGCATTTACTAATGTGTGTTTCAAACAATTTATTTTTCTTCTATCATACTTTCAATGGAAACAAATATTTATCAATTCTTTTATTGGCAAATCTCCCTAAATTTGTCTCGGATACTACAAGTCTGCAAGTCCCCGGGCTGTTGCCC
The DNA here is from genome assembly GCA_022606575.1 of Glossosoma conforme. Taxonomy (NCBI): domain Eukaryota; kingdom Metazoa; phylum Arthropoda; class Insecta; order Trichoptera; family Glossosomatidae; genus Glossosoma; species Glossosoma conforme. Next base: position 550,725 of record JAGTXR010000296.1, read on the forward strand.
TGGATTTCGTTGGGAGCCTTATATTTTTAGGTAGACCTCCGGACGAGGCATGGACAATGTCAACTGAGAGAACCGAGTGGCGGAAATTTGTGGTGAACATATGCTCCAGATATGAAACAGATATGTGACAAAGATCTGTTCATATTTGAGCGCTTACAATGGTAAAATACCTGTTGCATTAACGTAGAAATATTTTTTATATCGAATTGAATAAGATAATCTTTATTTTTATATATTTTCCACATTTCTTGTTGTTAATATACGAGTATATTTCTGTTTCGCGTAACAAGCCATTTTGGTAACCCTAAAATTTGGTGACCCCCGACCGATGACCGGTAAAAAACATGTTTTATTTTACGCTTGCGATGCAGGGGAATAAATGCACTTGCAGTCCCATGTGCCACACTGGGCGAGAGTTGCATGTGTGATACACACCACTGCGGGTACGCGTGTGTTCCTCGGACGTCTCGCAACTTCATTGCAGGTCAAACACTTCCACCAGCAACAACGCCTGTCAAGTGCATTCAGACTACACACCTTGCATAATCCAAGAAGAAGCCGCCCGTCCGTCATTATATAATGGTGTATAATAAACATCACGCATTATATGCCGCGATGGGAAACGTTTTAGAGATCGAGAGATAACATGTTTGTGAGCACGTAGTAAAAACACCCAGTAGCTATTCTTCCGCCAATTTTAAACTGATTATTTAAAATATATATATCACACTAATAAGCATACTAATATTAAATAAACATTTTAACTGACATTTATTTCAAAACCACGGCAATGTCCTAAACATACATAAAATATATGTTATGTAGGTTTTAATTGAATCACATAAAACATTAATACAATTAAGGATAGATCTTTTGTTATGATGTTGTTATGATTGTTATGATTAAATATAACAAAATTTCTGTGTTATTATAACAGCACAAATAGATGCATTGCACGTACGTGTAAAGAGACAAATCAAGGCAATTTAAAATATACGAATATTTTTATCGATAGATGGATCTTGGTGGAATTCCATAATACCAAATAAAAATAAAAGATATTTAACGTAGGTAATGCAACTCACTTAATCATTGCATTACATAAACTCATACTTTTACAATTTAATTTACTCGACAATGGCTACACGACGTAGCCGAAACATCTCCTCATCAAATATAAAAATGTGGAACGACTCTAAATAATCTTTTACTTGATTATTAAAATAGGTTCATAATTTTCGTTCGTCGATTTTTCTTGTAGGTAGATAGTCGTATAATAAATAAATTGTAATACATATATTATGTGTTATTGTTTACTTATTGCGTTTGGCAAACTATAATATTGACGTTTCGCTGAATTGTAAAATCCGATTTTCTTTCAAACTCCATCTCCTGTGGTGATGGGCTTCATGGTGCTGCAATATGCACTTATCGCTCACCAGCGCTTCTTAAGCCGTGTCCAGTGAAAATATACGAATATTGAGAAACTCGCTAAAAAAAATAACATCTATATTTTTAATTAAATATGTTAACTAACTTACTACGAGTATTTGGCTGCGAATTATCTCTTACCAATTTACACATTAATGCATTAGGAATAATATTAATAAAGTACATGTTCCACAAAAATGTAAAAATACGCACACTTTCGCGATTTAATCAATTTAATTATGATATCATCCGAGCACTGTTTCATTTTATTGTCCAATCATATTGAAACAAATTATGGGCCATGAACTTGTCTATGATTTCGATTAACAGATTCGCTAGTAAAATATTACCTCTGACCCATTTATAATTAAATAATAAAATACATTACATAATAAAATAAACGCGTATGAAAGTTTAATATTTGTAAATTTAACAAATACATAGTAGAAATGATTCAATCGACAATTTACTGCAGTGAATCGCAACAGATTGAAAAAATATTTCTCCACCACTTGAAAGTTTTGAACGGTTTAAGAACCTTTACGCTCTATATTACTTTTCGATTTCTAACCCTATCATTTGTGGTCTGCAAAGTGCTTTGTTATTTTGTTTTACCAAGAATGTCGTATATAAAAAATGTAAGACCTAACAACTATTAATGTAATATTGAAATAAATATTAAATATGTACATAATCCATATGATATAATTTTATTAAAATATTTTTTAAACTTTAAACTAAATAGCCATAAAAAATATTGAATGTAAAATATTTTAAACAAAATACCTTTGCAAATATAAGATTTTTTGTATACGAGTATTCAAAGGTGAAAATCTTAATTGAAATATGTAAAATAATATATTAAAATCAAATTACTTATAAAATAAAATTTGATTTGTATGACCGTAAATTTGAATCTTCCTAATAACGAAAAAATATATTAATTTCCTTGAAACGTAATTAAAAGTATAATCGTCTGGATTCACCGAGAAAATATTCAAATGACAAATTTATTTTATTGGTCATCGCTTTATATTCACAACTGTCTGATGTGGAATATTTTACAAGTTAAAATCAAATATGAAAATCTGAAGATTAACAGAAGAGGTCCGCAATCGAGTTTAGCCGGTTTTTGTCGAACACAATGATAATTTAAATTGGTCTTCGACACGGAATACTCGTATGCCAAAGTTAATTGATTCGGTATCTAAAGCTTCTCGTGTTGTGAACTTTCCATACAAACTCTCCGACAATATCTCAGTCGGTATCTAATACTTTGTATCAAACGGAGAATGATTGTTGGGTGCAATTAAGATGATTTACTTCCCACAGTGGTCGACATGCCATACACTTTAAACCACTTGTTGCGCAATATCCACTAACGTACTTGTAGCTTCTGTAACAAAAAAATCTTTGCTACTTATCTTATCCCTCTCAGTATCAAAGGTTGTTGAAAATCAGTTATATGAGTATTTCAAAGAAAAGGCAGCTTATTTAACAGCCAGACTGATGTCGTGTTGCTTCGGAAAAAATAACTACTCCATCTAATTTTTTAATGCCACTCGTACCTTCTTAAAGCAAATTTTTAATTATGCTTTCAGGATACATAGTTAATTTTTTCTAATAATGTAGCTAAATAAAATCTATATTTTACTCTGTATTATTCTTCTACCTTTTCCTTATCTGACCCATAAATAGACACAGTTTTATCGGGTGCCATTATCCTCAGTGCGTCACCAACCAACCAATGCGTCCTCCCTGTATTAACTTATGGCGCAGAGACGTGGAATCTGACAGCAAGTCTTACCCATAAAATAAAAGTCACCCAGCGTACTATGGAGAGATCCATGCTCGGAGTGTCGCTAAAAGATAGAATCCGAAACGAGGAAATACGCAGAAGAACTCAAGTAGTGGATGCTACCCAACGAATAGGCACACTCAAGTGGCAATGGGCAGGACATATCTGTCGAAGAGACGACGGTCGATGGGGAAGAAAAGTATTGGAATGGCGCCCAAGAACTGGCAAACGAAGCATTGGCCGACCCCCTGCAAGATGGACTGATGACATAAGAAGAATAGCGGGAGTGACCTGGATGCGGAAGGCGGAGGATCGAAGAGGATGGAGACTCATGCGGGAGGCCTACGTTCAACAGTGGACGGACACAGGCTGATGATGATGATGATGATTATCCTCAGCTCTGCATTAAGAAATGTTGCTGTATTTTCTATGAATACTATACATTATATTTATGGATTGCGTTGGTCTTCAGTTAATTATCTGTTTAATATATTTATTTATTTTCAGCAACACTCCTGGGCTATGATTGCATGGTGGAGCAGCAATGTGCCCTGAAGGTGGCCCACAGCGGCTGCCTGGAAGGTGTCTGTCGCTGCCGAGAAGGCTACCTACAGTTCCGGAAGCACACCTGCCTAGGACGTGAGTAATTAACTATTGCCCATAGCTCCAGTCATCTGATACTATAATATACTAAAGATGTACCTATTGTGGTTTGTATAAGTGCCAAAAATACGATGGCAATGTTCAAAATCTAAGCAAGAGCAACCCTCTATAAGCCAGTGCTCCTACTCCGCCACCGACTAACCCTACACTTATGTAAGTGGTATTGGGTTGGTCTGCACTACATAAGTTAGAGAGAGTGATTTTATTTTCGTGCATCACCACATACCTGTATATATTATTTCTATATATATTTCACTTATCGAAAAATTAACTTTCATGTTTTATAAATAATAAGACATTTTTATAAATGTATTTCTTCTCTTCTGTTTTACTTTTGTTTTTGACAATTAATTTTTTTTATTTCACATTTACATCATTGCACTATATTTCTAATTATTCAAATTAGTTATACTTATAAACTAAAAATATTTCGTTATAAATTATAAAAAATATTCTTAGCTATTCTATATATGATACATCTCGTCTACTACTTTTGTTATGAGTTGAAGAAGCCAAAATATGACATATTTATGCTGAAGAACAAAAGCTTCCTGAAAAGCTTTATAAGTTATTCTGAACTAAGATAAACGTTAAATAAACCTTATAATTTGATTTTAGCTTATGAAAATGATGGATATTCTTACATTTAATACGACAATATATTTTGGGAGGGGGGCTAATTACTTTGATCGAGGCGAAGAGTGATGATATCAGGCTGTTAGTCTGCACTACATGGTGTATCATAAACTCTAAACAAGAGCGCATAAAACATATGTAAGACATGAATGGTGTACATTTTGAATTACAGTTTATCTAATGTGCCGAGCAAAATCAAAGTAATCTGTTCACAATATACAGGTGGGCGTAATTATTCTAAGATGTTAAGTTATTAATCGTTAATCTGTTATCCAATACGTTAATTTTATTATTCGTTAAGCAGTTAATTCGTTGAAAATGTAACGGAAGTTAAAGTATTGCTCAAAAGTTAAGTAATAAGTAATATTTTAGCAGAAAATCAAAATATATTTTATTAAATAACAGTAAAATATATAAAATTATATATTTAGACAAAGTAGTAAAAGCACTTAGATTTTTAGATTAATTTTTAGTTGGGTTATTAGATTAATTTATTTTTTTGTTAATTTCTTTAATTAGAGATTAACAAAGTAAAAAAACTGCATCTATCAGTTTGAACCTGATTCCCAAATAAACAAGTCCTATCTTTTAGCATAAGTTGGTTCCGATGTAATAATTATTCAGTATATTTATAAATAATTTTAAAACAACGAACATAATACTAAAACCGTATCTTGTGAATGAAAAATATACGTGGCATCGTAAATTTCTTATAAAATAATCAAAACTGTAATGCTCCCGGAAGGTCTGGGACTAATGACCGCGTCCGCAATAAATGTCTATCATAGCACTGAACAAATAATTATTCTCGAGTAGTAAACGCTGTCTTCCTCAAAAACACACCGTTCGTGTTTGATTCCCGTAAAGCAATAACACATGTAATGTAACGATAAAAAAATTATTGTCATATTGATGCTTCTTCAAAAATGAAGTATCAATAAATTTAATAACAAGATTGCACGCCTGCGCGTGATGAGTTACAGTTGCAGTTGTTACCGTGTTATAAAAGCAGAAAATATCTCTATTATTCTGTACATTCTTAGAAATGATTCCGGCTGAACAGTTACTTAATTTGCTCTTAATGCGTTTTCATGAGTGCGATCATATCTGCAGCTGTAAGGTGCGAAATTATTAAACAGAGGTGTATGTTAATAGTTGAATAATCGGCAGTGTTACTGTTCTACGCCAGCGATCAGTGATATTACTTAGCCGTGCTCCGCTATGAAGCACTTGGACGACCGCAATGGCCGCTCTCAAGCCCGAGTTTCTGCATTTGATAGCTTCCTCGACCGACTTGAAAGAAACCCGCCTGTGATGAGCGCACCTTCGCCAGCACGAGAGAGTACATTGTCTGAGTACAACCCCCGATAACTCCAAACCACCATCGGCCACATATGGTTTCTTGGTAATACAACTTGCCGCGTCGGATGTGGTGATATTTCATCGCCTTCGCTCGGAGAATAATTGCTGGTAACGACTGAGCTATGTGATATAGTACCTATTCTTTTTTGTCATGTCGTTTGTTGAAAATAATGTTTTTTTTTTAAATTTAATTTAAAAAAAAAACTTAAATATATTTCTTAATAAATCAACAACTTTTATTGTGACAATTAAATTCAGTTTTTGTTGAAAACTTTAATAAACTTTGGGTTTCAATAAAATTTAATTTTTGGTCATAATCGAAATAAAAACGTCTTGAAAAATAATTGTTAGATGTGACTAATTTTATTTTAAATTGTGACGTTTATTCGTTATAGTTTATTCTGACCTCCTGTATTACGATTGATACTTTATGACCATTTAATATAAATTCAAAGCAATATAATACGAATGCAGACCAACCTAATGTAAATTAAGACTAATGTAAAAAATATATATAACCACAACAGCTATTGAAATTCATACTGCAAAATACAAGCTATTCAATATCACTTATAGGATGTTATAAATATATAATTATTTGTCAATATTAATAAAAACCAAACATTAGAAGAAACATCTAAAGGTAGCTTTTCTGCGTTATATTTCTAAGATTATTAATTGTATCTACTTATATATAGTAATAGTAAATTAACTGTGAGAATATTCTGTTTTCCTTTGTTGTATACTTAGAAAGACCTGATCTGTCCAATTTGCTAGATTTTCTGCTGAGTTGGAGATATATATATATCCAGTTCATTGTCATTTTTTTAAATAATCGACGTGTTGCACGATACACAAATAACATGTGTCGTCTTGGTGTAATTATCATATAATTACTTTTGCTGGTAGAATCTTTCACAGTAAAGCATTATCTTCGTGGAAGTATCTGGTAACCCTAAGCTCCGCGATGCGAGCTCGCGAGGCATTGTTGTTGATACCGGCACTCGCACACGCTGGTTAGTTGTTAGTTCGCCAGTTCCCTAGTTCGCTATTCCCGTAAATAATTATGAGAACGTTCCATTCTGTACAGCGAAGACGGTCACCAGTTGAAGCACCCATTTATCGTGAGAAAGTTTAACGATCTGTATGCCTCACGAAGCTGCTCTTTGCTCAAATCGCACGATGAAGCCCTCTTTCTAATGCCACACGTGACACCAGACAGTTCGCTTTTGTCCGCCCATTTCCACTCTCGGTTCACCACCACTGCCTGTCATGAGAACCTGTCCATCCGAACATTTGTATTCAAATATGTGAACATCTTGCATACTTAGAATACATACGAAAAACTTAAGCGCCTCATGAAAAAACATTAATCATTCATAAAATTATTCAAATACATTCATTTGAAATTATTGCATACATAATATTTTAGTTACATGAAAAGTACTGTAAAATAAATAGTATTTAATGTAACGTTAAACTACATTGAAAAAAAAGTACTAATTGCTTTTGATGCTCTCTCCGTTGTAGGTATGAAAAATATCCAACAAAAACATCGTTTTCATTTTACTCTAAATGCGAATTCTAGAGATCACATCCTGATGATTAATGTGTGTGTCCAAAACTATAGTTTTAAAATATATCAAAACATCACAAAATGATTCCTCCCGCTTTAAAATAATTATCTCGAAGAAAAAATGCATGGAATTGATTAATTATGAAAAATATGATGCTTTCATAATATATATAATGCCTTTTATAATGCTTTCCTTGTCTGCATATTTCATTTTATTTATACCAATAATTGAGAAAGTCTTGTTTCCTGCATATCATTATTTATTCCGGTTCTTTTTACCACATATAATATTACCTGAATTTAAGTGTTTATTGTCATGAACTATCCAGGAATGAAAAAATAATTGTACAAGCAATTCATGCAAATGAACTTTTATTACGAGTACATATAACCTAATAGACAAATTAAACGCGATCAGTTTAAGATACATTATTTTTATATACACATACTCTTTCCATATCCGGATTCCCCCTACCCTTTCTAAGTCATATTCATACCTACATTGGGACATATGACGACCTAAAACCATCACAATAATAGCTATTTCAGATCCTTCGCATGGTTCTAAACCAGAATAATAAAGAAGGATTAATAGGTAAAGAGGTAATAGGGACACGTGCAAAAGAGATGGCAGTTAATTGTGATGAGAAATTTTGGAATTGCTTCTAAGAACTGGCAAACGTAGGTGTAGATACCCTGCAATATGGACTCATCAAAAGAATAACATCAAAAGGCTATATGCCGAAGGATGGAGGATCGAGACATATACGCTAGACCACATCAAACTGTGAATGGACACAGCCTGATCATAATGATGATATCCTTAAAGACGATTAGTCGAGAGTCAAGACACTCGCAATAAGCAACGATGAAAAATATCATATAAAAAGTAAAGGTCTTCTATCGCGAGACCCGTATAGTCAATTATATTTATCGTTGACCGAAGTCTTGGCTCTTGGTGTCTCGAGTGGTCAGGAAGAAGAGCAGTCCACGTCCACGCAATGACGTCACGCGGCCCGTCGCTTCCTACACTCACTTATTCAATGAATAGATTTCAATTTTATCTAGTTATGCGTATCGACTTAAATAATATAATCACAACCTATGCGTTCACCGTATCAACTTCCCGTGTCTACCTAGGACATACGTATCTTCTTCAAAAATGCTACCGGTAGAAAATAATATATATTACAGAAAAATATAAATATAAATAAAAAACTTTTTTTGTGTTTTCAACATTCACTTTGAGATCCATTATAAATAGTTAATATTTATTTATTTACCTTGTTTTTACATCGATCACGTCAGATATGGCCTCTGTTTAGGAGACTGAAGTTTCGACTAACCCGTAGCCTTCCTCAATCCATCAAATGGGTTTGACCAATTACGAAGTATTATGCATCTTAATTGTCTCTTGACAGTGATGATAAATATTTATTATTAAATAAAAAAACGTTTCGGTTTTTATTACTTTTAAGCAATGCCAAGTGTGGATATTTTTCATTTTTTTCTTCGATACTTAGCCACAGTTGAAGTTCAAAATACAATTTGGCAGGCATCCACAGTTCTCTTAATTTAGTGAACCATTTCCCAAGACAAATATATGAAAAACAAATAGTTTTACTCACACATTATGTGAACCTCTATAACTAGTAAAATTTTAATCGGTTGGAATCTCTTAAGAAATGAGTATATTTTTAGACCAATTAAGACTTTAAAAACATAATGACTTTACCTACATCTTCAACTACGCCATTATTTCACAAACACGCGAACTGTCTCTAAACCAGGGGTCTTAAACTGCTTTTTACAGGCCAAATCCATTTCACTGTTCTAATTATGATTTTTTATTTTATATGATATTTTTTTCTTGAAAAATATGTGCATTTTTTGCATTACCACTTCATAGCTGAAGCATATGAACAACACAAATTTACACCATACAGTTCCGTCAGCTGCATTTATCCTTGTTTCGTCCAAAGCTATACATATAGTTTTTGACTTATTTACAAAGAGGGATGAGCTTATGAAAGTGAAAAATAAGGTAGAAGGAAGACCTTAGAAATATGTCAGGGAAGAGAATTTATAATAGTAATAATTGTAAACAGCGGAGGAATGAACATTTTTTATAAAACTTTTCGTTAATATATAGTAACTCAACAAGGGAAAATATCTTTTATTTTTATTATATGATGCACGATATAAATTTAATATATAAATAAACTAATTTATTCTAATATATGTAATAAAATAATTACCAAATTATCATTTTTAACCGGACTTTAATATATGCAACATTGTTTATTTATCATTTGACATCGTTTTAAACAACAAACAAATTTAGTTCCCATCAAGATTCGCCTTTGACCTGCTTTGAGTTCAAGTTCACTATAAAGGCAACTGAGTGACTCTTTCCGTTTGATATCGGCCTACAATAGAATAATGATATTGTAGTTTTGATTTACAAAAACCTTATAAGCTCATGATGAAATATTTTTGAACGTCAGTTAATGAAATAAACTCCATAGATTATTTCCCTTTCTATAATCAGATATCTTTCTGTTATTATCTCCTGACTTTTATGACCTTATGATCCAATTATGGAAGGGATGCCGCAGGAGACCACTGCCAAAACTGCCCCGACACTCTGGAGTACTGCAATTGGTGGTGCTTTGATATGGTGCGCTAGATGAGTCTAGGATAAGAGTACGGTTCAGGCAGCTGTTAAGAGATCTTTCTGTTAGTTGTGATGGTCATAATGTTATAGATTGTAAGTCATTACAAAATAGAACAGTGTTCTTAAAATATTTTCGCTGTTCCTACGAATATGTTATTCATTTAAAAGATTATTGGTTTTTCGATGGATAATTTTTGGTGAAATCCAATAATATCAAATAGAAATATAATAGTTTTTAGAATTCTTTCACAACTTTTTTTGGATGACCACATGTTTTCGCCTACTTCGGAAAGCCATTGAAAAAAATATTGCTTATTATAGAAACAAAATATTTGTTATCTTTGAATTTGACTTTATTTGAATATGTTTACTTATTAAATTAAAATTTTACTGTTATTTTATGTTTTATAAAGACGTTACATTTTAAAATAATTTAGAATGGGGATATGAAACAAGATGATGAACGGAAATAAAGTATATTTTATTTCAAACAACATGTTTCCCCATATGAAAGTTTTTTTTTGTGTTTTAGGGTTCTCAACGAAGCCAAAATATGTCATCCGAAATAAAAATGTGGAATTCTAAGTATTTTTCTTTCTTTAAAGCATTTTAAGCATTTGTTTTCGTGTCCCGCTTTCAGTTCAAATTCCACTTTTCAGCTAAATATATATGAACGTGTAATATGTATATGTAGGGAATAACTAGGTCAAAAACATGAAAACTGAATAGACATAAGACCGAAGACTCATCTTAATTGTTTACTTACAGACAATATAAATATATCACACAACATAATGGTACAGTTAAAGCGTTACATTGACCGTGTACTCTTCGCCGTCCCATTTCTGGCGCCATATTCAGCATTTCGCCGCCCCGGTACTGCATACCAGTTTGGAGTATTATTGCAAAAATCTCTGACACGAATTTCGTGGCGAATTGGAAACAAGAGTAGGAGGCTGCGGCGTGTCGACGATATCTGCCTCCTCAAGTTCGGTAGCGTCTAACGGCAGACCTTCACTGAGCATTGAAAACTACACTGCTTGGACAATACTGTTACAAGATTCTGTGGATCCTTAGCAGTAGTCTCAATCTTACATGACGTTCTGAATAGACTAAGACTAGTATATTTTATAGTAGCCAACATTAACCAGATTAAACAATTACTATAAAAATATTTTTTATTATTTTCGTGTTGTTTACGAAACGTGATACCGTTTTGGTGGATTTGTTAATTAATATAAATGTATATATTCAAGGAAATATAGGATAATCTTTGAGTATTTTTGTACATAAGCATATATAGGAGAATACCCACAGGTGCTGATATTGATGCAGAAATCTCATCTGTGGATTTTATGACTAGCCATACGTATGATATCACCATACGTATGGCTAAGCGCGTATGTGAGTGTTGATCCAACCAACGTTATTGACTCGATCAGCTCGACATTCACACATTATCCATTTATTACAGGAAACAAGAACACCAACCATTCATCTATGAATGAGGGGTGTTCACGGGATGACTTTTAGTCTACCACCAATTTTTATTAATAGGTTGTGACCAGCATTTTATGGGTGAGACATCAAAATCACACCCACCAGTGGTATCTTAGAGCTTAGAAATCAAATAAATTTTTGTAATCTCCGTTGGGGATGGAACTCATGACCTTTTTTTGATAAGCAAATTCTTTAACCACTGAGCTATACCCACCAGAAGCTTGTTAGAATATGGAATTCTGCTGCAAAAGATGCACCAGAGGAAGAAGTTCGAATTCGTGGAGACGCTACTGGGTAAGACATTTCTTCCATTATTAGTCACCAGGGATGATATGGCTAAAAGCTTTACAAGATATTTGTTAGCTGCATGGATGCTTCATGCTCTACGCATGCTGAAGTACTAATTTCTGCTACAGTATGTATACAACGGGAAGAAATTCAAGTTGGTGGAGACTCAACAGGATAAGCCGCATCTTTATTACATTTTCAAATAATTTTAGCTCTAAGGCAACTTGCTGTGTTTCATATTTGTTATTTACTCTTTAGAATTTAGACTATTTAGAATAATATAAATTTTAGAGCATCTTTTAAGTATACCATTTGTTTCGATTAATAAACTTTTTTATGTTATAGATCAATATCATATCGTATTTAAAGATATTTTATGAACAATTTAGAATATATTAATGGAAAAAATAAAATACTTTAAGCTTCTCCAGGGATTTAACCCAAGTGTGGGCTAGAGGGAGCTTATATGAGACCCTTTTTAAATTAGACTAATGTCAACGACCTTTTTGTTATATAAAATATTGTTAGATCGCATCAGTATCTAAATACTGATTTAGTAGATACGTTTACAAACTAGAAAAGTTCAAGCAAAGATTGAATTGAGCTTCACTTGTATGTAGTTTTCTGTCATGCGGTGTGGTGATCGTTTCCGAGGTGGGAAAAGTCCAGTCCTGGTTCGTCGGGCCGCTGGAGGAAGGCAAGTCGTGAGCTCTGGCGTACTAAATGATTGGTTTCCGCTCTCAAGACTGGCTGCATGAACTCTGAAATGCCCCAAGGTCAACAATGGGCTGCGGCCAGATCCGACGATACTGGATAATCCATCCCGACCACTCTGCTCAGCAGAGCAACTGCACGCTACTGCACGAGGCCTGCATCAGACCTTAACCTGCCAACATTCCTATACATGTTTTTTTTTCTTCAACATCGCCATCAGCATCTTCATCCGTATCTTCCTTATCATTACGTCAGATAGCAAAGAGCATGCGTTGCTGATAGAAATGTACGTTCTGTCCAGGATCTGCCAACATCGTTAGTACTTTCGATTCGTCGATTAGCATCTTACCGTTAAATATGTAAGTCATTGCATTCATACAGTAAGATTTTTCTTATTGCAGCACTACTCCTTAATTTATCATACCCGCTATGTTGAAAAATTCAAATAAATTAAAATAGTTTGGCTTAAAAATTGTAAATATATTATTATAATATGATATATCATATATTATGTTTTGTATGTGACGCTATATATCGTAAAAATGTTGCTTAGGAGCTATCAGCTTACGTCTATCAATATGTCTGGCTTTTCTAATGTTTTTTGAGGATTCAATGCTTGGCTGCAGATCGTATTTTTTTTTCCATTGAATCCAAATGAAAACATATCAATAAAAATGTCTGGAGTTCACTAGGGGTGTTAATCCGTAAACCTTTTTTACTACAAACCAACATCCATGATCCGCTTCACGAACCTATCAAATAAATCAAAATGTTTTTTTCCCTTGATAATACGAATACTACTGAATACATAATTATAGATAATATGTTGTTGTTGTAAAGAAATACTTCATTATAATTTGGTTCGTCAAAAATGTTTTATTTTTAAACCAATCACCGAAAATACTCGATATCAGTTTTTGGAAAAATAAATAATTATTCTGTTTTGTTTTGCTTATCTTTTTACACCATCCGAACAAATCTTTCTGATTGAACAGCGCTTTCTCAGGCACGAGGGAATTGATCAATTTGAATATCTGTTCTTTATAGACCACATTAACTCGGAACGCCTAGATATCATATTATTGATTATTTCCTTTTCGCAAGTATCCATTCGTTCCATAATCGGAAATTTCAATCTTTGGTTGGTAGTCGATAGATCCGAAACAAAACGTGCATTGCCAATACAGAGGAAATTCTTTGCTTTCCATTTGATTGTTCCGCGCTTATAATTGAGTTATCTAGAATAACTAGTAGGTATGAAATGTAATTTATAGTTCACTATGCGTGTAAATTTACAACGCTCAATTTTACATCAGCAACATAGATCTAACATAATGACGTTAGCGGATAAATACTACACCGTCGGTTATTTTAAAACATAAAATAGTTCATGATGTGCAGCTGATTTCATACTCCAAGCAGAGAACGGAAATGGCTTTAAATCCATAAAGACATAACATTACTTTTAAATTAAAAATGTTCAATTTAAAAAACGATATTTTTATGTAAGAATAATTATCAAATTATTATCACATAATGTAGGTTGTCGAATTAACAAGTATACCGTTTTGCTTGATCGCCGTGTGTAGCATCAATCCGCAATCATAATTATATTTAAAGTGGCATTACTGCTACCTTAATACGAGTTTAATTATGTATACATTACAAAATAAACTTTATTCCTCATTTTTCTACATTCAAGTTAGATACTCATATACGAACGATTAAGCAGCTTTAAAATACGAATAATTTATCCGGAGACACATTAAGAATGTCAAACTGTCAACTTCTGAATTCTTTAGCCTCTTGAAATTGTTATATCTATACTTTGATTCATCATTATATTTATGTACTGGCTTTAATTTATAACTGCACTATATGAGTATTCCCAATAATCAGACATACAGTAAATATCCGAACACCGTAGGCGTCTAGTGGGCTTCACAGTAAAATGTCTCTAACGGGGATCTAAAAAATAACTACGCGTTAATATATAAATTGCAGTTTCGTAAATAAATAACAATTATCTTTAAATAATTGAGGAAATATAAGTGTTACATTTTGGAGTGTGATGATATCTTTATTTTTGGCGTCAGATTAAGTGGTACGCATGTACCGCGTTGCTTCACATGTTGTACCATGTGTGTTACATGCGGGACTGATGTATGACTTCGCATTGGACATTAACCTCAACTAAGTTGTCGAACACCTCGGGTCTGAACTAAAATAAATAAAATATATTGATATGGAAGTTTTTAAGTGAAATGCCAATATTCGCAGCCGTAAAATTTGTTTTTAAAGCAGTTGCCTGCGTAGAATACTCGGGGTACGATGGTTTTACATTATGAGGAATGACGAAGTGAGACAGCGGACAACGCAGCCTTTTATACTACAGTCAGTCAAGTAACGAAGGTAAACATGGCTTGGACAGGTTCTTCAGATGTTGGCATGTTGCAGAAGGGCATAAACTACAGCAACCATTGTTTTTAATTTAATTTTTATCATTTTTCATCAATGTTTTTTTACCCAATCACTCAACTTCATAGAGTTTATCTGTGGTGGGGAGGATATAATGCAAACTGGTTATACTCTAGTGCCTATAATTGATATCAAATACTCGTAATATCACAACGAAAGCATGTATTGTTTCAATATTGTATTGTTTTTTTATTGCATAAGTTGTATTGTATTATTTTTAGAATATTTACTGATTGTTGTAAGTTGAATACTGTGGGAAGTCAATATTATTTAATTGTATGTACATCGTCTTAATGCTTACTTGCATTCTTAACTCTTCTAACACTTTTAATTTTACAAGCCATATCTAAAGGAAAACAATACACATTGTACTTGTTATTAAATTATGTTAAAATACCTACCTTGATTTTATTATTTCCTGAAAGAAAATAAAGGGAAGATATATTTGATATATTTTATTAGATCTAAGGCATTGATCCGTATCGCCATTTCATCACCTTTCATATCCGGTTATAAAGTGATCGTCACAATTCCGCTATAAAATTCTGTTAGTCGCCATAGTCATCGCCTTGTCGCTTGTCAGCTTTGTCTCCGGGAGTCGCCGATTACATTATGTTTATACGTGGTCTTGACGACCTTTCAGAATGGCGAGAGCTTTGGGGACCAAAAAAAAAATCTGAAGTGTATGCTCTCTCGCAGGCATCCAGAGAACATGTTCCATCCCGGTATTCATCTCTTTACCGACTGTTGGATGGAAACTTGTCATTCCTCAGCATTCAATTAACGTATTTAAAATATTATACATAGCCACCTGTTCTCAAAAATTAATATACAGGATCATGCCTTTCAGTAATACAACAAGATGTTAGGTGAACCAGGTGTTCAAATCCCTACTGTAGGAGAAATAAAATTAGTTTTTTTTTTTTTTTTTTATTTAATCAAATATAAATAGATACATTTTTTACATAGTAATTTACATTCCAATCTTTTTTTTTTTTTTTTCTTTTTTTTTTACATTCGCTTACCACACCACTTAAAGATAAGATCTTGTGTGTGGCGTGGGATTCATCTATGTTATTTTACAGTTTTATATAATTATACAGAGTATTACATATTTATACATTTACATGATTTTGATATAAAACTAACATTATATGATTAAAGATTTAATATACTATATGTTGAATTAAATTTAATGTATATATATAATTTAATAATACATTTTTGGTACATTTCATTATTTCAATTTGTTATGCAGTGACGTCGGTTCTGTTCGTCATTATTTAAAAGTACTGTTTCACCTTTTCAATCAATATTTTAATATCGCTGATCTCTTTTATTTCCCGAGGAAGATTGTTAAAATTGACTATTCCGTTATATTTGTAACCATTTTTTGCATGTTGTGTGTTAAATTTTGGTATTAATAAGTTGTACATATACCTAGTTGTTGCCAATAAATGTATTATTTGTCAGAAGTGTCATAAAATCCATGGACGGTGCCTTAAATGATGTGTTCATGCTTATGAAAGTGGTGTAAGTTATGTTTCATCCGTTCTGAGATACTTTTGATGTTGTTCAAAATTGGTAAAAGTTGCAACTTCACGATAGATAAAATGCTTTAACTAGATTTCTTAAATTTATGTTAGATGAAAGTTATATTAATTCACAACAATATGAACTGAAATAAATTAATAATTCACATTTTTCAATTTCTCGACTTACACCACTTTCATAATTATGAGCAAATTTAACATTATCATCTAGTAATGTTTTATCAGTTGTTATATCAATGTTTCCAATAGGAATCATAAGTTTTGAAAAGTTCTTTTATTTTTTTTTAATTTACCAATAAATAAATTAAAAAATTAAAAAATGCATTAGGAAATACACTAATGATATGAGTACCCAAACTAATTTATGGTAAAAGCATAACCATGTACAAATGTTCATTATTTGTAATGATTGATGTTACGAGTGTTGAAAATTTCCGGCTAGATTTATTTATGTCTCCATGAGAAACTAGCAAAATATGTTGTCAACTTTCTAGAAATTCATTTTTTGTCAACGTTCTGTGTGCTTGTTAAGTCCTTTGTTTTACTGTACCACGGTCTGGCACTGTTTTCAAAAACGCTATTTAACCCAATTTCCCGATCGTCCGTCGTTTGTCAAATAAGAAATATCCACCGCAGATGTACTCGGACACGCATACCGTATTATGTTAATAATCTATCCAGTTTGAAGTACGGTATAGCGTAGGTAATGTCTACAATCCGAATGCGAAAAGCTCGACTTGGTATTCCGATCACAAGAAGTGCCACGAGCCGCCATGTGCCGGCGACATGCGTGTGGACGTGATGGCGGGAAACGGTTACTTCGACAAATACCATCAGCCCGTCATAATGGCACATAACAATAAATAATTCATGCCGCCATTATGATCGACTTCGTATCGGATATAAAAGAAAATATCGCACCACCAACTCACATATTTACATACTCTACATTTTGTCCCTGTGCCGAATTGACGCCTTTTATTATCATTTTGCCGAAAGACACGCTTTATCATTCATCACAAATTAAAAAAAAATAGCAATACTAATAGACACATTCTTTCGGTTAAGGATAATCATCCATATTTTTATTTTTCCATTACAATAATATTAATGGTTAGTATACTCCATTATAAAAATAAAAATAATGTTTTTTTTATAATTTCCCAGAACGTTCCGTTTCAATAATCAGTTTTACGCATCGCCATACAACAGTAATTAAGTTTTTACTGTGTTTGAAAATTTAAGAAAAAGCATATGTATTCTCAAAAGCGCATTATTTTTATTTATGTTAAACTATTTTTTATACAGTATTTTTATACTTAATCCACACATTATATAGCCAAATAAATATATTATCCTAGAATAGTTTATACATAATAAACGTACTCATATGTTATCACGTTAAAACATATTTTTTTACTTTTAACATAACTATTTCAAAAAAATACTTGTGTTATACGAGTACGTTTACTGTTTTCCCCAATATCTCAAGTTATCGATGTGTATAAATTAGGGTAAAATGATTGAATCGTCTGTAAAATTATTCATAAAAATTTATTTCTTTTCCAGCCGCCCGCCCGGGAGAGGTGTGTTACAGCAATGCGCACTGCAGACTGTGGGACAACGAGAGTCGATGTGAATTTCTCATCCCGAACCTGTTCGGCCGCTGTGCGTGCGGAGCTCCCATGCGACAAGTCGGCGACAAGTGCTTGGGGGAGCTGCCGGCCGCGCCCGCAGCCCCGACCGGTGCGAACACCGCCCCCAGCAACGACCCGGTCAGAGATCTTCTGGCTCCGAACGCGACGATATCTCAGATCGTCTCACAACCGGAAGTGACCCACTCCCAACCGAACATAGCCGCCGTCGCGACGGCATTAAACCAATATCCGATAAGCGAAATTCAAAATCCTACTGACTTAACGTCAGACAACGAAGTGGACAGAAACAATGTTCACGAATCTTTCTTATTGATCGACAATAGTGTTCCGTCGACGACCGAGAAGTATGTCGCTAAGCACGTTTACAAGCATCCCGGGAAGCACGGGTTCGACAGTATGCTGAAGCTAATAGAAGACGATATGAATTTCGATCTGGACTCTAATGAGCAACTGGCATACGCCGTGACCCGCGCCCCTCCGGGAGCCGCGCAGCCGCCCACCACCGCCAGGCCGGCTGCCACGGCCGCGCCGGCCAACAAGAAGCCCCCGTACAAAAAACAAAGTGAGTATGGATTCAGTTTTTAGACGCATCAAGTGTCCAGTTTTAATAGCACTTTAATCGAATCGAAATTACGAGTACCGAGATGAGCTTTTATAAATCAGTTAGGCATAATTTCTTCCGCTTTATCTATTTGACTGTTCGTATATAATTATATTTATTACTTTTTATGCACTTCCACACACTATGAATGCAAACAGATTTCATCATACCAAATTATATATACAGGTGTATACCTAAGAAGAATATTTATTCTTCTTCTACTTTTTGTCTGAGACTGCCTCCCGTTATTTATCGAAGCCTGTTTCTGCAACACGGATCATCTGTCACATTACCTTTTTATGTAAGCTTCTTGGAAGTCATATGGTAGATCGTCAGCCGATATGTTCACCACTCCTTCAGAACACTTTCTTCTCACTGAATCTCTTTAGTATCACTTTCTTGATCTCCTTAAACGCACATCGTCAACTTCGCACGCCTTTCTCATTTTTTTTTTACTTTGTCTCGAATCAGTCCTGCAATGGGTCCAACGGTGTGAAACGGGTAAAATTAATTTCAAATGTCCGCCTATACAACTTTATTACACATATCTCTCTATACAGCTGCAAGACCTAGCACATAACGTCAGAACCAAAAGTTAATGCAGTCGGTTATTAGGTTATGTATATAGAAGTATGATAATTTGACAAAGGTGAACTGGCTGGGACATGTTCTTCGGGTTCGTAAGAAAGCATAAACTGCAGCGGAATTTTTTTCAGGCTTCGGAAGGTCATCAACATAATCGTCATGACATCTGGAAGGTCGACACAGAATGTACTGATGGAGCTGTTGGACGTAGAGATGAGGCTCATGACGGCTGGCAGAACATTATGGCGGCAATTAGTGATGATTTTATACTTCCACTAAGAAGTGGATATATAATGATGATGGTGTTAGGTATACGAGTATTATATACTATTAAAGTTTCAGGCAAGCTTCTTGAAATGACAATGGTTTGATGTTTTAGGCGGGCACCGGCAGAGGCTGGAAGGGGGTTCCGTGTCCCTGGGCCAGGAGTGCAGCTCCAGCCAGCAGTGTCGCAGGGCAGACCCCGCCTCGCGATGCACAGCGGGGCGCTGCGACTGTCTTCATCACTCCAACGCCACCATCGGCTGCTCAGCGGCGCACGCGGGCTGCCTCCCGGGCACCTTCCAGGTAATCTTAACATCTACGAACCGACCGACTTCTTTCTTATTAAACACAAAAAATTTATCATGTATCACGTCGAGTACCGTCAATCAATGAAACGAATGCCGAGGTTTCACACTGAATAAGAGATTCATCATTCATTCGCTTGCAAACAGATACTGATGCCAAACTACATAAATGAGGCTTAGGATAAGGAAATAATGGTAAATAGCATGACTTCTTTTTAGACCAACTTCCATATTTGTTTCAGTCTTCCTAAGAATCACCCTTTCCTATCATCTATTATTTTTGCCATCCAAGTCAGCTAGAAGCTTTAAGAAAAACATAGTATCCGTAGAATATTTAAGCGTATGTCAAACAGCATTAGTAAGTATATCAAATAATTAGCAAAGAAGCCGTTTAACCTAAACAAGGACAAGGTGGTCACCATCCAAATAGGTCTGTGTTAAATATTGCATTATCAGCATCAAACGATAATCGTAGCTTTAAAATACAAAGATCCTTAGCCAAATACTGTGTATAATAAATACAACAATCCAATATTATTAGCTGAAAACCTTAAAATCGAATGGGTTCCCCGAATTTTAAGTGTTAGATAATAAAACCATAAGCAAACTTAAAAATACTTTTTAAATAAAAAAATATTTTTAATCTTTAAAAATGATGCAATTATATTTCCCTCAGATATTGTTTATTAACTGCAATTCCGTTCACGAATGAGTCAGTCTTAACTATAAAAGTTCCGTTATGTTTGCGAATAACAGCGCAAACATCGAAACGAACCAAGAAATAAGAGTAATGTTTTTGCTGAAAGGTACTGTAGAGTTGGTCGTTGGCATTCATATCATTTAACGCTCGCACGAGCTCCTTATGAGTTCCTGCGCACTGCACCATAACCTCTGAGCCGGTCTGGGTGTGCGGTCAACGGTCTCTTCAATGACGGATTACGATCTCCATGATCTGGAGCTTAGCCTGTTAAATACCCTGACATATCTGACGAGGATCTACACCGGGCACATATACTTTCAAATGTATGAACGGTTTTAAGCTGACATTTACATGCTTATTTTAAGGCAATTCTCAACGTTCTCAACGTGAGTGATAACGCTCTCAACGTGGGCGATACTTTCAGGGTATATATAATCGTGTCGGAAACAACAGGGTCAGATCCTGTCTGCCCAGAAGTCGGCGACGTCGATGGCGTTACTTCTGGCCATCATCAGGTCTTCCTGGGTGCAGCTATTCGGGCACAGCGCACACTCCAGAAGGTGTGACAGGGTCTGCTCCACGCCGCAGTCACATTCAGTCGGTCCGCTGTAAAACTGCCAGGCCCTCATTTGTGTCCTCGTCTTGCATACTCCGGTCCGAAGTCTGTTAAGGGACCTCCATATATTCCACCCTTGGTCATGTCCAGGGGCTAGGTCCTCTTTCGGGGCAATCCAAGTATTCCCCTCAGTTGCGCTTCTCCACATGTTCAGCCGCAGGGTGGCCTCAGGTATCTCCAGTTCCGTTGTCGACTGTAGGAAACTTCTTCTTGATTTGAGCCGTGTAGTTATCTTTTGGTACCCAAACATAGGGTGGAGTGCGTCGTGGGTTGCTTTGGTGAGTTCCCTCTTGGTAGTAACTTCTCGCCGTATGTTTGGTGGGGCAATGCCCGAGAGTTGAAATAGCTTTGATATTGGGGTAGGTTTTAGGCACCCAGTAACCACCCGGCACGTTTCATTCAGAGCAATATCCACTTTCTTGGTATGGGCAGACCTCGCCCATACTGGCGCAGCATACTCGCCAGCAGAGAAACAGAGAGCTAGAGCACTTGTGCGGATCAGGTTTGGTTGGGCTCCCCACTTCGTACCTGCCACTTTTCGGAGTAGGTTGTTTCTGGTGGACACCTTTCCGGCTCTTCTCAGAGCCAAAACTGACAATGATGACCATCAACATTGAAGGGTTATCAGCTAGTAAAGAACTTTTACTCGCAGAATACTGCCTTGCCAACAACAACTTTCAGGGTGGCAGTAGAAGACCCAAAGAAAAATATAGGGTTTTGAGATGACCCAGCTTAGGGCGTGAGCCGTTAAAAAGGGCCTCCAAATCACTATTTTTTACAATTTAAATTTGTAATTTTGGCATAAATGCTAATATAGATTGATATCAGCCCTTGCAGGCTGGTGCCGAAAACCTCAATATGCGATCTTTCGTCACTTTTTGTTCGCTCGTTGGACATGTATGTGTGTCGGCATATTGGTTTTTTGAGTCCGGTCACGGGTGTGTCATTAGTATTGTACATGGCTGTCTGTCATTGGTGCGCCATTACTTTCTGTAGATCACCACTTGCGACGCTGGGTGTTATCGACCACGGGCGCTCGGTGGCTAGTAATCAGTTGTGCGCCGACCGCGACCAGTAGCGAGTGGTGATCGGTCGGAAGGAAGTACCGCCCCAGGCCGAAAGTTTGTCCAATTTATTAAAAATATATATGCTTCTGAAAAAGTCTGTGTGTTGCTCATCTGCTTCTCATCTGTCCACCAGGTGTCCTAATAACGATCCCGGCGACGTGAAGTCGTTCTTTCCTTGTAAAGAGGATGTTAAGATAATATTGCGTTAAAAAACAAACTGCATTGAAAGAGAACTTTGGGATTTGAAGTTGTCTTAGAACGAAACCGACGGGTATGGCTTAGTGGTAAAAGCGTTTGCTTACCACACCAAAGGTCGTGGGTTCGATCCCCAACGGAGATAAAAAAAAAATGTCGTTTTATATGCTCTATAAATACCCCCGGATGGGATTATACCATCTACCATCATCTTCATCACAGCAATTTGTAATGTTGACGGTAATTCCTGATACATCACCCGTTTAATGTGAGCCTATTAATTAATATTAGTGACGAAAGTCATCCCGTGAACACCACATGTTCATAGTAAGTCCTCGTAAAAATGGTTAAATAAGTAAATGCCGAGCAGTAATCAGGATCAAGAATTCATATGCAGCGCTTAACGTTACTTTAAAATGGCAAGCGGCATAGAATCCACAGTTGAGATTTCTTCATTACCACCTGGCAATATTATTCTTTTCCGCGTTTACATAATAAAAAACGAATCTATCAACTGACAGGATCTTGGCAGCTGTTGTGGTCATATACGGCGATATGGAAACGGATATGTAGTATAATGATACTCTTTTTTGTAGTGCCGTTCGACCGGGAAGTGTATAAGCTGGTTCTTCGTCTGCGACGGGCGCGCGGACTGCACGGATGGCTCCGACGAGGAGTGCGCGGGGGCGCGGTGCCCGGGGGGCTCGGTGCGCTGCGGGCCCTTGCGCACGCGGGGCCAGCCCGCCCCAGGCACGCGCGCGCCCCGGTCCGCGCGCCCGCGCTGCGTGCCGCGTGCCAAGCGCTGCGACGGACACAACGACTGCCCCAACGGCGAAGACGAGCGCAACTGCCGCGCGACCACCAAGAGAGGGTGAGTTTATATACAGCATGTAACAAACACCAGCCAACCACACAATGTTCCAATATGTAGCTAATTCACTCATCGTGGAAGCAAGCTTGTAGTATGCTAACATCGACACCGCTTGTCTAAGATTTGTTGACAGCTTAGACAGCTGTATGCCGCGGGAAGGCTATCAGCCACTTTCA